>JACXIL010005362.1:0-549311 GCA_014737365.1 Bombus soroeensis
TGTTAATATTCCTGTTACTTTTATATTATCCTCGCTATCGATAAGTAACGTGCACAAAAAGTAAAGAGGAATTAAAAGAAATGTATAAAATATTTAAATGAAATCACAGTCAAACTCAAATTTTATTATAAAAGCTTACGAAAGAAGCTAATATTAGAAGTTAATATAGTAACAGTGTCATTTAGTAAATAGACGACTGCAGAAAAATTGAAACAAGAAGTTTCAGAAAATCACTTAATTTCATCATCTGAATGTTCAATAAATAATAGTAAAAAATATAGCAACGAATAGTATGAAAAATATCGTAATATTCTACGCAACGTCTACACTACGAGTACCGAAGTACCAATCGGACAGGACTGCAGATCCACGACTGAACCCCCAATAGATTCGCAAGCATCAGCGGCGCGACGACAACTCCCGCGATCCGATGCGAACGTCGAGCAGTCGTCGAGCAGTCACCAAGACAGAGGTGTCCTTGGGGCGACTTACGAATCCAAAGAGTTGTCTAGTGCACGTTGACCCGCATGTACCCCGAATACGCGCAGGCGAGTACGTCACGCGACGGCTTGAAAGAACTGAGGGATAGCGAACCGATAAATCGCGGGTACAATTTTTCAAGTGTGATAAGCGAAGAAATCAAACGAGGGAAACGAGATTTTTCGTTCCAAGATGGATAGGTATCGTTGTACAGAATGGGCTCACAATGCACTTAACATAGGTATCTATCTTACGATTAATTAAAGCTAAAACGCACGCATTTCACGATGTCCAACGATGTCCAACGGTGTCCCACGGTGTCCAACGGTGTCCAACGGTGTCCAACGGTGTCCAACGGTGTCCAACGGTGTCCAACGATGTCCAGCGGTGTCCAACGGTGTCCCACGTTGCAGTCCAGTTTGGATCACCAAAAGACACGAAGTGAATTTTGGATGATCCAAACTGGACTGGTGCGTAGTTCTTAGCTTGACATCGCTTCCAAAAGTTTAATCAATTGATTAATTTTTGGAAAACGATGCCAATTACCAGGTCTCACCACGAGGAGGTGACTACGCACGAGACCCGCCCATGGGTTATTTAACATTATACATCGATCTCCATATTCAAGCTAATGGCAAGAATGTCGAGTTCTAACTCTACATGACCATGGGCCTGCGGAAAGAGATACTTGTTTCGTAGCCTAACTGCGAAACACCTAAAATAACATGTAAAATTATTTTATAGCAAAGAAGTAGCGTGTATTGAAATTTATTAATTAGAATAGGTATAGTATGTGGATCCACATAATCATGTTTGAACATTGAACTTATGATGGAAGAAACAAAATCGCTTACCAACTGTAGCACGCATGAATAGATGATACTTCATTGCCTTCGATTAAATTGCACTTGCTTCCTTAATTCCATGAATACGGTGTTGATTCCTTGTCTGTGATCGGACATGAGGAATTACATTCCACCCACATAGATGCTCGATAGATACATTTTGTATTGCCACTGATTTTATATGAGATAGTTAAATGAAAAATTAAATGCTGTACTTAAAATTAAAAATAAAACTGAATAGAAATAAAATATCATTTCAAAGACTTCAAAGATTTCGTTAATATTAAATAAAACAAAATAAATCATATATTTAATCGCTACGAATTGATGGTATTGATTTAAATGAATAGTAGTATTGCTTCCGATTAATGCTGTAACTGTTATAAATTAGGTGTTAAATATTGTTATGAATTATTGGTATAATTGTTAAAAGTTAATGGAGTAATTGTTTTATATTAATAATAGATTGTTGCAAATGAAGAGCGTAACTATTATAAGTTATTGGCTTATAAATTAGTAGTTTAAATGTTAGAAGTTAATGGCTGAAATGTATAAAATAACAGTTTAATTGTTGTAAATTAAGGGCTGAAATGTTATAAATTAATAGCTTAAATGTTATAAATTAATAGCTTGGATGTTATAAATTAGTAGTTTGAATGTTAGAAATTAGTAGTTTAAATGTTAGAAATTAATGGCTTAAATGTATAAAATAACAGTTTAAATGTTGTAAATTAATTGCTTAAATGTTATAAATTAGTAGTTTAAATGTTAGAAATTAATGGCTTAAATGTATAAAATAACAGTTTGAATGTTGTAAATTAATGGCTTAAACGTTATAAATTAATAGCTTAAATGTTATAAATTAATGGGTTAGATGCTGTAAATTAATGGCTTAGACGTTATAAATTATTAGTTTCAATGTTATTATTTGATAATTTTTTGTTTACTTACCTTATATTTAAGTTCTTCTTCGATGTTCACTCTCCGGGAGTCCAAACACGAAAGAGCTCGCGCGGGACTTACGTGTTCCTTATATACCTGACAGCGTACACTTGATAAGGTGCCGGAAAGTCAATCAAATCGTAAACAGTTTTGTTTATATCACAGAAAGTGGTTTTTCCATTCTAACAGAATCAAATTTATAAATTTTCTAATTTTTATTGTAAATTGGCGCCTTCGACAATTTATTACAATAACAATTTTTTTAATTTTAATAGTTTTTACAAGCTAAAACTAAATTCACACTTGTGTGATACTAGTTTTTGATTTAGAACTATGATAATTTATGTTAAATGCCAGTTTATAACAAAAATAAGTTCATTATTATAGTCATATTTGAAATTGATCAGTAGTAAAAAATGATAACCCATTTCAAAGGGAAAAGAATTTATATATTTGAATTAGATTTCTGATTTTTACGATCCATCATAATATTCTATAACAACTTATAAATTTTCTTAACTTACGTCTAATCTTATACCGTTGTTCAACAATTAATTATTAAATATATGAAGCTAATATATTGTTACACGCACAACTTCTGTTTTACTTTCTAATATATAATTATGTTAAAATATTGTTTTAGTTCAATTATCAGTTTAATTACTTACGGTATCTTATTTAATAATGTCTGTAATTTGTATTTAATATACTTTGGGATTTTGTTTATTTGAACCTGTCATGCAACTAACGTTTACGTAAATATTGGGGTTCCCAGAAAGTTCGTTTCGATTTTTTAGGAATGTGGTCGACACGAAAAATCATATTGAAAAGTTTTTCACTGAGAAAACGAAGGATGGAATATTCAAGTTGCGTGAAAGATAGAAAAAGATTATCGAACAAAATGACAGCTATATAATTCAATAAATGTATATCGAACAGAAATGTAAATTGGAACGAACTTTCCAGGCAACCCAATACTTACTGTATCTACGACTTTTCGTTCATATAATAGATTTTACCTTTAGATAAATGAATTCAATAATCAGACGTTTATTTAATTGAGCACTAACTAAAGTTTTGTTTGAATGAACGGAGTGTGTTCAAACGGATTTATAATTACAATCGTCGTAATGTGACGTTACAGATTGTAGAGGACATAAAAAACACTGTGATCTTTTTCGAGCTTGGTATTTTTTAAAACGTGAGACTCGGAGTTCCATCACCTACGATTTCTATCTTTAGTCAATGGTCCAATTTAATATCATGTCTATCCTCTCTATCCTGTCTTTAATAAGTGCCGGTACTCTGTTTGCGATGGTCGATAAAGTAGATACGCTTTATGATTTCATGGTATAATAGGAAACTTTTTCTTCAAGTAACATTTTATGGTAACGTAGGTAATTTTTACCATTCTGTTTCCCTCTACAAATCATAAATTGTTTTGTAAAACATTGTATTCATGAATATATGAATCTGCATAAATATCCACAGTTTATTTCCAACCGTCTGTTTTACTTATATAGTCTTTTCCTTTCTCTCGATCAGTATTTTAAAATTCTTACAATTTTATCATTTATATTATTAGATTTTCTTATACGTTATTATGTCATGGTTATTTATTACTATTATAATTGGGTTACCTGTTTTGTTATTATATTTGTTATTACTTGATCTCATAAATCAGATTCAGATTTGGAGAAGAAATTCTGGAAAATTGATCTCTAATTCAAATAGTTTCATCATAGTTTAAATTAGGAGATTCAATCAACGCATGGCTAATTATTAATTCATTATTTTCTTATAACTCTTTCGAAATAATTTCCTATAAAAGTCGAAACGGAGTTAAAGCTCGTTAATTCAGAAGAATACAAAATATTTGGCAGGACTGTGGATTGTTTTGCGTCACAAAACTTGGCCGCGATTTTCGGTGATTGATGAAGTATCGCCGAAGAATGTCCTAATCGGTGATCGGGTCCTACTACGCCTCATTATAAACAGGCAGAGTCAGCTGGACCGTAGTTTTATCTCGGATCTTGGGGGCTAGCCTTGTTAGCAAGCTGAACTATGGACTATTACATTTATCTAACCCGATCCACCGAAGTCGGAACACCGTCGTTGGTTTCTCGGTACGGCAGTGATGGATATTTCACGGTTAACGTCCTGACACTGTCGCACATTCGACCGAAACGAAAACCGTCCACCTCCCGCTTCTAGAAACGTGCTCTGTAACCTTAATTTCGTTCTTCAACTTCTTGTTCGTATCCACCTTCGCTCCTGATCCTTTTTTTTCCTCTTGATGTTGGGAAACGATCATAAAAACGGTTATCCGAGGTATAAAATTGTTAAGAAAAATATTATTAAATATTATAGAGAAAGCGATTTACAATTTTCGTGTGCAATTAAGTCTTCGAAGTGTAGCTTTTTGCCTGGTGTAATTTTAAGAAGAGTTATTGATACATAATTTTTCTGCTTGAATTTTTCAAGTTATAGCTTTTTTGACGTGATCATTTAAATTAGTATCCTCTTGAAAGGAAATATTTTGGAATTCATAATTGGTTGAGGACTCTGAATTAGAATTTTTTCTCGAAAAGATATGCATCGGAAAATCTGAACCATTGATTTGAGCATCAAAATTATTGACGATAAAAGTCGTCGTAAAATTCAAACTGTAACCTGCAATTCCCCGATAGAAAAAGATCTCGGAAACTCTTCCTCCAGGAAGATTTTAATTACTCTCCTTGAAATTCAGATGATAATCACAAAATCGCTGTAAGTGATTCGAAATCGCTCATTCACTCGCTTTTAAAAACTGATTTGGTGACCGTCGCGTGTCGTCAATTATCTCCGTTGAAAGACGAGAGAAAAGAAGATTATCACTGTTAGGGAAAACGTCGTTCCAGGAGATTATACCGCGAGGGCAGTTTCCTATGTCGCGATGTCGGTATACGTCGCCGGTTCGTGGCGAAGATAAAGCCAGAATTATGATGGTCTCCGTTTAAGACAATTAAGGTAGAACCGGTTAACAACACGTGTTACAACCAAAGCCCTTCCCGTATCTCTACTTCGGACTCATAACCCGGCGTCATGTCTTCTAACTAGGCTCGCTTAAGCTACCCTTAAGATCGGCAAAAATATTGTCCATTTGTTGCTTTGATTTTAAACGCGGCACACGGACCATAGTATTGCTGTTTGGTTAATTTCACGCGGCGCAAGTTTTGTCGTTTGTCCGCGTGAAAATGGATAGCAGCAAAGCGGACAATAATTGTTCGTTGACGATCAAATGGAGATGAAGAGATAGCGACTATGCCAGTTCGACGATGTCATTTGTTACCTGTATATCAGATCTATGGCGCATGCGCGCTGCGTACGCGCAGAAGAGGCCACCGTCCAAAAATTGCTAAGCCACCCGGCGACTTCTGAAAATTGTCAGGTATAATTTGGGGCCATGATTATGAATATAGGATGACTAGCGAATTTGTGAAACTTTGAAGAACTGTCATTGATTATCGATGTTATTTTATGTAGATACATCAATGCTAAGTAATATTATGTGGATTTTAATAACATGTAGGTATTGATTAATGGTAAATTAACAACTACTTTTCTATGAGCTGGATAAATTATAATGGGATACCTATCGCATTTTTCTTTTTTTTTCTTTGCAATGGAATAGGCAATTTGTCGATCTATACGCAAAGTTTTAATTTTAAACGTCACTGTTCCAAAATAATGTTTATCTGTTAATTGGAAAGAATGTTTTTTGTATCTGACTTATAATTCGAACGTAGACTTTGGAAGAGAAGAGAGAATCACAAAAACTTTAATGGCAAGTGGGATCTTAATTTGAATGTTATAGAGTATAAGTATGGGATCGCTTAAAACGAAAAATAAGAAGAAAGAGGGGCATTTAAAGTGGAACATAAAAAGAAAGAAAAATAGTAATACAAGGAAATTGAAATAATTAATCAACAATGATAAACGCGAAATGAGCTGTTAAATATTCGATGGTACGTTCCGAAAAAACAAACAAAAGCTTCGAAATTAACGGTATAGTTTCTCGCTTCTGATCCAAAAAGAAACGAAATGTAACGTAAGTCGGAGCCAGTTTTACCGAGAAGAGAGTCAAAGGCCACGTTTAGATGAAAAACTAGTTTACAATTTTGATCACGTCCCACGAACAAAAAAGAAATAAAGTTAGTAGAAGGAGGGAAAAAGCGAGAGAAATTTACTCCGGGCTAGACACTGCCTCCTATCGTTATATCTCGAAGCGATAGATGTGGTACACGGATAACAACGAAATAAATCCTATTTTATAGTTGAACAAATCCACGATTCCCTCCTTCTTCTGCTCATTTCTATGATGTTTGTTGAGAGCATAATTCATTCATGGCACACGCGGAGTAACGCAATGGCCGAGTTTAAACGGTCCCTTATGGACAGTTTCGGCTTTACCTGGAACGATTTAATCGCGTTTACGGGCGTCTCCGCCTTTGTTCCCTTCAAAATGCTACCGACTCTTCATTTTCTTGTACAATACGGTTCAATTTCTTGAAAACGATTTCGGTCAGATTATATTTACGACCGATTTAAAAAAATTTTTCATGACCAGGAATATGCTATGTTCGCTATCCACAAAGATATTTTGACTTTTGAAGAGAAGGATTTTTACAGTTCCGTAAGGTTGACTTCTCTTTTTTCCAGATTATTTATGCGGCTCTTTAATAGATTTGATGTATCGGAAGATAAGTTTAACAAAGATGGATCTTTTAATTTAACGTTAGCCCATTCTTTGAATACCACAAATATTACGTTGAAAGTTCCGAGATGACTATGAATTATTTAAGTATTGACTTTATAGTTCAATCTTCTCTTTCCATTCAAATTCTCGGGAATCTCTTTGGCTGTAGTCATTGATTAAAAATCGTATAAAAACCTCCAACCACTTGGTCTCTTTTAAACAATTCAACTGATATTATTATCTAACGAAATTTCATAAATCACAAGATACAATTTTCCTGTATAACACCTTTAGAAGAGAATCCTACAAATCACGAATCAGATTAATCATTTTAAAGATACGAATATTGTAAGAGAGAGGCGTATAATCTACAGCTTATAATTTATCAATTTACTAATATTATCAGATTATTGTGAAAAGACTTTGGTTAAATTTTCTTCAATTATATCGTGTGTTATCCCGGAGAGAAGAAAGGAAAAAGAAAGAGGACGAATAAGAGACACTATGTGGACCAGTCGAGCATCGACAAGGAGGAAGACCATAAATTAGAGGGAAGCACGGCCGCATTTTTTTCACCTGCTCTCCGGCTGGCTGTCCACGAAAGAACCACATCACGTTTCGTGTATTAATAAGACGGTATCGCGACGAAGCGGTCCCCGTGCCATGGAATGCACAGTAAAACGATTGTCATCGTATGTGACACGACGAATTCCGCCGCGATGCGCTAGGAAAAATCTTCCAAATCATTGTTAGCCACCACGTGTTACTCTGGTAGCATTGTTTTGACTGTTCGTTCGACTATGAGTCGAACCAATCGAATTTAACTTTGTATGTTTTTAGCGTTTTCCATTTCGAAATTTGAGAAATAGCTTTGTAAGTATCTTATCGGATGTAGAAAAGTTCGAATATTTTTTTAAACTTTTGGTACTGTTATAGTTTCGTTGATTTAGGAAAGTTTCAGGGATTTGTAATTGTTTCGTATCGAGGGTAGAGAAATTTGTATGTTCAGAAACAAAATGTAAAGAAGTTTTATAAAGTTGTTTGTTACGATATGATAAATTTAATCGATCAATTTTTGCTGGTTTCGCTATGAAAGTAGGAAATTTTGTATGCGCGAATTACTTTGTTTCGAGAAACAAAATGCACGTATTGCAGTTTTAGGGAAATGGGATCCGAAAGTCAACCTTTTAGAAGAGTTGGCTTTTATGTCCGGTTTTATTTTAGCTTTGTAGCGGGTAATGCGATATGCAAATGGAACTAGGAGTTTAAGTCTGTTTTGTATGATTTACTTTGAAAAAAAAAAGTTAAAAACCGCGTGAAATTTCTTTTATGAAAGATTAGATTTATGAAACCGAAGATGAAAGAAAGGAGGAGAGATCGGCCGATTTAACGTCTTAATTCGTGAAACGCTTTACCGCTCGCGGCGGTCCAATGAGCAAGACGAATTGCTGCCGATTTGCATTTAAGCGCGAGATAAAGGGGCCCCTGGAGCAAATTAATCCGCCATTTTATTCTCTTACTGCCGTGGTCCTAGATCCTTAAGACTCGATTACAAAAAAAAAAAAAAAAGAAAAAAGAAAAAGAAGAGAAAGGAAAAGAAACATAAAAACATCCATTCGACATCTTACCATTTACCTTCAAGAATTGTTTGTGTTTTTATTTTAAGATTCATACTTCAGACATTATGTAAATTATTTCTGCTACTATTATAAAGCATTTTCTCGAAAGAATGAACCAAATTACAGTATTGAAACAAGAGGTACAGTGTCTTGAAAACATTTCGTAATTTCCGATATTTTCTCTTTTTCAATGAAAATTAAATTCAAATTGAGTTTCAACCAGTTACTTGTATCCAGTTTCACGGTTTTCTCTAACACGACTCTGTTGAAATTAAAAGGCTAAAAGAAAAAAGCAAGTACAAGCTGGAATTTTATTGGTTATTCCAATAAGGCGTTGCAATTAGGACAAATTACCTTCTTCGACCGCGTCGTTTATTTCATACTTGATATTCCTGTCAATTTTCCCGTGCTTAAACTCGATTTCATGTTTCCCTGTGCCACTTTTGTAACTAATTACCAGGAAACTCTTACGCGTTGTTATGGCACTCCTAATCATAACGTGCAAGTAAGTTACACGGATTTTCGCCATAAATTACACCCACGACGTATAGCGCGCTACGATTCGATAATATTATGACTGTATCCACACGGTTTTCCACGCTTTATTCCTATTTACCGTGATCGTGTACCATGTGGCAATAAATCTGTAATATATTTCTGTTTTATTTTATTTATTTTTCATTTGCACGTTATTTATAGATTAGTTTACATATAATCCATTACACGCGAATAAATGACTATCTACTTAGAATCTAAATTGAACGCGTTGATTACATTTTTGTACAGTTATTAGCTACTTTTTCATTCCGACGGATATTGAATAAGTAATACGAATAAATGGTACAAAGATTTCTAACGTTAACAATTTTTTCAAACGTAGTTCGTAACTCGCATCAACAGTCTCTATCGAAAAAAATCAATATGATCTCATAAGCATTCTATCATTTAATCGTATCGACGAAAGCGAAAACTGTCAAATCTTTCTCATCTACTAGCAATTCTTCATAGACTGCGAATATTTCTGCGAATTCATATCTTTATAAAGACAATTACAAAAACAGAAGTATGTATTATCTACTAACTACTATATCGTTGCTACACTTTGCATATTTTATACTCTTATAGTAGACTCCTTTGCACCTTCAAATTTCCGCAATCTAATTATATCGAATATCAAAAATTAACATACATATGTTACGTGTAGAGTCCGAATGGAAATTCCCATGGAATTGCTATTGAAATCTAAAGTCAGAACAAGGAATAGCGGAAAGAAAGAGATCGTGTCTTTGCGAAACTCACTCGGCCGTGGCTCAATCGAGATACTGCTATCGATATCGCGTGTCAATTAAGCGTGACAAGTGCGACAGAAAACAGCGGGAGAATTAAGCGCGACGACGTGAAAAGTACGTGGGCGAGCTTTCGTGGTCGTAACACGAGGTAGATACGCTCGTGTATACGTATAGAAGCGTGTACACGGCTCGTGCAGGTGTCGACTCTCCTTTTCTTTTTATTCTTTCCCCTTCTCCCTCTTCTTTCTCGTGTTGCCCCCTCTGCTCTTTTATTTTTACTTATTTATTTATTTATCCTTTTGCTTTTCTCCTTTTTCGAGCACGATACGCCTGTTGGCAGGTCATTACGACTATTCGTGCATGATGATGACGTTTAATCAGGCTGGGGTATGGCTTCCTGTGTTGCTCTTGGTCCTCGATTCGCCAGGATTTCAAACAAGCTGAAAGAATCCTGTTATATTGATTTGAATTTATATTTAGGTACATTTAATGATCGTGGTATTTATAGAATGTGAGATCGTAACAGTGTTGATGCGAGATTGGATGGATAGGATAGGTGACGTAGATGGATTGGTGAGATTGTTTTTGACACGATTCGAGACTTCCGGTTACGAGGTAGAAAAAATTACCGTTCATCGTTATTCGAATACCTTCATAATTTAATCAAAATTGCATGAATAATTTACATTTACGATACATACAATCTCTTATTAAAACAGTGTTCATTGTTCTAGCTAAGAATTATATATGCAAGGAATAAAAGAGGTTTATTGTTTGAAAAGTTATTAATGATACATTACGAAGAATTTAGATGATATTTTATAAGAATTTCTGTTTCTGTTTCTTTATTACAGGAACTTCATTAGGTTTTTTTCTTTGCGCACATCTTTAAGTTGTTTTCCGTACTGCTGGAGTTCTTCTCCTGGTTCTCTTTCTCACGTTAGTGTATTTTATTCTTGGAGTGATTTTTCTAGCGTCTCTTCGCCTTTTTAGTTGTAAGAATCCCCTGGTGCTGCTACAGCAGAATTTTCCCTGAAAAAGTTAAGCTTGTTTCTTACCAGGAATTTTCTCTGAAGTCTACTTTGTAAGATTGTTTCTCTGAATATAAATTTCTGCAAGTTTCAATTTGTTCATGAAGGTATGGTCGACCGCTTATCTACAATTCAACTCAATCCTCAATCCTATTCTACTTAAACTTCAATCTACGAAACGCTAATCCACTGCAATGTTCCCCTACGATTCTCGACCAAGTTCTATATAAATACAGAAAATTGTAAAACGATTTGATTCATTACAGTATATTTATTTCTGCATGGTAAAATCACAACCATCCAAAACCTCGCCACCATAACACCGTTTATCTATTCTATACAAATTCCCTATAAAAAAGATACCGTTCGTTCTACACAATTCCTCGCACTTGATACTTATGTTTTATACATAATTCTCCACAATATCTATGCCGTGTAATAAAATCACCGATAGCATCACTCATCTCGTTCCACTCAATGTTCCATTCTGTTCCATTAAAACTTCAATCTACGAAACACCATTCCAGCGAAATAACTTGCCCATGTTCCTCCAGAGTTCTCGAAGAAGGAACTCGACTTGATCCATTCCGATTCCCGGGCAATTTGTTTAGAATTCTGTAGTTCCATCGAGATTCCACGTCGAACCGATTGGAGATTCCGTTGTCGGTGGACGACGGTTGACACGGAAACACGAATGGCCGACGATGAATCAATCGAAGAATGAATCCACCGACGTCCACCGGGATCGTGTAAGATGCTAAAGGCATTTCTGACCCACGATAGATTCACACCTGTGCGCGTGGGCGTAGCTCGGCTCTATCTGTAAGGCGAGCATTACTCTGACGGCGTTTCCTATGGACGATTATAAGGATCTTTATTGGTGGCAGGAAATTCTGACTATAGCGAGCCGAGGGAAGGGGCTGATTCATTTCGAGATCGTAACGTTCGATTGCATCCGCGCGTACCCTGTAATACGATTAATAAATTTGTATGAGGTTCCACGAGGCCAGATGCAATCGAAACGGGTCAAATCGAAGCGTTAGAACGACCATTCCTTTCTTCTTTTACTTTTCTTCTTACCTTACGGGCTTGAAACATCGCGTGGTAATCGCAGGAAAATATGTTGGATGCGCGTTTTATTCTCAGAAATTTTGGGAGTCGTTTTTTTCTTCCTCGGAAGTTTGTTTTTGTTTTGTTGGGGTTCATTGTTTCTTTATCGTTGTGCCTCATTGTTCGAATACTGCGAAGAATATCTTCTTTCTTAATTGATTTTTTATAGTCGTGTGGATCATCGTAATGGGTTGTTAGCGGCCGGGTTGAATTTAGAGACTGTTTTGTTTTCGAAATTTCAACATGTTCTTAACGTGAAATTTTTTAATGTTCGACTAAAACGTCTTTTCTTGTTTTTTGATATGAATATATCGCGGTGATCAAGAGATGTAGATATGGAGATGCTGAAGTAGGAATATGTCAGAATATAGGGAATAGTCTTGATTTTCTTCCTTTTGAACATAAATATGTATATGAAACGACATGAATATGTTGGAATATGAATATAACGAAATGTCGTAAAGAATCGTACTGTTTTTTAAATATTTACTTTCGAGTTTTTAACATTTATTTCGATACTTTACGAGGCTATTACTGTATTATATTGTTTTGTTAAATTAACAAAATCGTAAATCTAGATTAAAGTGACCACGAGATAAGAATAACAGGTTTAATGTAAAATGAGGTCTGCTTGTGTCAGGATTAATTAGAATATATCGAAGCAAGAAATTTAAATGCAGATCATTATCGTCGCGTCACATGTCCAAGGTTCTCGAGTTCCTCAACTTGTACCAAGAAGAGAACTTTACCATGGTTTCATTCTTATTGCAACCTCTTAACCACATAATTTAGGATTAAAGTACCAAAATTGTCTTTACTTTTCCACAATTTATTCCATCCTGGTAATATCGCCTCTTGAGTCATGAGTCTGTCATTAGAGTACCAAATATAGTTTTCTAAGTAACAGATCATTGTTATTTTTAAAAATCCTGTTTATTTTAGAAGAATTTATTTTATTTTAAAATTGTACAAGTCCTCATTGTAGTATTTCAAAAGTAACATTTATTATCTGTTACTGTAATTCACTCAGGTTCGCTTATCCCTGTTTTAAAAGTATACTGATTATAATACTATAAAAATAAAGATTGTTACTGCGAGGATCACTTTATATTAAGAGTGAAAATGTTCAGTGTCGACATTCAGGAATATCGTCAATTGTTTCAAATCGTTTTTCTCGTAGCATCGTAAAAACAGGACCTACGCGTGAGTGTTTGAATAAATTTTCAAAACCTTAATAAACACATCAAATGTATTGGAACAAACGTAACTTTGTCACTTTGTCAGGTGGAACTGATTTTTTCACGCACTTGAAATTAATACGTTTTAAGTAATTGATTCTCTGAAGAAAATTCAAAGATCCTCCACAATTTTCCCAATGTCTCCTATCTTCCCATCATCGCGCTGCATCAAAAACGATCAAGCTTCGATTAAATTCAAATTTAGATCACCGATTTGCCAGTGTCTCGGTAATCTCCTCCCTTAAACGTCTCGATTCGGCGTAACGGGTCCGCAAATTAAATTATCCCCCAATTTGCTCTCGCATGTTCTTCTTTCCTTCGCGACAAGCTATCATCATCCTTCCCCGGAACTCGCGCAAACTCTCCTCATGTAATTCGTGAAAGCGATTCCCCGGAACGAATCGTGCTTAAGGCCGTATCTCCGCTTGACCATCTTCCATCGCTCTGTACCTTGGCAAGAGTAAAATTTCACCTTGGAAATTTTGCTTCGGAAATTTTGCCTTGGAAATTTTGTCTCTAAAATTTCGCGAAAACGTGGACTCGCGCGAAATCCCCGTTCCAAGAATGCTTACGATCAGGGGAAAACGTAATAAGAAAGCTGGCCGTGTAACAGGAGGGCGTAATTCCGCGTTGCAGAGGAAAGAACCAGTTTCGAGGGAAAATTAATAAAAGACCCTTGTAGTGGGTTTATCGGGCGTATCTGGCTTGTGCGCGATATACAGGGTGTTTCATAATACGTTAGATTCTTTTTAACAGCAGAAACGTCTCAAGATAATGGGTTACAGATTTCTTATTTTTATAATTGTCGAAGATGTGCAAGTGTTTTTCAGGAAATTAATATCGATTTTTATTGAGATAGGAAGATTATCGTTAGATTGTAGTTACGGGAAATTTGAAGGTGTACAGATGTATAGAAATATTTAATTTGCAAAAAGTAAAGTAGAGAAAGGGTAAAGAGAGTACCAAGAGTAAAGGTATTAAGGATAGAAGCGTACTTTGAGTTTGAGTCCTGGCGGAGTCACTTTTCTATTAATAACTAACGACTAATTAAGTATAAGTACATTTGAAGCAGAAAATATTGATAATTAGAATATTCTTGGAAAATTGGTACGAATCAATTTTCGTTAGAGAAAAATACTCATTGACTCATCTTTTCAACGAAAGTGTCAAACATTCCCGTCTTTTTTCTTTTTCTAAATACATTTTTGCAAATATTTCGCTGCAAGTTCCTCGCTGTCCTTTGAAATTCTATAAAGCACTCATAATCCTCCTGTAGCAAAAATATATTGGGAAGATAAGAACAGAAATTGTTATCCTCGAACGTTAAACGAAGCTTTATAGACAGATAAATGATCGAAAGATATTCCATCGCGTTCATTAAGATAAATAATCATGGTGCCGGTTTATGAGATACATTGTTTATACGATTTTAACGATAATTTCAAAGTTTATTCACAATGAAACGCTCTGTATTTAAGATGCACGCGTTTTAAGCGCTTTCAAATTACCGAGACCACCGATCAGTAGAAAATTAATAAAATGTAGAACGATGTGAACGATGCTCGAGGTCCTGCGAAGGGAGCTACCTCGATAATTTTCGACAACGACAGACAGCCGTTAATAATCATCTTATCGACTATCTACAAGAGCCCTTGGAGCCATCGTACGAAATTTTGCTCGCCTTCGCATCCTTCAATTACGCATTTTCGTCGTTCGTGACACATTCAGGCTGCATCAGATATTTTCGGTTCACAGGAAAATTCTTTGAACATCGGACGAGGCATTGAAAAAGTGGTACGCCGACTTGATCCTTAATAGCTATAATTTTATTTATTCCTCTTTGTAATCAGAGATATTATGTAGATCGATAAGAACGCAATCTTTTTTCATTGCTTGAACGTTCACGATGAAACTCTTGCTGTTGTTAGGTAGAATTCTACGTAAAAATAATTCTAGTTTATATAACAACTAGTATTGTTCTTGGTAGAGATGATCTTTTGCAATGGAAGATTTTTCCCTGTATTTGCCTGAAATTTCGCGTCAGAAGCTTCGCTCTTGATGGAGCTGTACGTAACCATTGATTTGTGTTCTGTATAGATATGTTTGTTCTTATTTATAACACTTTAACAATTACACTGGAAGCTCCATTCTGCTCGATAGAACTATATAATTATGTACATACGTACATAAGATTAGATTCGTAATCGATAATATTATGTTTGATAGAACAGTTTCTTGTAACTGATTCCGTGTAGATTCACGGACAAAGTGAGGATTTCGTGTTAGAAACTGCACATAAGAATAGATCACACTGATAAGAATAGATATCACTGAAGAAACATCAGAATACAACCATTGATACTGCTTCTGATAAAGAAAGTTTTCTATAATTACAATTGAAAACATTAGGCGAGTTCATAGAACACATGGCTTCATCGTTATTTTTCTCAGCTGCTCGAACAATCATATTAGAATCATAGATTTCTTATAGTGATTTCATAGACTCGTGACGTCGTTATTTTTCTTAGCTGGTTATACAATTCCATTAGAATCATAAATTTCTTCTAGCGATTTCATAGACTCATGGCGCCGTTATTTTTCTTAGTTGCTTGAACAATCTTATTATAATCATAAATTCGTGATATACTATGTGCTGTGGTAGTGGAAGGATTAAAAAAATTTGAAGGATGAGAGAAAACAGAAGGTCTCGGTTTCAGTGTATACTGTGACCAGTATGGTGCATGATTACAGGTATAATTCGTAATTTAGTGGACATAATCGGGAGTCGCGTTAATAACGAGCTGCGGCCCTCTTTGACGCGTTGATATTTCTTCGGTCCACGGCCCGGTGATATAATTATATTTGACTCGACTGTAACGCGATTACAGCACGTGCACACGTTATTATTTCGCTTTGAATAATTCATACGACGGCGGACGAGCCGCCACGGCCGGAACCTGATGCATCCAACGCTACCAACACTCGCTTCGTATCGCGTTCGATCTATCGCCACGGGAATCAATCTACGCTCTGATATCGTTCCTGTTATTCCCAGCGTTATTCCGTGTTATTATCGCGTCGATGTGCGGCGCGACGTTCCTCGAAATGAGACGTCGATGCCTCTTGAGAACGTTCATTTCTATCCTTAGGGAATTGGAGGCTGTGTTACTCGAGGATATTATTGTAGAGACAGATTAAAATGTATGTTGATATCCATTGTACACTTGAAAAGTGGATATGACGCGAATTAATAGAAGAATAGGGGAAGTGATTAGAGTGTTAATTTATGTAGGTATATAAAATTGAATACGGTGGTCTGATTATGTAAAAGATAGAAGGGAAATCAATTTCATAAGCTGCTTGGTTTTCTTGATATTATTAGTATATCGTGTATTATGATATTCGTTTCCTAAAGATATATCGTGGAAGAGTACTTTGGCGATTTTTGGAAAATTTATTCCGCCATGGATAGAATTTATAAAAACAGAAATGTAATATTCGAAAATCGTCCGAACAATCTTTTACATCTGCAGGAAAGTTTGAATGCTCCCATTAGTCGGGAAATTAAAAAAGGAAGGAAATAAGGAGTAAGTAAAAATTGATCAGAAGTTTATCAGAGTATTATAGGCCACTTAAGTTATCAATATTCATGCTACGTACCATTAATCATGAAGCATACCGACCTAATTACCAGCAACATATTCCAAACGGTGCTTAATATCTGATAATCGGTATCTTCATCGATCTTACAGATACGGACTTGCCAGGTAATTATTTCTAAAAATGTCTTCTGAAGGGCCGCGCCTGTGAAATTGTAAATTGTAAATTGTAAATTGTAAATTTCGTATTACCAAAGAGGAGGGAGAGAGGTAGCCACCGACCCGAAAAACGTCTCGTCGGCAGAAAGTAAATAAAATCGAAAGTCGAGGCATTAATATACATCGATATCGTGGCCGATAGCGATCACTATGTCCGATTATTTACGTACACGCCTTATTATTCCTTAAATGAATTATTCGATCTTCTGCCCGATCGGCCGGCAGATTTATCACCGAGATGGCCCAGACGCCCTGTAATTTCCTGGGTTTTTTCTTTTCTCTTCTTTGTCTTTTTTTTTCTTTCTTCAAGTCGAGGTATAGTCGAGGAAGAGGAGCGTTAGCGACGTTTAGGAAAGCAACCGGTAATTTTCACCGTAATTAACCGTAATTAACGGCGACGGCTAAGGAATCTGTCGAGAACCATGATTGACGCCCCCTCGTTTAAACAGCCTCGAAATTCTTTTACTTTAACCACCTCCACAACCGTAGTTCTTAGATTTCTTACGAAACAAAGCTTGTACGTTGAAGAGAATGTTATATATATCTTTTATTCTGTTATTATAAACAGAGTGTTAAGAAGTATGAAATGAAAATTTGATCAAAAATAGATATAGACGAGAAATATTTTGATAACTGTTTAGTAATTTATCAGTTAGTTATATTTTGATACTTTGATTAGATTTTTGGATATTAAATTTTCCCTAAATAAATATAATTTTTTTCTTTCTTTTTTTTAATAATGTTCTACACGTTTAGTAGAGTACTGTCCATATAGAAATGTCCGGTTTACCCACAGGATTTCAAAGCACTCTTTGAATTTAATTTTCATTAATTAGCTAAAAGTTGTAAGCGTAATGACGATTTAATTCTATATAATTTCTTTTTCCTACATCTCTTTAGACAGCCTTAATGTTAGATATCTGTATGCAAACGATAAGGTTGTACAAATGATGAATTTTCTTTCTACACGGCGAAGATTCTTGAATTGTGAACTAGTTCTTTTTAAATATGTGTCTAGTTGTTGTGACGAGTTAATTATATCATACGTCAGCGTAGTATCCACCCCTCTTTCTTCAGAATCTAACTAAAAACGAGATTTCCTCGGCTCGTTTAATTCCCACGAGGAACGCGTCGTAATGGTATTTGTACCACACCTGCTTAATATATGATCGTGGAAAAAGAGCTTCGTTTATAGCTGCTCATTTTTCACTCTCTTTCGAGCCTATACATCGACTGCTGTTTGAATATTAGGCGCTGCTTATCCTTTATGGGAGATTAGTATTATTAATAGTATTACTATTTCTCCATTAAAGTCCCTCAGAAAGTAGACTGAAATCTTCCATATTATGTTTATTTCACTGTATTATGTACCAAGTGGCTGGGATTCTGGTAATTTTTTTAATGGAAATGAGCTAAAGAATTGTCAGAGAATTACCAATCTATATGGGAAAAAGCTAACACCATATATATCACAATAATTCTTATTCCGAAGTTTATGATTTACCATACGGGTTTTTATCGACTAACCAAGCAAACGCTTCTACCAATTCGATACAAAAATATTCTCAAACGACGATTTAATCCCAAATAACCTCCGACACAGTCGAGTGCAATAACCTTCATTTCCAAGTCTACAATTTATGATAGGACATTTTAGAATAACTTAAGCGAACGTTCGTGCCAACTCAATCAAGAAAAATACCTTGAAACGACGATTTAATTCCGAATAACCTACAACAGATTCGACTTAACAACACCTCGTCGACTATTGCCAATTATCGGATATCCAAGAGGGTTGCTAAGCTAAAAACCCATCGCCATCAGCGATCAATTCGATGCAACAACGAAAGGCAATCGATGAAAAATGCCGGCCATTCGGCTCGATATTTTACAGTTTAGCCAACTGTAAAGTGTTGGAGCCAGCAGCAAACGTTCCCCTCGCAATTTACAATGGTTGGTGGAGCGTACAAAAGGTGACGCGATGCCAGCTCGAGCCGACGTCGGTCTAGTATAATGGCGGTTGATTTTTTGCCGTATTGATCGGGGATTTCCGTCGGTAATCCTTCGGTCCATGGTCTGCTGGTAATGAAGGCTCGCTTCTCAGGGCTGCTGCCTCTTTTTTGCCGACCGCGTGGGCATGAAGATGTAACCCAGCGCCGCAATAACGAAGGCGAATCGCGATACTTGAACAGATAGGTCTATGGTGATGAATGCTGGCAAGCCTGCAGCACGCCGCGCTATCAATGGCATCTCCAGCGGCTACTCGCTTCTTGGACCCGATTGCAAGTCATTCCTTCGACTATGGTCGAAGGTCTTCTCTGTCGTGCACACTGTGAGAGAAGGTACAACTTCCGAGAACGCGGTTGAAGCGTCCAAGGTGTGGCTGGACCACAGTGTGTGCATCTATTAAATGGAGTAACTTAGATTGAGCATAGAGCAAGGAATGAGCAGGGTAATGAGGGTATATAATATCAGGCGATCAAATCCAGAGGTAAGAGGGTCGGATACATGATTCTGACGTACTATGGAACAGGAAGATGGAGGATTTTTGGAATATTACTCTTCAATGGGAAAAGTGGGTATATTTGTTGAGTTACATTGAGCAAATGTATATGTAGTTATTTAATCAAGTATAGCAGGTATAGCAGCTTAATTTAAACATTTTCTACAGACTGATTCTTTTGCTATATAGCTG
This sequence comes from Bombus soroeensis, assembly GCA_014737365.1. NCBI lineage: Eukaryota > Metazoa > Arthropoda > Insecta > Hymenoptera > Apidae > Bombus > Bombus soroeensis. Next base: position 19,806 of record JACXIL010005362.1, read on the forward strand.
ATTCGAAGATACGTGTTAGCATATGTGATCTGTCACGAAAAGATGTCATAAAGTTATAATCCTATGGATTCATGATCCTTCGGGATCTCATAATTTTGAGTTATGACCTCATGGTACCATGATGAAATCTGTGCGACCATGGTTTCACTTTTATAGAACCATAAATTATTGTAACGCGATAATTGGAACTCATGCGCATAATCACCACTGTGACTAAAATCATTCGAATTAACTATAATCATTCTTTCGTGACAACTTCTCAAAATTGATCGTTATTTCTTTAAATTATTATTGGTAGCGATGTCTGACGAAGGAGCGCGATCATATAAAAAATTACACGCACAAACAAGACGATATATCTCAAGTTGCATTGCTCTTTTTCATTTATAAAATATTTCGACTTTTACGCGATAGGCCTGTAACCTAGAACTGCATCTGTTACGAAAGTTAGAAAGTGTCCGATCGTATTTGATATTGGAATGATAATTAGTATCCCGTTGAGGCGTTGACGCGACACGCGATCGTTGTGCTCGTTACCGATACTACTCGACCGATTAATAGTAAATCCAAATAGAAGTTAGCGCTGCGAACCGTAGTGTTTTCGAGGTATAGCCCCGATGCCGCGGCGGCAGTCACGCCCCGCGGCTTTAAACTGTTGGTAGACGTGGGAGCGGTTTGTTTTAGACACGGGTCTAATGCGCGGGCAAACCTGTAATCATCGACGGGAACGAATGGGTGGGATCGAATATATCACGGCAAACGAAACGGAATCAGACGGACAAGGGACGCTGTGCGTTCCATCCACGATACCTTTCGCCCCGTGGCTAATAGTTTCTGCGCCTTTATCGCGCGCCAACATCGCGGTTTAACGCCTGTCTAATGGAAATCGGCTCATTTTTTACTCCCTCCTATCTTCGCTGTTTTTAAGTTTTTGCGTGGTTCCTTGATTAACTACGATTAAATGGGATTCCGATAGCTTTTTTATGGATGAAGAAGATAGATGGAAAATGAAATTTCGAGGATTCTAACGGTATCTTTTCCGGCCTTTTTTAGTTCTAGGAAGATTATCAGTTTTTATCGTGTATGTTTGTGACTTCGTTACGTTAAAACTTCTTTCGTCTCTCGTTAGATCTTTTATTTTCTCTGTATAGATTTATATATATAATGTATATATAACGTTGCTATTAATTATTGATATTATTATTTATTATTATTTGTATTATTATTATTATCTGTAGTCGCGAATGTTTAAGATGTCCTGAGCGTAAGAAAACAGTAATAGGAAGAGTAGTATAATACAATAAAAATAAGTATAGAGAAAGGTATTTATAAGTCTATAGACGAAGGGCAGAGTATGCGTGGTGTGAGAAAGGTAGTGGATGAATGCATAAGAAATTAATTTGTAAGCGAAATCGCATTTTATCGGCAGCTGAAAAATTGTTAATAATTAAACTAATTCGTTATATATATATTTGTAGATTATTTTTCAATGGTATTTTATATATACTATTAGTATTCATTGTTTCTTTTACATAGTCGTCTTACATATTCTGTCCTCATTAAAGTAGGATAATTTATGCGTGGTTCTTTAAACACTTAAGAACAGCTGGAACCTTGAAACGGATAAACGTGATGGAGCAGAGGCCGCTGGCATTAGGAAATTAATTAGATATTAGCGCAGGAAACGTTAGAGAATCGATTAGGTACAAGAAATCTTATGTAAGTCGTAAATATTGGAACGTCGACTAGAAATATTAGGGAGATTAATTGGCTCTCGTTTGTGACCATTGGGAAATTAATTAGGCATTACCTGGGAATGTTGTAGCTCTGAATCTACCTTTATCACTTTACATTTGTCCAGGATGAAACTTATAACTCATGAAGATAGAATTTCCTTTGTAGATAAGATGTTAAAGCCGATATAAACACTTAATAATAAATGTTTGACAACGCTTTTCGACTATGTTTCACAATCGGTTCTTGTTCCAAATGATTTGATATAGAACGTAAAAGATGGTACTTAGTGAATTAGAATATATTTGGTATGTATCGTAAAACGAATCGAGTTAAAAATTTCAAATTTCTTAACTCATATACCGAATGTTTGATATTCCAAATCACAAGAAAATATATTTACCAATCCTATATAACATTCAAATTATTTAATCTTTCAATTAAATTCTTTCGTTTGAATAATCTTCTGCCATAAATGTTGGACCCATTTAGTAGCGTTGAATCGTACGCGAGGAATGCAGCCAGGAATTAAGTATCCATAACTATGTCAGATTTGTTAGTTTATGCATGGATGAGCGTGAATTTTTCCGAATGAGCCGAGTTAAACGTTCGTAATTTGCCGTTTTATTAACCGGTACCGTTATCCATCGAACGTGAGAATGGACGGATGCAAAAAAAAAAAAAAGAAAAAAGGGAAACGAATCCCCCTGTGTGTATTACGGTTAATACGTTCACCTTGTACGTTTCAGATCCAAGTCGGTGTATGATTTCACAAAGAGCGTAATACTGACTCGGACAGGTATGGCATGCAAATTAAAAATTCAAATTAAAAACAAGAAATTTTCTCCATGGTGATAATTGGTTATTGATCATAAAAGTTGTATATAACAAATTGACGAATAAAACACATATCCGAAGTTTATGATGTAGAAATAAATTTGATGTGAAAGTTATTTGTCGCCAGGCATAAATAAATAATAGCAGAAATCTATATAGCATACTTAATAGAAATTCCTTGAAACATTATTCGAAAGATAATAAGAAAATTAAAATTATTTAAAAGGTAACATGAACTGCGAAAGGAAGACATTTTTTTCTATTCTAAACATTGATTATGTCATTAATTTGAAATTAAATTCCATATTGTCGCCTATAATCTAGGTTTGGTGAAGTAATACGAAGAGGAAACGGAAGGGAAGAGCAGAATATAAAAAAGTGGTAAAGAACGAGAAGAAGGACTAAAAGAGGCCAGACGAAGGATAGTAATTTGCCGTTATGAATAGCACGAATTATACATCCCGGCTACTTTGTGGTTTTCCTCTTGGAGGTCTGGCTCCGACCAAAACGATTCTGCTATTTATTAATAGATTTCTATTAACCCTTTTCGTCTCTTAGGAACGTTTCATCCTTTTCGTACCGACTTACTATAGTCCACGCTAATAGATGATATCCGATTTCACGCTAATAGAGTCTTTCTGGAAGTTTCAAAAACTTTAATCAAGAGACAAAGCTTTTGCTTATTTTCACACGGCTTGAAAATTTCTTCAGTCGATGTTATAAGTCATTGAAATTTTCAATTCTTATTTTCTTCACGTTTTACGTAATCAATATTACGTCTGTTTCGAATTTATTTACTTTATTTTATTGATAATACTATTTGTATGTCACAAATTTTCGATTTCGAAAAAATTTGAAAGAGAAATTTATTAAATCGTCTGCAAACATTTCTACCTACTCATATTCATCCTTAAATTTTTATTTTTTCGACTGCCTACGCAGAAGACTAATCGTAAATCTTGTTTTTCAAAAAATCGTATATTTTTGCGACATCGCCTCCCATGGCCTGAAAAAGAAAAAGAATTTCACCACAGGCAGAATGTTCAAAGAGATACACTTAAACTCGAGTCAAAAATCGATCGTATTTCCTTCTTCCATCAGCTTTACAAGATAATAAAAGGGTATTAGGCGAAGGTATCTTCGTTCTCCGAATCGTGGAACGCTCGTGAAACGTACAAAATTCGAGCGGGCAAGGATAATTTCGAATTTCGGTTTCATCTTCGATACTTTCGGCTACTTTGTGCTTCCGCCTACCTGAACGCCACGAGACGAACGGGATATTCATTATCCCATTAAGAGCCAAGTAGCGAAATGATACGTGAAAGTTGCTTAAACGCAACATTATTGAAAGTCGCGTATAAAAAGTCACGCATAAAACGTACGTAACATAAGATTAAATATGTTTTTATCGAGGTACAAAAAAGGTATCAGAATAATGTATACTTTATAGAAATTCATTATACAAATTAGAGACTATACAATCTTTACGGTTAAAAAATCGTATTAGGAATAATTTAATTTTTTTCAAATTGTACGAAATTGTAGAAAAGATGAAAGAGAAGATGAAATGGCGACGAAAAAAAGATATTCGGAAAAATCTAGGATTTTTTTTTCTGTAATTAGAATATCAAAAAGGCTCTGTATCCCGTAGTTGGTTAATTAGTAAAATTTGCTTTTTTATTTTCCTAATTTTGATTGCAAGTCATGATAGTACTTTGGTTGATTAATTCATGGGTTTTGCTTTATTTTTATAATTTGCACTACAAACTACAACCAATTCGTTATTTTATCATTTGCTTTTCACCATTTGCAATTTCCCTATTTTCTCATACTCATTCTCTGTTTCGTTCAGTAACAAATTGTTGCTGTGTATCACGTATGAGTGAATATCCTAATTAATTCGTCGTTTTTTATTATTACCCGTATTACCTTCATTCGCTAGGTTAATAGTCGATCATTACTACCATCTACCGTTAACAGTGTCGGGGTCAGAAGTGTTTCCTGAATTTCCTAGGGCCTTGACATTTACAACGTTCAAGCGAAGGCTTCCGAAAGTCACGAATCCTAGCTGGATTCTTCCTCGGAACGTTTTACGATTTCTGCTTGGAAATTACATTTTTCTTTTGAGCATTCGTGACTTCGTGTCTACCTCCAGGGCGAACGAATCGTTTCGACTTATTCCCTCGTCCGTATTCTTCGTTTCAATGAAGAGAAAAATATGCGTAATGTTGTTGCAGCAGCGACAGGAACAAGATTTTTTCGCGTCGCCTCGAACTGGATGGCCGTTGTTTGAGCGAGAGCGCGTTAATATTGAATTTGTGGTTTCTTCGGACATTGTGGGTTTGAGTAAATTGACGAAGTGGTATTTAAGAGAATGTTTGTGGCTTTTAGAGCAAAGAATTGTCCGAAATTGATGCCACCACGAAGGCTCACTGAAATGATTAACGGTAGGTACGTCAGAGCATATTTTGAGTTGAGAAGGAAGTTGCATTTGTAATTGAATGGAATTTGCATAAAAGCACATATAGTAAAATAAAGTTTAATAGGAAATATTTAGTTTAATTTATTAAACGGTTAAATAGCTCTTTGGTACAAGGAAAGGATAACTCTGTACTTGTAGGAATTAGCGAGACTACACATACGACAAAAAGATGTAGAGCAAAATAAGGAAAGGTTCCAATTGAGACTTCCGATTAGCAAATGAAAGCAAGAGATGTCATTAAATTTCTATTTAGGAACATGGAACAAGGAAATCACATTAAGATAAAAAGTTAAAACGAGTATCTGTTAAATAATTAATGTATTGCAAATTGATATGGAATCATGTAATTTGCTACATTCACTACGTTCTTCCAAGGACAGTAAGCGTATTAAAGGTCTGTTAACCAGAGTATTACATTTGCTGTTTTCTTGCATTGAATCAAAATTGAAAATGTTCACGATTATCTAACGGTATACAGAAGCTTTTGTTATCGATCATTTTCCATAGTCGTACAATATACGGTTTTATCCACTACACTGAGGCAAAATGGCTAATTAGAATTCTATTTCTGTTATTTGATGTTGATTATCAAAGCGCTCGAAAACACGCGTTCTCGACTGCGTGGATCGTTTTATAATTGAAACAATTATAAATTCAGATTCTTAAGTGTTGTAACAAGTACATGTTATACATTTCCGGAAAGTTTGGGCTCGTTGGTTCGTTATGGTACAATCCAACGTATTTTAAACATATAAACATCTCCGGTCTACCTGTAACACTTTGCACCGACAATGTACATGCTAATTCGCCAAGTCTCGATGCCAGCTGTCCGTCGAACTATTCATTTGTCGATGGTAGAACCGTTAATTTGCGACGAGCCGGAATCGTGTGGCTGCCGATTCTCCAACCGCCTCGAACTCGGAAGGGATCGATTATCGCTTCCTGTTCGTGCCACGAAAACCGTCGTCCACCGCTTCTTTACACTTGGACTTCCATTCACGTCCGCCACTATCGACTCTGGAAAACGAAAAAATGAAAAACACTCGTCCACACGTGCAGTTCGATGCGATCGTTAGCGATCGACTTTCGTTTTCCAACGTTCAGAACCCGATTGATTCCTCGACCAGACAGCGAAAGGAAGCTTCGGAGCGTGTGTTTCGGGCACGAGGGCAAATTGAAAGCTTGTTTTATAGAAGGCTGCGGTAAGACAGACGGAGAGAGGGGAAGGAGAAGTGGATGAAAATGAGGGTTCGCGAAATACTGGCTCGATATGAGGGAATATTAAAGCAAATTGTGGCCGAAAGGTTTCGCGGTAGTTTAGCAGCCTACGTGGTAACAAGTATTCGACAACGAATTGAGGGTTGGAACGTACTAACGAGGCTGGAAGATGTTCGTGAGCGCTGCTGCAACGCCGGTGTATAATTTGTCGAGCATTAGAAAATATTAGCAGGGGATATCTCGACTCCATATTCTTATCGATGGAATGTTTAACGAGGACTTGGCGATTAGCCAGGCACATTGAAAATATAGGCAATACAGCAGAGATTGTTTGAAAAAGGAAATTGGACTGAATTTTTGACCCTTTTAACAAGATCAAGTACTTTTTCCAAATGTGGGAAGATAGTTGGTTTCCCCTGTTAATCATCAAATATTATGAGGAGAAATGTAAGGAGAAATTATACAATAAGATATCATTTTATAATTATATAGAAAGTGAAGATTCGTAACATATATACAAAAATTTGTTTAATTATTGTTGAAAATGGTGTAGCAATCGGAGATGATTTTCCATATAGAGCGATTTAGAGGCAATAATTAAATCGTTTAAGGCTTAAGATTGTCTGGCAAGAGAGATAGAAATGGAGCCTGGATTCATTAAAAGATGCCAATACGAGTCTCTACAATTCTCTCAAATGGAATGAACAGAAATTCTCCGTGCAATAGAATTCCTCGCTCGTCTCCAACCACAAACTAATTCACACTTACTGTCACAATCCTCGTCAATCCTTAGAAACTCTCTCTTCGGATCAATCCAATTCCGATTTCTCCCTATGCACCAATCAACCATCAGCATCAAACCAAATCAAACCAAATCAAACGAAATGAAACCAAATGAAACCAAATGAAACTAGTGAAACAGAAAAGAAACTCCTACGAGGAACACAAAAAAACAACGAAGCTTGAAAGAATAATTCTCGAAGGGTAACGCGTCCCTGCCAATCGTCGAAACTTCGTGCCAGCTGTTATTCCCAAGAAACTATTAATTTATTCCGCTGCGAGTTCGGCCTAAGTACGGTGTGTAAAACGCGCTTGGAGCTATATAAGCGTTGGCCTGGCCGTTGTAAGCGGCGATCGTCCGACCTGATACACATTGGCCAAGAAGAAGAGAAGAGGCGAGGAGAGAGCTTGGTGTGCAGCCTGGTAAACCGAGAAGGCGCGTTGTGTAGGTTGATTGCAGGGTGCTGCACGGTGTTTGCTTTATAAATCGTGGCCTGGTCCAGCAGAACCGCAGGAGAAAACGGAAGGAACCGGGGAGAACGAGGGGAGAGGAGCGATTGATATCGTTTCTGAAATTGGGTTATGATTTATCGGGATTTCGCCTCTCTACCTGTGCGTTTTGCACGGACCTCGCTACGATTCAATTGCCTTTGTATTCGAATCGCCAAACCAGTCGAGAAAACATCGAGGGAAGCATGTGGTTACGCGAAAGGGATGGTTTCTGATAACCGAGGACGAGACAAGGACGAAATAAGGAAAGTTTTGATTAACGCGGATTTCGAAGTTTGCTGAATTTTTAAGGATCCTATAGTTCGTTTATTAAATTCTTAAGATGTGTTGAGAAAATTAAAAGGATCGGAGTTCAAAAATAAATGTTTCTTGTATCTAATTGACGAAATAATTGAATAAATGAAATGACATAATCGAGGATACACTGATAGAGGAATTCTTGATTGTTGGGCGTTTTAGAATACCTCACGGAGTTCCTAAGAATGGGAAGGTGCGTACGGTGAATTTTTAAGACGTTGATGAATGGCAAACGAAGGATTAGAGGTTGAAAGGTTGTATCGAGTAAGGCTGGAAGCTTTCTCGGAAGGACTGAGTCAATGGTGAAATGGTAAACTAATTGCTAATTGTTGTGTGTCGTAATCTGTTGAATCATAAGATGCCGAATGGGAAGGAGTAAAATTTTGTACGATGTAGAGATGGGAAGATTTTGTAAAAAATGTAATAACAGAGAAATTGTCGGTTATAAAGACTGTTAGAAGATTGTCAAATTCTTAAGTTGTCAATAACTTAGAAGAATACCTATATTTTTCCTCAAAGTGTCTAAAATATAGGATTAAGTCAATCTTCCTAAACTCTGCACATAACGATCTTCCATCGACAGTCCCTTAGACACAAATTCTCACCACCCTAGTCTCATCTCTCAAGTCTTTTACTCATCTTGCACCCTTCCTCAGGCTTCTGCTGTCATTTCTTCACTAAATTTCGCCGTAAAACGCTAGTCCACGGAAAAACGTCTGACCGGTGCTCTATAAATAAATAAGAGGCAGAGAGATTCTTTTTCTTCGCGAAGCACGTCGACGCACGGTCCAGTTTCCACCCCACGATACTTAGGTAATAACCCGGTAATGACGGGCTCCGTTCGAACTTGCTCGCTTTTTATACGCGTTCGCGTGTAGGGCTGCAGAGCAAACACGCCAGCGTGGAAGATGATGATGATGATGATGATGATGACGATAATGATGATGACGATGATGAGGGTCTTCACGCAATCCGCGAACCCCGGCCTGTTCTATATACACAGCACAGCTACGATACGTATTTATACAGATCGCTTGGGAGCCGATGAAAATTCCATCAACGCCGATTATTACCGCCCCTATACGTTGTATACGTGCATAAATATCACAGCCTAGGATATTTGTTTCCTCGCCGGCCATTGGGTTTCATCGAGCAGATATTAATTGAATTAATACCTTTACCCGCGATTTACTCTCCTACCACTCTTTTCCCTTCATTTCTTTTTTCTTTTCGCTTCTTATCGGCAACCGAGCGGGTGATTAATCGATTAATTTCCATCGACTAACGGATACGGGTTCCATCATCGTGTTTTTATTGGCTGCTCGAGGTATTATTTTACGTACTGGGTGTTTCGTAATAGTAGAATGCTCGGGGTTAACACTCGGGGTGATTAGCCCATTAGTTATTTTCACTTATTCGATGAAAATGGTTATTTTCGCTATTGTATATAATCGTTTGTAGGTTTTTAAGTCTAGAAACGGATAAGCATTATTTTCTAGAGTATTTCGTTCAAAGTAATGGCAGATTTTTCTTTAACTAGAACTACCGATAGTTAACACGAAGCTATTTCTACCAAAATCAGTCAAAATGACTAGTCTCTAAAGAATACGTAATAATAGAATATTTTTATATTTATTGATTTATTACTTTCTTACAGAAGGAATTCCATGTTATGTAGTAGATTTTTGGTATTGTTAATCCATCTGGGATCCCTAAATGAAGGTTGACACATTCATAAAATTGTAGAACCAGTCATTTTGGTTGCTGTCGTATTTCTAGTGTTAGCATCTAGCGATCTAGCGATCGATCCGCAATTTTCCTGATAACTGATATCGTCATATCGAATGATACGCGGTAAAAATTTGAAAAACGTGTGGGAAGTTGTATAAAACGAGGAAACTGGTTAATCGGGGTTCGATAAACAGGTTGCAGGATCCTTTTACACTTTGACAGGTATCAGACATTTTGACTGGTATTGGTATAAGTAGCTTTAATGCAAAATTATTTTGGGTTTAAATACATAGGAAAAAAATATAACATGAAGTAGGAATATTAAAATAAAATTGTAAAACCAATCGTAAAAAATTTGACTGATGTGGTAGTTCTAGTGTTAATGATTATTTGGAAAGTACAGAAAGTATAGGTATACGCTTAAGTCGAATAGCAGAAAAAGAAGCTTTGATATTTCTAGCAATAGAAGGCGATGATTGGAATATTTCTTGTGCATTAAATATATACTCGAAATCGCGTTGTCTTTCAGTTAACAAGGTTTAAAAATGTCTAGTTTAGGCGCCTTGCGTCATGCTACCCGCCTTGTATCGTGTTGCATGGTTTCCCATTAGCGTATAATATAGTGTAGTAAGTAAAATGTTCTTGTAGCACAGACCATTACGTGTCAATAGTCAAGAGAATACAAATGCTTTCGTATCTTTATTACGTAAACTGGTTGTTCCGGACACTTTGTGAGTCAAACGTGAATTGAATTTTGTTGCTTCTATAAACTAGGGAGAAATCAATAATTTGTTATCTGGAGAAAGATTAGAAAAGTTGTATTGTTTGCGATAATTTCGCGAAAATGAATGGAACAATTTCTTAGTTGTTTAAAACTTCCTATATCTGTTCGAGTAAATTACATCCATATTTTACGGTCGCTTTTCTAAAACAGTCACGGCTGTGTACTATAAAAAGGTGAAATACCAATTGCTCGTGTAATATATTTCACAATAATTTGTCTTCTTTCATTCGTGTAACAATTTCTTATTTATCCAGAAAACATTTCGTCTGTGTTTTATTAACGAATTATTCCACATTACGCTCGTATCACTTACAAAATGACTCAATACAGATTGTTCGTATTATAAAGAAAATTACATAAATCATAGTGTGCCCGTACGAGATCTTATCGAGAACCCGTCTCAATAAACATTTTCTTCAAAACCAGCAAATATTCCGTGATTTATGGACGGTTAGTGTGTACATATAACGTGTACGAAGGTTTCGAGTATTTTCTTTTTTCTTCTTTGCTTCATTTTCGTTTTCTTTTTCTTTCCGCTTCTTGTTCGCCTCGGTGCCAGGCAATTTTCGTGGCCGACGGATAAAGAGAGTAAAAGCATGTTGCGCATTCAGGAATTCTCTTCTCCGTTGGTTGATTTCCAGCCGCGTTCGTCGCCGCGTTCGTTCATCTTCGTTTATTGGAGCGAACGTATCATTACGCCGGGCAATTAATGCCCTCGACTCGAGAGCCCCGGCCATCCTTAATTGCCGGCTAATTACTTTGTAATGCCGATCTATTAATCTCCGTGTAATATTGCCTATCGGATGCGTTTTAGACGGTTTCACCATGGTTTACGCGTGTAATTCTTAACGAGTCGAATTGTTCGTGTTCTGAATCGTCAAGTATCAAGCATGCTAGTTCTAGAAGAAAAGGAATAGAGAGGCCAAAAGGAAAAGAATTATATGGCTGTTTTATTCGGGGAATGTTATTGAATATAATATTTCGTTGCTTGGAATCGCTTGTTCTCCGCGGTAGATAAAATCTTAATTGAATCTTGGGCAAAGTCGCGCGAGACCAGTTCCCTGACCGTTGCGCTGATAAAAGTGTTTCGTTGAATTGGAAATTGAGATTTTTAAGACAAAACGCAGGAATTTTTGGTCAAATTTATTTGACAATGACTGACGTGATTCTGTATTTTGCAATATTTTTGCATTTTTGCACGTGCATTTTCATCCTTTACCTGGCAATTAGTTAACAGATAACGTAATTTAATAGTTTTGTTGAAACACTCCCTGTTGACGCTTAAACTCGTCGACTGAAACATGCATAAGCAGAAGACTGGTTCGTAGAACGACGAGATTTCGCAGTTTTATTCGCATTTCTTAAGAGGTGATAACGTGATCCTGTACGTACATGTAAAACGTGTAAAATAATTTCATTTACATATAAGACGCATTAATAATCTCAGCTTCTAAAGATTCTACATTACAACGAATTATTCATTCCTTTCACTGTTACGGTACATTCGGTACCTCGCTAAAAAAATTGCTCCTAAAACTAACGACAAAGACTATCGAGAGTACAATCGAATGGGAGGATACTTATTTAAAAATGATCAAAAGGTCAAGGAAATCCTAAGAAAATGTAACAGAGGAAGCAAAATCCTAACACAAAGCCAGTACTAAATTTCTTTAATTCCAATTTCCTATAGAAAATCCAAGGGGTTTATAGTCTTTGCTCTTACTACCAAGTAGTGATACCGGTTGACTGCCACTGGTCTGCAAGGTACCGCCCCCTTGTTTGAGAAACTAAGAGGACCAGGCATGCCTGCACGGTTTCTCTTCTGTTTCACCCTTTCTCTTTCTTCCACCACCGGAATCCATTCTCTTCCATCTCTTTCTCGCCCTTTTCTTCTTCGTACATCTTCTTGTTCGATTCCCCTCCTGGCTTCTTCGTTCCTCTTCCCACCCTTCTTGTTCGGTCAGCAGGTTCGTTGCGAACGTTCCTCCCTTCTGCATCAGGCGTTTTGCCTCCCCGCTAGCCGGAGGACGAAGAAGAAGAAGAGGAAGAAGAAGAAGAGGAAGAAGAAGAAGAAGAAGGTGTGCTGGTTCGCGAGGTGGCCGGTAGTTAGCACTCCATTACACATGGTTACCTATCATCAGAGCACGCCAGCCACACGATTTGCTCCCCGGGCCCTATGGATATTCATGGACCGTAAGTAACGTCTTTCGCGTACGACGTGGATCCTCCCCAGGACACGGGTACTTGGATGATAATCGATTATAATTACCTTATACGGACCAACCACCTTGCCTTCTTTTTCAACATTTTTGCAAGATTTTTGGGCGATTTTTTGGGGGTGGCAATAGTCTTGCCGCGAACGATAATCTTCCAGAAGAGCTTATGGTATTGTTCATGGAAAGGATTGCGTACCGGGCGATTGGTATTTCGCCTGTTTTTATGGCATTGGTACGATAAAATTGATTACCATCGGGGAAGTTTTGATACGTGATATCGTTACCAATAGAAGGGTTTTGAAATTCCGGGTTGAATCAGAGGGTAGATTTTTCGTATCTTTTTTCTTTCTTCATTTCGTTGGGAGAGAATTGAAGTGATTATAATTCATTAATTTTTACAGCGTGGTATTATGGTTAAACGACAGATATTGATATTAATAGGATAGCGTGCGGTCGATTTTGGGTATTTCTTCGCTTCTTGATGTTGCAAGAACGAAAGTGATTATCAATCAATCCTATTAACTTTGACTCTAACGATCGTAGGAATTTCTGGCTAAAAAGCGTTTCAATCAACAGATGTTAGATCGTATCAGGTATTTAACTATTTCAAAATCCAATTCTCCATTCGGGATACTACCAAAATCTTCCTCTTTGCAATTTTATTATCTAAACCTTATCTATCGTCTGAAAAACTGGTCAAAGTTACCAGCACGAAAAAGTATAACAAAAATTGGATCGCTATGAGATGAACATCGACGTCGATCGTGGACGTGGACATTAAAGCGACTCGATGGGAGAAGGCCAATCGTAATTGCGCCCTGGCGCGTTTTCGACGAGCGTCAATTTGCCATGATTGGCCATTTTTTAATTGATAAATGTTCAGACGTCGTCAGAACTAACGAGCGACTTTAAATTATAATTAAACAGACGATTATATATAACTCGATCCTGGAAGCGAACAAACCATTAAGAAGGAGGGGTGGAAACAAGGGGAGGATGGTTTTGTCGTTGAAAAGAGGGGCTAATTGTCGCCATAATTAACGCACACCGGTGTGATGTAACGTGTTCCAGCACTTATGGTTATTCATGGCTCGTAAACAACCGACGTCGTTTCTTCGTGCCTCTTGCAACGTCTGGATATCGCGCAGCTAATTGAAATCGAGCCTGTAGATAATTAGCCATGCTTGTTTACGGAGACTTGCCGACGAAGTATTTTATTACTTTTTTATCCTGTACAATTTTCTGGAAAATTTACATTTATTCAAAGCAAACGGTACAGTGGATATCGAATTTCTTTGTTTCATAGTACCAGGAATTTTACCTCGTTTTACATTGAGTTATTAATTATTACGATATTTATATCGTTATACGTTACCATGTATTATTGATAAAAATTTATTTCTTAGATATTATTATATTGTTATCGTAACTTTATTATTATTATTTCTATTCTTGGATCTTTTTAATTATTCCCTTGAATATTTCCTCCAGAAAATCTATATCAAAATGTAGGAAAAGGTGGATATCGAATTTCTTTGCTCGTTGGTTCGAGGAACATGGGAGATTTAAGGAATTTGTCCTTGTGAATTAAGTTATTTTAATTATGAAGAAGATTAATGATATATTTTAAAGATCGAAGGATAAATTTAAATTGATTTCTTTTATACAGTTATCTGCTGATCTTCAACATTTAATTGTATAATACAAGAATATTTGTTTCATACAACAATCCTATCTATATATAAATCTTCTGACATTCAGAATTTTTCAAATACTGAATTTTTCTTGCCGATGTTCTTCAATTTATCAAGTTGCATTTTATTGCGCTATAAGTGGGTATTATTTGCTCGGATCTTTGATTACATAATAAATGGTTAAATATCGAGCCAATATCAACGTAATTGTTTCCATATAAATAACAGTAGAGTTTTCCCCTCGCGTAATTTTATCGGATAAATTGCAGCAAGGACTTTTACGTGGCCGGATCTTAAGAGGGTTATGCAAACAGGAAACAGCGATGCATCTAATAAATGCATTGCGTGTATTCTAGCAGATCTTGCGTGTAACAACGGGTTAGCCTATACATAATGCTGTATTTCTTGTAAGTAAACACTCTGCCCCCTGGAATTGCATTTGAAAATGCACACTACATCGCAAATTGGTTACCTTTGAAAAGCGCATATAGAGATCTGGTTTCTGGATATAGAGATATGGTTTCTAAAACGAAATCGATTCTCTTGAAACGTTTCCCTCTCGAAATTGTACCCTCCTTGACTGTTAATTAAATTTTTACTTTATAATATGTAAGTATATACGTAATTGAAAAATGAGATATATCGGTCATGGAAAGAAAATTTCCTTCATTTAACTTCGTTCGTATTTAATAGAACAAGACAAAAGTATAATTTTGTTGAATATATTTCAAGGTTGTCGTAGAATCAAATATTATTTGCAACGTGTATTCGAAATGTTTCCAACAAATTTACTCGAAGATCATTCTTTTCATTTCATTACTTGAAACGTATATCCAAATTACTTTTAACAA
Organism: Bombus soroeensis; assembly: GCA_014737365.1. Classification (NCBI taxonomy): domain Eukaryota; kingdom Metazoa; phylum Arthropoda; class Insecta; order Hymenoptera; family Apidae; genus Bombus; species Bombus soroeensis. The sequence goes on from JACXIL010005362.1 coordinate 34,940, forward strand.
AAATTACTTGAAATCATACTCTTCGTGCCACAGCCAAAAATATCTTGATATCGTAGAAGTTTCCGTATATATACTACGTGTCCATGGAAAATTTAGTTATTAAACTACCAAGAAGGACACACAAATGCGCAACTGCCGATGAAATCAACGAGTGAAATAGAAGTTGAGACAAAATTGGAGACGAAACTAAACAGTTACAGTGACAGAAGATGACAACCTTCGTTGGTAGCTCTTAATTTCAAAATCAAAATCTCCGCGACAGAAATCCACACAGAAACATTCCAAACATAAACTCACTTGGGGTGTAACTTCGATTTCTAAAACACAATTGGAACAAGGATCGGAGCGAAAGCGAAGACTAAAAATGGAGATAAGTCAGGAAACATCATGGAGACGTCGATCTATTCGACCTTCCGGCGGGTCTCTGACCGATCTTCCTCGAAGATCGGCAGTCTCTTCTCACGATCGAGTCCTGTAGACCCGGCGCTTCCGCCTTCCCTCGGCCGATCTCGTCCACGACCACGACGATCCACCTCTCTCCCTCGTTCCTTTCTCCTTACCTTCCCACCCATGCTCGTCTCTGTTGCTGGCATTTCGCGGCCGGGAGAAAAATCGAGTGCGAACACGGCCGATCAATTTGCCCTAAAGAGTCGTTAATTTTCGGTCGATGCCCTCCTACTATCTTCGTGCTTGTCGAAAATTATATTTCGCCATGGATGGAGGAGGAGGAGGAGGAGGAGAAGGAGGAGGAAGAGGAGGATGGGCTCGATGGAGGAGCCAGGAGGAGGTCTGCGGCACATAATAAGCCGGATCGGACCCCTTTAATGAGCCATAATGGGCCAGCAAGTATGCGTAATCGTCGATGATGGCCTCGAACATGATTCCATCCCGTTTTTCCCTCCTTTCCACCCCCTCTTTCCGTCTCGCTCTGTCATGCTTCTTTTACCTTCTTTCACCTGTTCGCCATCCTCGTCACCTGTTTCGCCTCGAATTCGTATATGGCAGTAACCGGGGCAGATTTTCCATTTTTGTTCCCTTTTCCTCATTTTGTTTGTCTCGTTTTTTCACTTCGTTTCGCTCTGTTCCTCTTTCGCCTCTTCATCTTGCACGGCCTTTTTGTTTACGTACTTACAGGTACATACATTGTACGAGGGCAGCGATAATGGTCCTGTGTCACCTAATTTCCAGCGATTACTTTTATATTCATCCGAGGGCCAGATACTCGGCCACGATATTGGGCATGATTACAGAACAGTACGGTAATAACATGCATGGGCCAATAATTTGCTCGTTGCAATGGGATTCGACGGAGATTGTCGCGGTATGTCGCGCGGATTAAAAATGAGAAGGAGGAGAGAAAGGGAGGAGGAAGAAGAAAGTGTAGCCTGTTCTCTTTTCCCTCTCTTTTCTTTCTTTTTTTTAAATCTTTGCGACTTCTTCGTTTTATTTCCTGTATTCTGCTGTTCCCTCTTTTTTTATTTCTTTCTTGCTTGTAGTTTGCGAAGAGATTGCGAACAGAGCTCGTCGAAATAGTTGTTAATCGTCTGTTCGTGTATCGGACTCTGCTATCTGAATTTGGGGAATTTCCTCGTTCCCTACCGCGTATCTGGCAATCTTCCAACGATGATTATCGCGTCTTCACTCTTACTGCGACTTTGACTTTTTTGAGGCTACGTTCCGGTGGATGGAGCTTGGAAATGATATTTGTAATACCTATTGTTAAATTAATTTCGCTTATTCAACGATGTCCTCTCTTGCTGAGATTTCCCAAATTTTCTAGGAAATTTCAAAGCTACTCCTGCCATTCCGACTGTTTTCTTCATCTCGACGTTGGTAAAGTACCGTCGTCTCTTTAAATTTAGTTGCAACGTCATATCGTAACACGTACAGTAGCTTGTTTTGCGTTCGATAGTTCATCGTTAAATCTTAGAATTTTCAAATTCTTTCCTATTTTACCCCTCATTATCCTCCAAATAGAATTTTCAATGTAGCGAATATGGGATTCTTCTAAAAAGTTGGGAGGTCACAAACTTAAGAATTCCTGAACTTGTTGCTACATTGCTTCTCATTTTTTTTTTAATTAATAAATGCTTGTACCTTTCTCAAAATGAAAGCTTCGACGAGTACAGAAGGGACGAGTATTCGAAGACATCGTATGAAGTTCTATGAATTTTGCAAGTGCACGACTTGAATAGGAACCTGTTTCCAGGATCGCGGAACCTAATCGTCGTGTCGTCGTGGCCTCGTTTAAACTTATTTACTTACCGAGGAAAACGGTACCCATAGCCTCGTTTATGGCTGCCCCACCAGCACCACTTTCAACCCCTCTCATCCCTTACTTCTCCCCCGGCGTTGGAGCTTGCGAATCAATTTAATCGGGCCGTCGGTTGTTCCGAGAAAATCATAGGTGCCGGCCGGTTATTTAAGATGCGGAGACCGCGAATCGTCAGTGATTCTCAGTCGGTGCCAACCAAGCGCTATTCATTGATATTTTCCGCCGTTTTTTTACATTTCTAACAATCTCTTTTCTTATGAAAGAATCTTACACATTCGTCGGAATATTTATAAATGCGATTAAACTTCACGTACTCTCGGGAATCGTTTTTAAAAAGAGCTACACATTTTTAGGAATCCTCTTGCGAAAGAGCCTGACACGTTTTACGAATTTTCGTACGAATGAACTTTACATACTTTTTCGAAATAGAGGTATTTTAAATATTCTTCGAAATTTTTATACGAAAGATTCTCACAATTTTTTACGTTCACGGTAATCTCAAAACACTCTTAGAAGTATTTTGCAGTTGATTTTTACTGATTTCGCATTGTGTTACGATGCAAGTTCTAGCGAGACTTTATCGCTCTGTATAGAAGACTTTGTCATATTGCGCGTAGAAAAATGAGAAAGGAGAATAAAATTGAATGTAACGTAAAATATTCTGTAAGATTGTGATTTAAAATATTTTATAACGTATCGTGAATGGTCGTCGATCTTAACTGAGAATAGAAAACCTCTTGGGTAGGGCGTTCAAGGTTCCTTATTAGGAACGATTAGCTGGAAAATAGGTAGATCAAGTGGATGCACGTATTCATCGAGCCTCGCCTATGTAAGTGGACCGTAATTGAATGTCAGCATGATCTCGGTGTATACCACGGCAGCATTTCTATTCCAGGCTTGAAAATGCATCATCCGTGATACCGCTATCGGCTCGGATCTCCGGAAGTATCTGGTCACCTGGGTCATCAACCAGGATTAGTACAATTTTTCTTACGACATTTTCTTTGGAAGTTAGTACAGGTTGTGTGTGGTATAATTTCGGTGATTGAAGAAAAATTCTCCTAAGACGAAGTTTAATTTCACAAAAAAGTTGGGCAATTATATCTATGTGAAAACGTTTCAAGAATGAAATCATCGTCTTGTAATATATATATTAGGTCGTCCGGAAAGTTTCTTTCGTTTTATAAGGAAATAATGGATGCACGACATTTTCCGTTTTATATTATTTTATCGAATTACGTATGATCCATTTTGTTCTATCAAATTAAAGATCACAAGGTTCGACAGATTAGGTTTCATGCTTGTATAAAAAATAAAAGACGTGTCTGTAAAAGAATGACACTTTCCGGACAACCTAATACATACTTCAAACATCCTCCGATGTAGAAATTACGATCATTCATTAAAGACTTAAAAAATCTCAATATCGTTTGTACGCTTGTTAGAGGTTTATAAAATCGAAGCATTTTTTAAAAATAGAATAACAAGATTCTGACTTTTAAATAATTTTCAAACCTAATTTAGATAGTCCCCTAAACATAGATAGAAATTTTCACCAAGAGCATCTATTCATGGAAAATCGTGCCGGAAGCGACATTATACCGACATTACCAGCTTATTATAATTGTAACGTGTAATCGATACGGGCCCTGGCTCGGGCTGACAATGGCGACGAGCGGACAATGCGAGAAAATACGACTCTGCTCCGTAGGGAGGCGACGGGGATTCGCACAAAAACCATCCTCCCTTTTCACATGGTGGAACGGGCCCGTTGCTCGACGAATAAATGGCCTGATTAAGCACGCCATTTTGCCTGTAATGTAATCTTTAAGCGCGCGTCGACTTCTTTCGCCTGCATTGTGCGGATGGTACGCGATGTCTCGTCGATCATTTCCAAGGATTATGCCCGGCCCCTTTGTCCAGCCGATTATTCATGTTTCAGAGGGAACAGAATCGTAGAAGAAGACGTCGTTGATTCAACTTGTTGAGCTCCGGCTCCTTGTGAATCGGAGTCGTGTCGTTCTTTTTCTCCAGATTATAATATTATTCCCTTGCTTATCTCTTCTCTTCTCTTCTCTTACGGTGTGACTTCTGTTGATTGGCCATGTTTATGCTTATGCGTAGGACGTAGGCGCGCGTTAATGATATTTTTATCGTTTAACATTTCCATTTTTTTGTAAATAGAAATTTAGTTACTTGCGAGAGAAGAAACGACGGTGATGGTAATCGCAGTTTGTCTTAGTCGAGAGTCTGAGAATTAATGATCGCTATGAAAAGATAGCATAGTCTCGATCTAATGGTAGCCGTAGATACGACTAGTAGATGTAATAAAATAGTAGAGCGATGAGCAAACAGAGTAAAATTCAAAAAGTAAAGACGATAGGTAGATGTATGTAACTGCCAAGCCCAGAATTATCTGAATATTTTACATTCACACGTTCACACATCGCATAATCACGTATTCATGATGTATACTAGCGCAAGGGGGATTGAATTTTTTCACTGAAACTTACTCGAACCTCTAAGACTCTCGCGTAATTTTCATTCGCGGTTAAATCAGAAGAAAAACGACCTGAGTTCCCATATATAGAATTCCACTACTTCGTCGTTGTGCTCGTCGATTTTCAAATGTACTCCAATTTTTTGCAAACTGAAAAGAGAAAGAGTCTGATTGTTCATGTGTGAATCGCTCGTTGACCAATTACATTTGCCATTGTATCCGCACAAAGCGTCAAATTTCTTTGGAATTCTCTTCTCTCGCTGGAAAATAAAATGGCAAATCAAAGAAACGTCCCGAGGAGAAGGAAAAGAAAATGGACAAAAATTAGGAAGAAAACGTGGAATGGTATCGAAATCGAAGGAGCTCGTTAAAAAGAACAAAACCATCGGGAGATGACGGCGAAATCGGGAAGTTGCCGATAAACTGCAGGTGCTAGTCGGTTTTTTCGCGATGGAAAAAGAGTTCATTGTTGCGGAGGGTTTCAAACAATGGCCGATACAATGGCGACAGTATCGTCGATTGTGCCAGCTCCACCGCTATTTTTCTTTCTTCCATTATATGCTTTTCTCCGACGGCGACAATGCTTTCTAACGAATCGCCCTGCGTTTTAATATACGAAATAACGGATTTTTCGACGAGCCATTTCCCGAGAACGATTTTTCACATTATTTTCCAGTTCACCAGAGTAGTAGTAGTTCTCTCTCTCTCTCTCTCTCTCTCTCTCTGTCTTGTTTTCTCTATCTTTGCTACTTCAGAAATTCAGTAGATTTTTTTTTTAGATAAAAAAGTCAGTTCACCAGGGTTTACTTCTATCTTACTTTCTCTTCAGTTGCTGTTTCGACGATGCTTTACATAGGAAATGAATATGTAGCCTTTAAGTATTTAGGTTTACGTCATGTTACGTTGTGTTCTAGTCATCGATTTAGTTGGAATTTTGACAACTAGATTTCCTCGCTTTTTATACAAAAATATTCTACAAATATTCCATACAGGGCTCGATATTGAATATCTTTTTAATTATTGGCGAATGAAATTCCACTGCATCGATGGTGTAGGTACCATAGGATGAAACTCAACGACCAGTCGTATAGATATCATTGTTTAAGGCATCCTGTAACACTTATTACGTAGTCTTCTTTATTTATTATAATTTTCAGCGCAATACGTGACGTGACACGATAAACGAAATACCCGCGAGAAACTAATTCTGAAACAAATACGCGTAATAAAACTGGGGATGTTTAGCAAAAATGTTCGAGAACAATGGAAACTGAAAGAATCTAAACGTTGGATACATAACGTATATACAACTGACGACAAATCAGAATTAGCCATAGCTTTTCACAAAGTATCACGAAGGTATCGTTGACATTCCTAGCTCGTTTCGACAGCTATTTTTGCTATTTCTTTTATTCCTTTCTTTTGTTGTTCGTCTTTGAGAAACGCGCAAGAGTCGTAAAAATCATCTCCACAGGCGTCCAAAGCTCCGAATAGCCTAAAAGGGATTTACAGGTGTGAGCCAGTCGAGGAAGGGACTCGCAGGCTTATTCGGTTTCCGCCACTTCAGCCCCGTACAAAGTGCATGCAAATTTTCTAAAGGGAACGGTCCCGCCCGTTTTATTTCGACTCGTTTGTTGGACTCGATTTTTTGCCTCTGTTCGATTCACGTGGCTTCTTTTCTGTCGCCTGGACGCGCGATACCACATTCGAAACGTATTAGATCGGTCGATGGACTGTCGCAGGGTTTTAGAGTTTAAGAATTCCCCTGAGAGACGCTTCGCACGCTTCTGTAATATATTTTAGCTTCAGTCTGCTTGGAAATCTATGGATTATTTCCTTCTTCTCTCTTTTATTATTTTAGGAACGTGTATTCTTGTCAGCTGAAGCTTAGTACAGATTATTTTTCATTGCAGTTTGGTAAGAAATTTGTCGAAATAATTTGAAGACACGCGAGGATCTCTTCCTAAAGCGTATAGAATAAATACGCAGAATTGAGTACAGAACGAAGAGCGAACGATTAAATTATCATACGTCTATCGAGTTAATTAAAGAAATATGCGGAGGAACTTCCTCGAAAGCATAATAACGAAACGTTGGCGTTTCTAGCGTGAGAAATATACGTAAGATCTAAATACGAACAGTTGGCTACCGTTACTTGCTCTTCTCAATCAAAATGCAAAAGCCAATATCCAATTATAAATAAGTATCAACTTGAAAGTTATCGCTTCAGGGACGAGAATATATTTGAGAAACGTGCGAATATAATTCACCTGCGTCGTTTATCTTATATCTTTTAAATTAACGTATCAACAACGTCAAAACACCAAGTGGATTACCATCGCTTGCAATCGGCACATCCAAAACAGCAGAAAGAAGAGAAAGAAGACGTCAAAGGGAAGAAAAAGATGTCGAAAGGATGCAAAGGTCACGAAGATGGTAGAAAGATGGAGGTGTTAGAGGGTCGGATAAAAATTACTCGGGAACAGTTGCGGAGGCAGCGGAGGACCAAAGCAGCGAAGGTGGAAGAAGAGATGCGAAGAAGAAGAAGCGGCGGCGGCGGCGGCGGCGGCGGTGAACGCGGGCGGAAAGAGGAGAGGAAAAGGAGAACCGTTGGGAACGGGCGTGCACGCTGCTCGCGCATTGGTGCACCGGTGTGTACGATGTGTGCAGAGTCGCCATGTTGAATATCCCCACTTCCGTTCCACGTGTCCTACACCTACACACGTGTCGGGAACGCGATACCGGTCGCAATATCATCGTCCACGGTAGGGGCGAGAAATCGGCCACCGCCATGGGGGCTAGCTATTCGTTTCATGGTGGTGCAGTGACGCCCTCTAATCCCCAAAGCTCACGAACGTTAGGTCCTAAAATGAGTTAAGTCTGAGTTTACGGGTTTCTCACGTTGTTCGAATTCCAACCACTCGATCTTGTGGTCGTCGTGAGTTTTATTGCTTAATTAAATTAGCTTTAATCGCAAGTTCGCGACTACTTTAGGGCGAACAACGCGCATATAACATCGTAGTACTATTTGGAACATGTAAGGCTGTTTGATAAAATGGAAGGTGCAAAGATCTCTGTTCTCAGCATTTAGACGTTAATAGTCTAACTCATTTTGTGCGTACACGCAGTGAACGAGTTACGAGGATTTTTGGAACGGTCGGAGACACGCGAGACCTGTTTCAGGTGGATTTTAAGCTGCCAGAGAACGCGTTGAAACAAGCATAATACACACGTACAACTAGGAATAAATCGAACAGCCAGGCGACTCGGTCGAACGACTTTTGAATTCGTTCTACTTTTTATCAAGTCTCGTGTCGATTAATTGAGTTGCTGCTTTGATTACAGTAATTTGAAGCCGTTTGACTGGCACGACTTCGTTATTTATCTGATATCTTTCCGAGTTTGTACGCTCGTTTTCCATGCTAGTTGTTTAACTGTACTGGCTTGAATATAAGATTCTTAGGCGAGGCTTTTCGGATATGCTCGTTTTTAATCGCGAATAACGAATTGGAGGATGTTTAAGCCACACTGACGAACTCCATAAATAGAAAAGTAGAGGAACGCGACGACGTGTCAAATATTTTTGAAATTTATTTTAGAACTTTCTATCGTTTACGTCGCCTTGTAACAAACGAACTCGTGGGAAGTATAATTCGTTTTTATCTTTTTGGAAATTGAATATCTATCCTGTACTCGCGCAATGAAATTGAGAAATCGACGAAAGATAGAGTCGATCAGTTCTGCTTCTGAGAGGCTCATTTGTTACTCGGATGTGCTTCTGCACGATTTTAAATCAATTCCAGGTTCAACTTATTTCACGATTTTATTTGATTTCTTTTATTTGAATTCTGCGATACGTAACTACTTCAAATCACGGATTTTGTGTATTTCGTGTATCGTGTGAATTATATGGAAACTTATCTCTCAAACGTTTGATAAAAATTACTTACATCTAATTATTTTAATGAATTGAACCCCTTTGATACATTTATACTATCAACCATATGTTTCCACATCATTGGTCAGAACACATCTTATTAAAATCTCGCTTCCGTGAAAATATAGAAGCACAAATAACGTATTCTAGAATTCTGCGTGTCAGACTTGCAAGTGATGATGGACAAGTAAATTGTATTTGACGGCCAATTAAATCGTGTCCAACAAATTTTATCGAACGTATTTGCGTTAGGAAACGAGAAGTAATAATTTTGCAACGGTGGAATCGCTCGTGGAATATCGAGGAAGTGTACCGAGCTACTTTTTATCAAACTACTTTACGATGATACTGAATGATTACAGTCGATCTAAGGTAGAGAATTACACACACACAAAGTATCGAAAAGGTCTAACTACGTCTGATGATGTTGCGACGCGAGTAGTCAGTATTGCGGTATTAAAAAAAGCTAATCAAACGACTATATTATTTGCACTGTAATTTCACTGTGGACTTGGAAAAGGGATGGCAATCATCGAATTTACATCTTCCTTCCATTAGTTGCCAATTTTTTATTCCGAAGATTATTTCCTTATCGCTAATTAGATATAGAGATAAAAGTCGAGAAAATGAAACGACGAGTTCTTTTAAGAATACAGTTGTAGAAGTTTTTCTTTCAGAAATAAGATAGGAGAACAGGGTTCAAGAATATATCGAATAAAAACTGATTGACAATTTATAGATTCGTATTATGAATGGACGCGATTAAAAGTAAATGAAGTTCGGGAATTTTGTTTGCCACTCGTTGTTTGCAAGTTGCCAGATCGAGAGTAACTTCCACTTTTATTCCTCGAGTTTTAAAAAGTTAACGCATTGCAAAAGAAAGCACCGAGTTTCGGTAAGAGACAGATCCTGAAACCTGTGCGACTTGAAGCTTTCATCGACGAAAATAAAATCAAATAACACGCGTTCCATTGGCAATATCGGGTCTGCGATTCCAAAGGATCGCGAAGAATTGAAATGTCCGGAAATTTCTCAAGAAATAAGACGCTCGGTAATAAAATAGAAGGAAACAGACTCGTCAGGTTTGTTAGAATTTCTTTTTTACAGGCTAGCATGACTTTTACGGCCGAAATTCTTCGAAGAACTACAAACTGGACGCTTGTATCGGCGAAATTGCGCAAAGAATCGCGTAACGATCGCGTTCCCGTGTTTCGACCGGCCGATTTCTCGCCGCCAGTTTCGACACAGTCCCGCCGTGTCGAGTCGATCGTTAGGCAGAACGAAACAAGGCCTAAACACAGACATTAACCAGGACACGTCACTTCGGCCTCTCGGGTTTCGCGGGCTCGGGTCGAAGAAAGTGTCACCGTACACGCTCTGACACCTTAATTGCGCGATTACGTCCAAGACTCTTGTATATCGTGATCTGTTCCAGTAATCACCTTCCAATCGATTAGAGTCGATCTAGAAAGTTGGATATCTCGATCTTGTTCCATGTGACTGGTAATAACCGAACCTCGAGCAAACCAACGATCAATATGCTTATTGGTGTTTCTTAAAAAGAGATGTTTCGAAATCCACGTTAATTCAACTTCATCTCGTCTCGACCACATCTCTTAGCTCCTTTGATTCGACGTTTTCATTTCTCGTTTTTATTCTTCTTCCTTGTGGACGTTGGTAGCATCTTTATTGGGGATACGCGTGGAGGAAATTGGAAACTATAACGAGGATTCGTATAAAATTGTACGTAGCTTCGAAATTTTTTATAACTCGTTAGACGAGCTTGAGCTTGGCTTGATCGAGCTTTCCGCTTGTTTTTGGAAACGGATAGGTTCTTGTTTACGTAAGTACGGCAGATTAAAGTTACGAAAGATGAAACGTTCCGCTTTTTGCTACTAGCTACAGCTAACTTACTTATGTGGTTCGTATAACGTGTTATCTTGTGTACTCCGCAACATAAACGAAACTGCGGAAGACCCTATCGATCTGTCGAAAAGAGAAGTTGTACGTTTTTAGTCGTGGAGCCTGAAGAGAATACTGAAGCGTTAAGAGGTCGGGGCGAAATGTCACAGACTACATACTTGAAGACCAACTGCATGGACGAAGACATCCGCGAGGAATTATACGAGCTAAAAGATACTCATTGAAATGAAACAAGACGTACGTACGAACATTTTGTTCTTCGACGAGTAAAAATCTGCGATAACGAAGACTTGGACCCAGGCGAAGAGGATGTCAGGATGTGCAATCTCGCGCGAAGAATCTCGCGAAGCAGAAGCTCGATTCAACCTACTTACTGGTAGCTCGTTTAACTTCCTCCCACCTAAACCTCCACTTCGACTTATTACCCTGTACGCAGCATACCGACTGAGCAGTGTACATGGTTACGTCGAGAGTGTACGAAAGATGTTCTCTCCCCTATTCTCCACGATATTTCCCTTGGCGTCGTCTCCGGGCCTACCGCGTACGAAAAAGAAAGCGCCTCGAAGACGAACGAACGAACGAACGAACGAACGAACGAACGAACGAACGAAGGAACGAAAGAACAGGGAGAGAAAAAACCTCGTCGAACGAAACGGAGCGAAAAGGGTGGTAGGGGAAACGGCTGATGGACAAGGAGTGGGGAGTTGGCGAGGGATAGAGAGCGTGGGGGTAGGGGGTCCAGACGTATTAATTAAACGACTCATTTTCATCGCACGACAAAAACGTGAGTTTAACGCCCATCGGCGACTAATGCGTCGCCCCACTGCAGCTCGTACGCTGCTCGTGGAATCGGAGTAGCGTGGCTGGTGCCGACCAGCGAGTTTCTACCTCGAAGAATCGTCCAATCCTGTTGAAGTGGTGTACGCCTAGTATAGCTGTTCGTACCTTGAAGAACCGCCCAGTTTTCGTCGATTCTGTATCCCCGCTAGTGGAGCGGCGGTGCACGGCGGTGGGGTTGGGAAGCGGTCGAGGAACAGTTCCCCCCACCACCACCCAAGAGCGCCTCGTTTAGCCTGTAATTTGCTCAAACACTAGCAAGCTCTCGTGCCAGAAACATCCGTCAGAGAGCCCGTGGTCCGCTGGAGTTTCGAGATACGCTCGTTGGGGCCACAGTTGCTCTTTTTTCGGGACAACTGTGCCCGAGTGGTTCCTTTGGCCGGAGTAAATTTGGTGCCGCGGGGCTGGAGCTCGATGGAGAGGCGCGGTCCCGGGATATCGCAGTGTGTGTCGGCCGTGTGAGCGAAACGCTTCGTGTTGCGGCCTCTCTCTCTTGCGTTACAGTGGTGACACTACTCCTTGTCTCGCGCGGGGTCATCGTGGACTGGATGATCCTTCAGTTGCGCTATACGGATCTCTCGTGAACGATGAATCAGTGGTGATCTTGGTGGTGGAAACTACAGTGTCGCATATTTCGAAAACAGTCGTAGAGTAATACGTGAACTAAGAGGATATTATACGTTGGTGTGGTGAAGAGATCAACAAATGGACGATGTACTCATTAACGAAAAGAAACGGACGATAATTGTCATCAAGAACATTGTCAACGCTAAGTTACAACTGGGATAGTATCCCAAAATAGGGAGTTATCAGTGCGTCGATAAGTGCGTCCAAAGTGTTCTCAAGGAGTAACCCGTGGCTGGACGTCTGGCAGGCAAGCGTTCTCGGTCTGGTGAAGGAACCGGGACCGGGGCGGGTGCAGGCATGCGGCGGACCTGACTCGACCGAGTTACCTGGAGCCCTCGCGTGTTGCAGAAGTGGCCAGTCCATCAGCCAGGCGTACGATAATCGTACGATGATGCCGCTCGCGCCGACGCCAATTGTACCGGTGCCCTCGAAGCCGAAGATCGGCTTCAGCATCGACTCGATCGTCGGTGGTGGTGGACAGGGTCGCGAGGATCGTTTGGACCGTTTGGAACGGGTCGAAATCGAGAGAGATGGCAGCCCGATGGACGTGGTCGAGGGTTCGTCTTCGCCTCGAACTCGTCGAGTGACCACACGATCCCCTGGTGCTCATTCCGAGGGCTCTGATCGGCCGGTGTCTCGAAGTTCCTCCGTGGAGTCGTACCCTAACTCTCGAAGAACGCCGTCACATCCTGGCAGCCATCATCACCATCACGGCAACCACCATGGCCATCATCATCACTTATCCGCCGCCACCCACCTGGATTTTAGCAGAACGACGGTTCACAGTCACAGTGGAGGATCTACGCCGAACAACAGTCCCAGTCCACCTCACAGGATATCCCACGGTGATTCTCCCGTCGGTACACACCCTCAGCCGCCACCAGGAGTTGTCAGACCAAGTCCCAATTACCTCGCACCGCCGCCTGGCGCGGCAACCGCCGCAGCGGTCGCGGCCGAACAATTGAAATCTCTTTACGGGCTACCAGGACACGGTCCAACGGGACCACAAACCGGACAGAACGAGTATCATACGCAACAGCAGTTAGCACTAGCCGCGAATTTGGCCGCGGCGCAACATTTTCAAGCGGCGAATCTCGCAGTGGCCCTTCAGGCGCATCACGGCGCGTCGCCCCATGGACCACCGCACGGACCTTATCCCCATGGCGGCGCGCCTGGTGGACCACATCCACCGCCGCATCCTCATCAACCGCCTAGAGACAGCTATCCGCTGTATCCTTGGCTCCTGTCCAGGCATGGAAGGATCTTCCCTCATAGATTTCCCGGAGGTACGTCCCGCAGCTGTCTTTGTTCTTCTTAGTTCCCAGCTTTGTGTTTTTCGTTTTTGGAATAGCTGAGTGTATTTGGATGTGTTCATTAGGTTTAATAGATTAGGACGAAAGGACTGTTTCGGCTTGGAAAATATGTAAGCGTGTTATTGTTAGACAATTAGGAGAGATGTTTCTTTTTCTTTGGTCTTGAGAGTTTTTCAGTATAGTTGAATATATTTCGTTATGTACTGGGTTAGAATCGAGGATCGTATTAATTTGTTTTAATTTAAAGAAAAGACTATGTTGATTTGTTTGCCTCTCGTGCGTCTAGTTTTTCTGCGGTTGAACTGTAACTGTAAAAGCTGCAAGAAATATTATCGTGATTGCGTATTATTCAGTGTACTTGTATGTTTGGATAATTAGTTTGGTCAGATTATGCGTGCTTATCTTATTTTTCCGACCAAGATGAAACACGTATCTATTTCTTTCTGGCCTTAATAAGTTGTATCCGGAAATAGTTTGAGGAAACTGGCATCGTTAGATCATAGGTGATCGTAACAATTGCAGTTTGATTCGAATAACATTATTTAAATCCTTGTGCATCTAGTTTCATATTTATATTGCACATCTTGGACCTTATCGCATAAACTGAACAATGTAAGTTGAAATAAAGTATCCTAAAATTAAGTAATTTAATTGAAACTATTGTGGATCATCTACGTAACCCAATGATACTAATTGAGTGTTAATGGAGAGTCTCTCTCTCTCTCTCTTTGTGGATTCAATTTTATTTTTCTGGCTGTTAGTTTCATCGTAATTGATTAGATAAAAAAAGAGGAAAGTTGAGAAAAATAAAACACTCGATATTGAAATTTGCCTACAGGATGGAAATTAAAACTCGGTGTCTGGAATGATAGCTTTCAGTTTCTGGTTCGCGTGACTCGAAAGACACGATTTATGTTTTTATAGTTGCAAGAATGCTTACGTATACGTGTACCTATATCGCTTTTTATCATTGATAGCGGTATAAGTAGACAAATAAATAAATGTTGTTTTTGTTGCATAAATAAACTTGATAGTAAAGTTATCAAGTTTTATATGACTTCCTGGCAAATATCAAGCTTCGTAGTAAAGTTATCTTAAACTTATCGAAGCTTGTCAGATAAAACGACATATTTCTGCTTCTGTGTTCCATTAGTTTCACGCCAAAGGATAGATGTGATAAGGTGATGAATAAAAATGGTTAAATAATTATAAAATTATGTGATCTTGCAACGGTGTAAGGCTCGTTTGGTATTATAATACTAGATATCTAGGAATACTATTTATATTCATAATATGACAAATTAATAGATCGATTGTAAGACATTTATATATCTTTAGAACATACATTTCCAAGAATGGTCGCCTTTGCATCAAAGTCCAATTTTATAATCGACATCGTTTCTTAATTGCAAGATCGCAGATTACGGAACATAACTTACGTTTACGTATACTTAATAGTTCGATGTTTTGCGTCAGATATCGCATTAAAGCTAATAAGAAAGTAGTCAATCCTTATGTTACTTGTACAGACGTACTTAGGTAAAGAAATATTTAATACATAAATTTTAATTGAAATATCAACGAGTGATCGATTCACTGATCAAGACATTACCGTCAATTCGTAGAATTTGTACGTGGTTCGACGAGATTTCCGAAAAATATAATTATTTCTTTCCGATCGGACGCATAGAAAACTCCTGCTCGTCAAAACGTTTTTCTCTGTTTATTCAACGGTTCGTTAGTTTTCGATTCTTTCAACTGCACTATACAACAGTATTTTATTCAAATAACATCTTACTTAAAATTCTTTATGGGAGAATTGATTGTAATGTGCATCCAAATAAAATAAAATAGAAAAAAGAAGAAAAATTCAAATAACATCTAATGGATAGGAAGCAATCTCATGTTAAGATGTTTTTGCCTGTTTATTCCACGGAATACTTACATTAATTCCTTTAACTCCACAATATTGTCGTTTTTAATAACATATTTATCCGACAAAGTGTTATCGATTCATCGAGCAATACTAAAAGCTGTTATTCGGTTTTCTCGTTAATCGCTAGACGGAAGGGTAACACTTGGTTACGAATTCCATCGAACGATTTCGAAAACATACGCTCGTTGTAAAATTATGTCGCGCGAACGACATGGTATTTTTGTTGGTTTCGAGGCAGAAAGGAGGCAGGAGACTCGTTTACATGGATAGATCGTTGTCAGTTGGTTCTCTATACGTGTTTCTTTCGCACGCGATCGTCCAGCAATTCTGCCGATCGAAAAACCATCTCTAACTTCGCTTTTCTTACGCGATTTTCACGGCTCTTCTAGGGAAGTCCCGGACAAAAGACAATGTCCCTGCAGTACCGCTGCAATGAACCGTAAATTATATTTACAATAGAAAGAAATTTGCACTGCACGAGTTTCAATCTTCATTCAATCGCTACATGATTTCGGATGTCTTTATGTTTCCAGATGGAAGTTAAAATATATTTGGAAGATAATAATTTTTCCAAAGAGAGGACAGTTTTACTTTTCCCTACAAGAATGAACATCGAATCAACACCTATTTTTACCTGTGTAATTATTATATTTCCTACTGTGCGCAAGGCGCATCAACCACGACCCGCTCTCTATGGCGCCACGTTTTGAAACCTAACTTTAAAGCTTAATTATACCTCGTAATGAAGGTACAAAGGCCAGCCTGCTAACGCGTAGCATCCTCAATTTTCCCAAACACCCTATTCTTAATTCCTATATAAATATGCATGTATATGTCTCTAAAGTAATAAACAAGAATACAGAATCAATTATAAGCGTGGAACGTGCGGATAGCCGAGATCCGCGAGTTAACTCGTCATATTCCAAGTTAATAAACCCCATGGCGTGATATTCTCGCTTTTTTTCCCCTCTCCCTCTTTTTCCCTTATGTCGACCGGTTCGCTCCGCGAGAGATTATCGATTTGGTCGCGATGTAAACAGCGTATATCGGAGTCGATTGCGGTTAAACGACGAACACGATAATTACGTGTATATTCCGTAGGGCTGGTAAATAAGAAGGAACGCACGCGTTTCTTTATCCCGTGAAAAAAGAAATTACGCAAAGATTTCGTAACGGAGATTTTGTAACGTTGTTGTGTCCGCGGCGTTCTTATCTCGAGCCATAAACGACGAGGCAAAACAAGCGGGTTCGCGTAATTGATTCATTCGAGAGTGATAACCGGATCCCTGGACCAATTATGAATTATTCCACGATACTGTCCATATCGTAACGACCAGATAACGTTCCATCCAGTCATCCACGATAGCGGATAGTGAATGGAGGAGAAGAGAAGCGATAGCGTTGTTTGTTTAGTGGTTGCAGTCGGTGATGTTGCCTGGTGATTGAACTTTTTAAAATAGCTCTGCCCGAGGCGATTAATTGTAGAGTTAGAGGAACAGTTTGGATACTTTTTCTAGATTAGGAAAATATAGGAGCGATCTTGTGGTAAATTAGTGAAAAGCGGAGAATCGAGCAAGCGATGGAAATAATTTTCGCTAAAAGATTTTGAAGCTTTCTATTGGGATAGAAAGATAGGCAGATTTGATGTACGTGTGAAAAATGGATTAAAAGAATCCGTTGAACAATGTTTAGTGAAGGAATCGTATTGAATATTCTTGATAGTTGTAGGTAATCAATTTGAAGATGATCTAAATTAATTTTATCCACGCAAAAAATTATCATACGAAGTTTCATGCGAAACGTTCGAAGATTTGCTCGTAATTCATTAACGGAATAATTTTGCCGGCGATAAAAGAAATCGATAAATAAGAATACATTTATTGTATACCGATAAATAAAATCTGGGAAGAACATCAGGATATTCGGTGAAGGATAAGATTCTTTTAATACACTTGTATGTCATACTGAAGCTTGTCATAAAACAAACTTTCATTAAAAAAAGAAGAAAAAAAGGGAAGGTTCCTCAGGAATATAGCAACGTTGAAAAAAATTTTTCCTCGTAAAATTGATGATTCTCGTTATCGTTTTACAACACGCATACTTCCACTCAGACAGATGTTGCGCGACAGTTCGCCCATTTATCTCCAAGCGATTACCGGCTACCTGTAACTGGAATCTAATTATCCAAGGCAAAGCAAAACAGGTAGCTGTGCATTGTACGACGAACGATACCGTTCGACAACTGCGTCAGTTTCTTCCACCTGTGAAGGTGTGAAGACATTGCCGATTTCAAGTTGAAGCACACGGAGTTTCATGTCTCGTCGGTTCGTTCGTACCACGGTTAATTTTATCTACGATCGCTAGACGATTGTAAATCATTCGATCGTATGTAACTCGTATAAGACGCGACGTATGTTAGAAACGAGAGTTTTGTCACGAAGCATTCATATTTGTAGAGGATGAGACGGCAACTGTTAATAGAATCGGACAGATTCTACGTGAAAAAATAAGTGGAAACTGTAGAATGAAATTTGTTCGCACGACGCTTCGTTTCTGTGAAGATCCAGTTTGAAAATTTGTCGAGTCTGCTTTAGCTTGGCTAAGTACCGACTACTTATGAGTGAACGATCGGCAGAAGGTTATTGTACGTGTGAAGATAAGTCAACAATGTGAAATAAAGTTCTTCCGTGTAAGGTTTCGTCTTGAAGAAAGTGAAGTTTAAACGCGTTTAATTACGAACTAGTCGGGTACACGCGCATGATGCATTTTCAAATTTAAGTTCCTCGAAAAAGAAGCATCTTGTGAAAAAATTCTATTCTACAGTTTTTACTTATTTTCAAATGTAGCTAAAACCCCGGTCGATTATTTACTCTTGTTCAGTTTGCAATTAGCCGAGTTTAAGTATGCTTGCCATATCTTGCAAGTCCATTTTTATTTTATTATTGTAATTTATTATAACAAATTTTTCTCTCATTTTTTCACGTGAAATCGCTCTTTACCCAGTTCTATCGCTATTACCGCCCCACCCTGTATATGTATTTATATCCTTTTATCGAAGGGCTAAATTTTATCCGAAATTTTGGAAATTTATTTTCGTTCAAGAAGATACACGTATCTCTGGCTGGCTTTGTTGTGTAATTGTAAGAAGCCGAGGATCGAG
Source organism: Bombus soroeensis (assembly GCA_014737365.1). Taxonomy (NCBI): domain Eukaryota; kingdom Metazoa; phylum Arthropoda; class Insecta; order Hymenoptera; family Apidae; genus Bombus; species Bombus soroeensis. The sequence continues at coordinate 53,448 of JACXIL010005362.1, forward strand.
GAAATAATTTCCAGGAAAAGGATTGGTTTGCAAGTTTCTGTTAGGATAAGAAAAGAGTTAATTATTATATGGAGGAAAAGATACGATCGATCGTGTGCTTGGCACGACCAATAATAATTTACTCATTGTGGGCGCGCGTATGCGCTAGCTTCGATTCTTCGAATGACCACGATGACGAATCGAAAGGGACGAGGGGATGATCGTTTGAAAACGAATGCGTCAAGTGGAAAACCTCGATGGACGTTTTATGGGCACGTTTTATTCGCGTGGCGATTTACAAGACGTGAAACACGCCACTGATGGGGGAGGATTATTATGGAGCGTGTTAGCAGCGATGAATGTGGAAGTAGTGCTTTGTTGTGTTACAGTCTTCAAATCATCGTGATTTTCTTGAGATTTTGTTTAATTTAACATTTGGAGGATTTGTTTGTGAAAAATTAATTTCTATGTGATATATGCTATTTGCCATAGGCTAGAATCTTTGAAGTAGGCTTTTGTTGTGTGATTAAGGGTTTAATGGAAAGGTTAATTACTTAGATATCTATCTAGATATAGGTGAGCGACAGAATGACACGTTGAGTAAGATTGATTCTTAATGCTAATTTTTTGTAACTTCTTTTGGGAAAAAAGTTGACCTTATTATGAATTGTGATTTAAATACGAGGAACATAGATTGTATCCAATATAGGGATTGGTATTAATTTATGAGATTGAAGATTCTTCGTCGTAAATTACTCGTGACATTTTAATATTTCTTATCTGCTACAATGATCACGCTTCCAGCATATAATCTTGACAGGCTCGATAATTAAAAGAAATTTAATGCTACCAAGTAATACCCAATCGTTCGAAATGCTTAATCTTACGTTAAAAGAGACAACTTGCCAGTACCTTTTGCACCCTTTAATCATTCTAACGTATCTTACAGCCCTAATATTCTCACCAAAACTGTCCAATAGTCTCAGATACTAAATCTGGCATTCAGTGTTCAGTTATCAAACTAAAAATGTCAGTACGCCACAATTTATGTTCTATTCTTCAAAAAATTCTATACATTTCCCCGCAGATCATGCAAACAGTTCACGTGATCCTCGCAGTATTCCATACGTAATGGTTGCAAAAGGTAAAATACTCTTTGTTTTCCAGTGGAAGGTCTTTATACCAGTTTGTATACATTTCATTTTCATAGTATCGAAGCTCTGTATTCATGCGAAAATTCTGCCAAATGATACGAAATTTAATTACTTGGACCTGATTAGCTAGTAGATTCTACAATAAATATATCGCTGGTGAGATGTGCTTTGCGTAACCACTGTATATCATCCGATCGAAGTTGCTGCGAACGCTGCCCACGAAAATATATCCATTTCCATCCACGTTTATAAATAACGCGCCAGTTAATTAAGTATATACCACCCAAAGGCAGCCCTACATCAGAAAAATCCGAAACGTCTCCTCAGAAGTAGTAATTACGCATTCCTTAATGAACAGGCGGACGTCGCGCGAAACGAGAATCGCGACAGGTGCTCGAAGCTTTCCGAATTCCCCTGTATCCTCCTACTTTTTATATTTATTTTCTTTATTTTCCCTGCCGCTCGAACTGAAATCCATGATTTCTGTATTACGCAACCGATAATTTAGCGGCTCGAATCTCGGCCGTGTTATTACGCGAAAACCATCCTACCTCTCCTCAGCGGTTCATTATCGTTCAGTGTCGTCCAATCATGTGAGCAGACATTTTTTCTCTAATTATATTCCCGCGGTTGTCGTGGTTCTTACGTCGAGGTTGTTCGTTCCGCTCAAAGATTAATCGCTCAATCGAAAAATCCACTTTTTGCAACGAAACTTCATTGGAAAATCAGTCCTCCTCCTCCTCCTCCTCTCTTTTTCCTCTGTACTTTTTTTCCTCTCTTCTTTTTTTTTCCATTCTCTTCCTCCACCGCTACGTGTATGGAGACAACGCCGCCGCTTCGTTTCGAGCTGTACGGGTGTAGTTCGTTGGTTATACCTAATCGGGCGGCAATCAGGCGACATCAGACCAGGCCTGGAAGGTAGCATAAGAGGTCAGGCCCGTCGGCTGGGAAAAAGCTAGGAAAAGGCGAAACGTCCCCGTCGATAGAAATGGACTATCGACGATTACCATAAATTTACCGCGATCTACCGGGATCGTATACGGTTATTTTGTCCCTCGATAGAGAGAGGAAACTAGTTCCGCGCGCGGAAAAAATCGTGACCGTGTAAGCCTTATGGTGCGTTGTGCGAGCGCCCCTAGGGACTTTTTCTAGTTGCTCGGGTGGACCGATGGTGGCGTTCCTGAGTACTTGGAATTAAGTTTCCCTGCAAGGATCGGATACTGCTTCGGTATGGAGACTGAATATTAACGTTCTCACGTAATTGGGGTAGCTTTTCACCCTTAATTGGCGAAATGGAAATACGTTGACTTTTCTGGCGTGCTTCTCAGATATTTTAGTATTCCGATTGAAACCTGATCTTGTAAATTAGAATTATCAGCTTTCTATAGTGATCTATGGCGTACTCGAAGGTCTTACGAGTAAAAATAGTTTAAAAACTAGAATCGTATTGTCTGTTATTAGATTTTCCGATAAAATAGTCAAATTCGTGGATCCTTAATGCGAAAATTACCCCCGAAACTAGGACGTTGAGTGGTGCAAGATTTTTCTCCGCATTAACGTGACTATCATCATTCATTGTTTCCCAAGGTTCGCAAACGAGACCCTGTTAGGGCAGCAATTTGAAGAGGTGGCTGGGAGTAAAACGCTTAGGATTCAGACACTCATCGAATGGCCCGCCTAAGGCGACGTCCCAGTCAATGATTCGATGATGAAGTGGCTTCAATGCCGTGTGTTACTCGGTTAGGGTTGTTTGCTACTTTTTGGTCAATTTTGTCTCATCAGCGCGTTACTTCGGGCGGTGTTCTCGGAACAGGACGAGGACTCACGTTACCATTCGATTACTGTTATTTCTCGAGTACTTGAGCCAGCTGGATAGGCTACCATTTTCAACGTAACTTGGACTCGAACGAGGCCCTAGTCGCTTATCTAATAGCTCGTTTTAGAATACCGAGTATCGTACATAGAAAGTTGTGTAGAATTTCTTAGAATTTCTTTGCTTCTGTTGCTCCTGTGTTTACAAGAATCATTGATTAATTTTCCTTTATAATTATTCGATCAGAGTAAATAGGATATTATTTTAAGAAGGAGAATTCAAGCGGAAAATGTGAAATACGAAATCAGGTATTGGTTACGGTGATATTAATTTGTATGTAAATTATGTATTAAAGTGTAGTAATAGATTGTAATTAGACTGAGGAAATTTATGCAACTTCGTGTTTTTCTGAACGCAACTAGAAGAAGTTGTAAATGTTACAGCGAACATTATAATTTAGATTTTTCCTATATTTCTATATTTTACGATCATTCTACGAACTTTTGCATCTAATTTACATCTAACTTTGATATAATAGTTCAACCTCTGAATTAAAGTGATAATAAAGTACTGCGTATAAATTTGTAGCACTTTTTTTTTTCTATACTTGTACATTTTACTATAATTAAGTTCGTTGAAGGAATAGAATTTGTGGCATGATTGAAAGTTGTAAGCTCGCTTGAAGTCACGTTCAAAATGAAACTTTGTCCACTTCGTTTTGAAACGGACGACCAAAGCGACTGAAGTTAGTGCCATTTCCTAGCCAATGTATGGCGGTTGGAATTGTTGACTCGGGTAATTGTCACGATCGTTCGTGTTAAATGAAGTACGGCTCAAGTTGAAGTCACGCCTGCTTGGTTCGTGTAATGAGAAAGAGAAATTGCATTGTGAGGCTATTTACCATTCGTATCGAAAATTTGCTTGAAAGATAGAACGGAGGATAGCAATCGAAAAAGGAAGGGAAACGTTATTACAATGACACAGATATAGAGTTAGATTTGATTGAATTCTATTATAACTCTAATTGATACTTTTGGTAATGGAATACGCCATTAACTGGGCAAAACTTTCTTCGAATAACGAAATTCTGTCGTAATTAGAGTAGAAATTACAAGGATAGGTCTAAGTGATTTGTTCAAGTCGATCAGTGCTAATGGAATTTTTAACACACGTGGTATATTCATAAAAGAGGCTTACAAGTGTTTCAATACTCTGGCGAGCCTGTGTATATCGTAGAACTTATAATTATGGACATATATCGATCAGTATACCGCAGATTTTTATGCAATTTCATATTTCTATCAACATAACTAAGGTAACGAAACCTACGTGAAGATTTATTTCACCTCTTATAATAAAATTATAATAACCGCTTTACTTTCAACATTTTCCTATATTTTCGTATATTACCAGCATTTTCTACATTTTTACACTTTTCAATCTTTCACAAATGCATCATAAAAATTCGCGGTTTATTGACCACGAAAATTGTCACTCGTTTTTGTTCTCCGATTTTTCCTTCAGTCAGGATATGTACCGTTGAAAATTATCGCCTAGCGGATTACATTGTCAATAAGAAGACAGCTAGAGATATCAAAGCGGAGGTGAAAATTAAGCGGAAGAAAAATTCCTGACACTATAGTTGAACTAATCGCTGCTTGTGCAGTAGACACTCGCTTATCTGGCAATTAGTCGGTATCGGTAATTACCGCGGAGGATCCTCCGCCCTAGCATCCAGTCTTCCGCACGCGTTTACAGAGGGGAGAAAGGGGGAGGAAGGTCGTGGAACTGTTTCGATAAGGAATTCTCGAGTCGTTTTCTGTAATCTATTCCGGCTCCCGACTTCGCTACTCTTCGTGGCTCATAATGGTGCCAGGAGGACTTCTTTTTCCTCTTCCACTACTCTTTTTCCTTAGATCTGAGTTAGTTAGTTTTATGCAGGCTATACTTTGTAGAAAGAGCCAGAGTCTCGATCTTTATAACGCTTGTGTAATTCTTGAAACCGGTGGAAATGTATTTTTAATGATATTAAAGTTCTTCTCGTTTTCTTTTCTTTCTTTTTCTCCTTCGTTCTCTCGTGTCGTGTTCCGTAAATTCTGAACGAATGGCGTTCGAATCATCTCTGTCTTATCGCTGGGAAATATATTTGTTGAGTGTAGCAACTAACGATTAAGACTAAAGTTTTTGGTCTTTCCTTCCTTCCTTCCATCGTGTCTCATGATTTATTTTCCTGAATTTTTTATCGTTGACGAATAGTAGCGAGAACGACTGCCGGTGATATCTCTTTTAATTAATTTTTATGAATTATTCGAAAAGAATCTCGTTTAAATTATTTTTCATTCGTGAAATTATTCTTTTACGTTTTTAAATCATATTTTACGATCTACCGAATAAGAACAACATCCAAATATTTATTTCAAATATAAAACACGTAATCCACGTGACTATCAGCAATCCTAGTCTTAGCTAGTCTTTCATTCCTTTTAACCAAGTTTCACAAATTCCTAGGAAGGAACGGCGATTAAACTCTTTTCTTCTTTCTTTTTCTTTTTTAATTTAGATTTATGAACGTTTTCTCCCGCCAATAAAAAAATACGTACCAGGTGTAACCGTTGTTAACGATATTAAAAGTCAACGTTAATATTAACGACGCTGCTACTTTTTCTTATATTCGTCGTATTATCTTTTCTTTTAGAAATTCTCGGACGAAAAAATACGGTGATCGGAGCGTAATTTGTTGGGTTTTATGGATCGTTTTTTGTCATTAGAACGTATCTGTCTTAAATGACTTCCAATGGCGTGTTCGTTGGTATATTTTTTACTGCTCGTAGCTGTCGATTCGTAAATACTATAATTCACTGCTAATGTAATCGTAGTTTTATTGCTCGCTGCTTCCTCCATCTCCTCGGGTTCAGTTTCTGCACATTAAGCACAGGGCATCAGGAATGTGAAGAGGGCATAAAAACTCAAACATTGTCGAATCTGTGCTACGACTATTGGCCTAAGTATTTATTATAACCCGTTGCTCTGCTGCTATACTATAATCAAGCTCCGTTATAGAGGAAAAATAAGACCACCGATAACAGAATGTTCAGATAACAGAAATTCCATGGTATCTCGTGGCAGGCTATAGATGGATTTCTTCGAATCTAATAGTATATTACATATTGCGTTCTATCGTAACTAGACTTTATCGTAGAAGAGGAATTTTGTAGTTGAACTTTATCGTAGAATTCTGCCTACAAAATTTAATAATGAAATATTAAAATCGTTATGTAAACATTGTGTAAAGTTATTCTGCGAATGAAACATGCAGATGTAGACAATCGAGATATTTGGAGATTTTAAATTCTGCACAATAAAGCGTCAATTATCCGAAGCAATTGGGACATCGAGGTGGTTCGGATAACGTAACAAACATTTATTCACGCAGTTTCCACGGCATAGGAATTATCGCTAACATTGCTTATTGAATACAAGAGTATTATTGCTGTAATTTGAAACGTAGCTGTATATTACGCAGAATATTCATTCATTTTTGAAAAAGTGCTTCGAGGTAACGATACATGGTAATTATAAATAATTCTTATATAGTCGATGTCAGGAAAGTTTATTTTTTAAAGCAGAAATTGAAGTTTCTTTCCGGTTTCTAGAACTAGTGGCGATAGCTACGATGCGACACTGTTTCGGATAATTAACGCAATATTGTATCACAATTATTATTGAGATTATTAAATTGGCCTCAATAGCTTTCATATGACGTAAAAGCGAATTGTAGTTATATCAGTGTCAAAGCACTTGTGACCTCATTATTACATGGATGGCGAAAACCGTGGAAAATTTTTGAATAATGAAACCTTCTTTTCCATTTCCCTCATCTAAATCCACCACTTACAAGAAAAACACTCGAAGTTAATAGCCATACTGTAGGATAGGCAATGAAAATTCAATTAGCAGTGAATGTGTTGAAGCTACATCTTGACCCAATTGCATGGAACACCGTGGATCTCTTACGTACCTCTTCTTCCTCTCACCATATATAATTAATACCCATTACACATACGAAAAAAAAGGCTTCTTCTTTCTTAAGATAATATCCATGTAACGAGGCACTCGATTTGGCGAAGAACAGAAGAATCACGTTAAAAACGTCTAAACACAGAAGTTAAATCTCGTTACGTATCTATTCTTCGTCTGGTCGCAATGAGCTGACACGGCGCGATTTTTTAATGACGTCTGCCAACGGCGAACGAACAGTTGCAATACTAATTACCTCTAATACGCGGTTGCGCAAATGGAATGGACGTGATAGCGGAATGAATTCCCGCCTGTTGGTCTGCCGTCGACACCGCTTACGGAGAATTGATATTACGAAAGGGAATTGCCTTTGCAGTTAAGTCACGAGCAATTACCATTAAGCCCGTTCTGAGTAATTACCCTTTTGTTAAGTGAAACATGTGACCCGCGGAACGGCACGATTCCACTGTGGTTTCGTTAAAACGTTAAAATCGTCGACCGGTTCCGGGCTTACAAATGCAAATTTTACGACGGCAGGCGTCGAAGAAGAGTACGCTTCTTGGAAAATTGGTCCCGAACGAGCCACGGTGACGGATCAGCAATAATCAGCAATACCTATTCGAATGTAAATAAGCTTCTAATAGAGTAGAATTATTAGAATCGTCGTCGATTATGCGTGTTTGGCTGTTTCGACGATCGATTATGCAATTCTTCCTTCCTTTCTACGAACAGTCGAGTTTCGGTTATTTTATCGTATTCTCTGACTGGAAAATATTAGGATCGTTGGAGGGTCTTTCTAATTGCTTCTGCAATGTTTTAATAGTTCTACTTTGTACGAAATATTAATTGTAGGGTAGATGATAAAGGAAGATATATATATATATATAGCTTTCTTTAATTGAAATTTAGTGAACTATAAAATTGAAGCTGTTACGATCTTAGCCGCTTCCAAATTGCCTTGTAGAAGATGTCAATTACAGGTTACACGGTGGAAGTTTTACATTTGGAAAAAAGACCATGATTTTCTTATTGTTTAGAAAATTAATCGAATTGTTAGATTTAGCATAGCGTCCAATTTTGTCCACTTCTCTCATCGTTTTAATCTTCGCAGTATAAAACGACGATACTCAAATCGCTCACCCATGTATCTCCATCCCCCAACGGAGGCAGCGAATTAAAATTTAAAAGAGGTCCCAGTGAAACTCGCGTTAGAAAGCAATCGAGTGACGCGAATGTTCAAACCCATAATAGAAATCATGCGAACGTTTCCATTTGTCGTTATCGAGGTCTAGTATAGTGCTTCGCGATACAATACCGTGTTAATCAGCGTTATTAAAGGGACGTTTACCCTCGTGACGTTCGCACCATGGGGTGTCCATGGGCAACAATGGCGTTCGGTAGCCTTCCCGTCATCCATTTTTTCGAATCTTGATTTCACGCGTGTTCCACGTGTTTCCATGTGTTTGCCCCCACCATTTTTATCTCCTTTTTGCCTTTTTTTCTTCAACCCAGCCATCGTTTCGAACCGATCGTAAAACGCCTCTGTCGTTGATCTTTCAGGTTCCATCGACAATGACGCGATATTTCTCTCCCCTCTTCTACTTCATTCGTTCCTTTGTGAATCGGATTGACGTCTTCATTGAGCAAATCGTCACGGTCGATCGGTGATCGCGATCGAGTCAGAGATCCACCGTGCAAATTGAACAATCGAATGATCTGATTTTTTTACAGGCTGGACTGTGCGAGCGCTTCTTCCTTCTCGTTGATCGGCATTGTCTGACTAGTCGAGTGTCACTACTGGTTGCGTTTTATAGAGCGACGAAGTAGAGTAGCGTTTTTTCGAGTCCAGGAAGTACGTATTCTTCTGTTCGTTTTTTAGGTGCTGAAAGATAGAAACGAACTTCGTCGAACTGAAATTTTCTTGAATCGAGAAGGTTTTGTGCGGAGGTGGTTTTCTGAGAAAAGTACAGAAAACGATGGGTAAGATCTAAATTTATTTAGAAAATTGTATTATGAATTTTTGTTTTCTTTTTTTTAATCATTAGTGGATTAATGTCGTATCTTATAACACGCGTCTATTAACTAGCAAGTCTGGCACGAAAGAATATTATTCTACAATTGCGATTCTTTTCTTCATCACCGTGTACTTGCAATTTTTCCAGGCAAAAGAAACAACGAAAATATGTAGATGGGATATCTTTCACTTCGATCAACGTACAGTTGTTAAAAAGAGTTAGCGAAGATGTAAATAGGACATTTAATTAAATAAAGTGCAGTAGACAGCGTTTCGGTTCTATCAACGTGTACTCGCAATTTTCCCAAGTAAAAGAAATAGCTACAATACACACACATACACGCAGGATATAATAATTAATGGATAAGATATATCTCGCTTCTGTCAACGTACAGTTGCAACATTTAAAAAAATCAACGAAAATGTAAATAGGACATACGAGTGTGTATCCATAATTAGCTATGTTTCACTTGCGCGTACGTGCATATGCAATTTTTGAAAGAATTAACGAAAGAAGCAATCGTGACGTGAACAAAGTGGTTATCCACATGTAAAATATGCCGCTAATTGCTGGTACGGCAATTAGATACGTTCGTTACGAGAAGTGTCGTTCGTGTATGCAAATGGTGCGACATCTTCAATTCCGTGCACGTTGAAAAATCGTTGCCGATATCCGGTATCGGTGGATGACTGCTCGTGTTGAGCAGCCAACGAATCGTGTAATTAAATAGTAATCGCTCATTACCGTGGTTCCGTCGTTTGTTATATTGGCGTATATGCACGCGAGTTATACTTACCTATAATGCAACATATTTCTAACCGGTTTCGATGGAATCGAAATTAATATGTGGATAATGAAAGACTAGAAGCGCCATTACTTAAAACCTATAGGAAATTTTTTGAATATTTTACTTAACGAGAATATCATTCTCATTTGCTTGGCTATAACGACGATATTTTATTTTAACAGGAATGCAGAATCGCGGATGATTAATCGCTATAGGAAACTATATAGGCGTGTGTTTTAGAACTCGTAACTCGTTAACCTGTCTCGTTCGTATTGCCAATATTTTACACGTAATAATTTAATCACTCGGAGCTCCGTTCTCTCAAACTATCGTTACATTTATATTAAAAATATAACTACCGTTGTTTGCAAGCTTATCGAAATAAATTATTTGTTATTGAATTATAATGATAATTGAATTATCGTGGAATGAAATTTCGTAAAGATTTTCGACAGTATTTTACTTGCATGTTAAAAAAACCTTTGATTTACTACGTTTTGTAATATCGTCGATATTTTAACGATGCCCGACTATCATGATCATATCGGTTTCATAATTCTAAATTTGAAAGCATATTTAAAAATATACATAGAAATTACATGATTTAAACAATCAATTATTCGTTATTAATGAACTTCGATATTCAATGAGATAATCCTTAACACTCGTTACATGCCCAATATGGTTATTCGTCGTGTATTTTTATTTTTTACTAAATAACAAATACCTATACATTTGCATAAAATATCTCGTATTCTTTTAAGTTTTCGTATTGCTTTCAATCATGATCAATGTAATTACGAAAGTCGTGTCCAATTACAGTATTCGTAAAATCTCGAAATATTTTATGCAACATGCGATATGGACATTAAAGTTGTCTATGTGAGTAATCAAATATCTTCAAGAACCTGTGTGTACGTATTTGGTTATATATCGTTGGCTGCGATTGTTCGTTCGTGAATTTACATAATTACGGAGGCGGTTGGTTATATATACGACAGCTGATTTGCATACTTAATTCCGTAATTGGCGCTTCTTAATTGTTTAACCAACTGCGTAATTCAGCGGAGAATATTTCGTCAGAGAATTAGCCTTCCGTGACGTTAATGGTCCATGGTGACGCGATTATCCTCGAAAAGATATCCTGTGCTCACCTCGGATCGATCGTACGGCCTTTCTTTTTTTTGGTGATACACTCCGTTTCATGAAGGCTTTTTTGGAAATTGTTAAACACGTGATTGTAGAGATTATGTGGCGTTTCTTAGAAACACTTCTGTACTGTTATATCCATATAATTTTTTATTCTTGGAACATTTGATACGAAGATTAAATCTACGTGTTTATGGATTACGGATGGAAGCTGTCAAACGTTTTACAAGTTTAGAAAATTCCTTCTTTCGTAACACCTTATTATACTCCTTTTTGTGTTATTGGCTGTATTTATTTTCATTCATTTTTCTCTTTTCTTTACTATTTATCTGCATGTGAAACACGTTTGACGATTTAACATCTTTATCCACAATGTGATTTCTTCTTCGATATGATCTTTTACCACTTTATCGCAGCAACATTGATCCTCTTATCATCGATAGCAAACGTAAAACCTTGTTCAAATTTATATCTTACTATTCCTGCTATCTAAATATCGAAATCCCTCCGTCATCGTCTCAAGAAAATTGTATACGTAAGAATCTATTTCTCTTTTCGTCTTAACATCGTTGCTCTCCAACGTAAAAGTCTCCTCCTCAACACCATCTCTTTCATCACGCATTTCCAGATTCCCTTTTCGTCTGCGAATCCTAAAACTCGTCCTTCAACGCTTCCTGTACTATCTCAAAAACGAACTTCATCCCTGCTTTCACTTTCCCTATACTCTTCTCCATTGAAACGTCTCTGGAACGTGTTTTTCACTCCGATCATTCCGCGAGAACACCTACCCATTATTTAACGTTAACATTTCTCCTTCGCAAAACGTCTTGCTCGTTCAACATCGTCTTCAAGGGCTTCAAAATCTTTTGCCATTCCTGGTTGTTCCATTCGTTCACCGTTTCCCTCGACCTACACTTTTCTCCTGTTGCGTCGTTAGCGAATCTCTAGGCGCTTCCTAGACGTCGCCCACGGGCGTCCCGAGCCTCTCCCGGTTCTCTGCAAACAGGAGAAGAGGACGAAGAAAAGGACGAGGAGCGAAGGTTCTGGAGGACGAGGGCGAAGGGAAACGACGAAGAGAAGCTAGACGGCCTGTAATTACGGGAAGCTTGGCTGTGCGCAGCTGAGCCGCCCAGAGCGACTCGAAATTACTCAAAAATAAGACCAAATCGCGAACGTATCAAATTATAACCCCGATTCCCTACCCCCTCCTTTTATGTTTTTCCTTTTTTTTCTCTCTCTCTTTTTTTCGTTTCTTCTTTTGTCGTTTTTTCCCTTTGGTTTCGCTAGAGCTGGCGACCAACGGCGTTTCAAACGTTTCACCGAGCTACGTGAATCGTCCAAGCAAACGTCGACCCCGACGCTAATGCGTTTTTAATTGTTGCTAACGCGACCGTAAACGGACCCGATGCAAATTCCGCCGCGATACACTCGATAAGGCGGGGTTCTAGTTCCTTTCGTGGCGGATTTGTTAATATGGCTGCAGGTGTAGCCTGGTCTTAGGATTGAGGAGAATACGGGGTATCCTGGAATAGAGGAATTTGGGTCGGGTAGTTGGAGAAATTTCATAAATTTTCAGTTGGAAAGAGGGCGATGGAGAATTTTTATTATTCTATGGCTAGAAGTCTTGACTTTTATATTTACTACGTAGTTTCCCTTTGGATAGTTTATTTGTTTCGAGGGTGAATTATCGGAGGATGGAAGATTTTAGTATATAGTTGTTTTAGAATAGTTTCTAGTATAGTTGCTAAATTTTGTGAATTTTATGGCGCGAAAGGGCATGGATCTTTGCTTGGAACTTTAAAAGTACGTTCGGACGATGATTGTTATCGTCAATGTTGTAGTTAATACTCAGGATTCTGAATATTCTATTGTCAATATATCGGTTTCTGGCACTGATAGTGGCACAACGGAATAAATTTCGAATTCGCTTTTATCGAATAGAAGGCCTGCGTTATGTTTCTACTTTTATCACGTAAAACGGTATATTTCTAATTCCGCCAGTTTTGCGTCAGAAGGGAAAATTATTATTCATGTATGTCGCTATCAACGTGACCTTAGTTTTACAACACCGGCTCCTCTTCATTCGTTTTGTGACGCTACAAGTGCAAAGTCGTACTGCTTTCACGAATAATGCAGAATACCCTGTATCGGTGTCGTTAAAATGTCTCACGAAAACTTATTTGTAAATTTTAAAGAGTCTCTCTTATAAAATTAGCATCTTTTCACTCGTACCACTATCAGTGCCAAGCAACGATATGTATGTTGATCCTCTCGAGGATCTCGTGCGTACGACAATGTCGAGAACTCTGAATATCGACGATAACATCGATCGTGTGGGCTCTCCTTTGGTCGTATTTAATTGCCACTTTATTTAATTTCCGTTTCTTTGAAAATGGATAGTATTACGAAAGGTAGAAAATACCTATCCTCGAAAGGTATTGTTTGCGAGTTTTATGAGCCGAGCTAAAAGAAGACACGACGATATGTAGAAAGTTCGTAGAGTTACCGTGTTTCGGCTATAGACTCTTCTATGTATCTATTTAAATGAATAAACATCTGCGTAAAAAACTTTCTACTCTGTAATTGAATCATAAGCTGACGATCAAAGATACTTGACTATCGCTATCAGATAGAATCACGTAGATCCATCGTCAATGGCGACTATCGAAAGAGGTTAAACCATAATTTTCTTATAACTCTGCGATACCAAGAAACTATGCATTGTGTGTGTCATCATTATGTAGTTAGCTACGTATAGTACATTTACTACGTACATATGTTTATAAAATATACCGCATATATATTAGCAGTGTTTATGAGTCAGCGGCTGTTTAATATTAAACGAGAATTATTCACGAGTATTGTATTCGATATAAATAATTACAAATTAGGATTGACACTTATTAACCGTTTATTATTATCACAAGGAAAACTGTTAGATATGGAAAAATACTTTGTATTTCTAGTTTCAAATTTTGTGTGACTTTGCGCGCATCAATCTCTAAATATTAAAATATTTCTGCTCATTTTTGTCACTTGATTTCTCATTTACCATTTTCTTATTCTTTTGCTTCGATAGGTAATTTTTATTGTTTCTGTATCTCGAATTTTCGAAATACATTCACTGAGAGATCGCTTTTCACACGACAGTATCGCTGCATTGTTACTGAGAATAAAGTAAATCGTTTTAACAATATCATCAACCTCGTCATCGGCTTTATTTAGTTCAAATACGAAGAGAAGGCTGTATTAAACATATTTGTAAGTCGCACTTAGATTGCTAAATCACGTATTATTTTCAAAATTAAACGAATTTATAGGAATATGAATTGGAACAAAGAAGAGTATGAAACTAAAAACGCAAAAACATTTTCTACGTCCGATAAATTATAAATTACATTGCCTCAATGCTCTGATCATAACTCGGGTCTAAGAAAACATGTTTAAAATTATCAAATATCTCTCTCTCTCTCTTTCTATATATATATATAATACTCGAATAATTTCATTAATTGAAATTAATAAGAAATCGATTTATGTCGTATATATTTAGACGTCATATGGTTGGTTAACGATCTGACGATCGAGAAAGTAATTAGTTTATATCAAGTTTCGATCGTCTTCTTCTCTTTCAATTAATCGTCGATTAATCATCGAATGGTTAGGAGAAGTTGTCCGTTCGCATCGACAGAAGGTGACGTTTCTGGAAAATAGAGTCACGACCAAGGTATTAACGTTTCTATCCATCCGTGCAACAACTTTTCACGCAATAACGACGTTAATGATCAGTCAGATGTTATCGAATAATAACTGCAATTATTAATAGATTATCGAACCGCGACTCTGGATTTCGAATTAATCGACGCGTTTAATGCGACGGGGCCTTCGTGTTCGTTGTTGCCTGGTTGTATCGCCTCTTACCAAGGAATAATTAATGAGCTGGTAATAGCGGTCTTAAGTATACCGGGAACATTTTTCATCGTTCCTCGCGATTCTTGAAACTTTAAAATGAATAAAGGCATCGAATAGTGCAGAATCGTAATTTCATGGAAGGAAGGGTATCTATTATCTTGCAGCTAGCGTTTGAATAACATTTCAAAGAATTAAAAATTCAACATCTAAAAAACTAAACATCGATCACATAAAAGCTACATATTTATGCACATATTTTCCTTTACTCACATTTCATTTGTCTATCGCGTTTCATTCGTATCAATCGCTGTATCAACGTTAGATTTTGCATCGAAGGGAATTTCGAGCAAACAATCGAGTAACATTTTTACTTAACCGCTAGTTTTCAGACTTTGGATTTTTATACCTCGAATGAACGTCAATGTTGAACGTTAAACGAGCGTTAGAGTAAACATAACATTATTTCAATTGTCACGAGAAAGAAGAATTTCGAACTAGCAAACTCAGTTGCTTTCTACAAAAATACGATATAAAGTAAAAAGAAAAGAATAAGAAGAAATATCACTGATTTCAGTAACTGATTGAAATAATTGATGGTAGTAATCGCGACACGTGTTCAGCCGTTATTCACAGGAACAAAAGGAAACTAAGAGCTAATTCAGTTCACGGGCTGCCGATCGATCGAACGAGGAGTCGCATTGCCATGCAAACGCATGAAATGTTAACTGGGTCTTTAAGTCGCACGCATGGTGCGCGTTTCTCGATCGAGAAGGTCGAGGTAGAAAAGAGACCGCTTTAATGGCCACATCACGTATGCACGCGCTGGCTTAAATAAGACGCGTTTTCCACGTGCTTCGTACGTTCCTTACGATCTCAGGTTCTCGTCTAAACGCATATCCTTGATAGATCTCGCCTTGGCCGCTTGTAAACAATGCTACCAGCATGATCAAACAACGATTGTCAGTCATCGACAGGTTCTCGATGATCGATCGTGCGCTTTGAAAGTTATAGCACACTTTATTCTTATTTGCTCCTCTTCTTACTCATTTATTTACCTATTTGCACGTAATGCGCTGAAAGATTTAATTCTTTATATTCTGTCGGGTTTATCGTACGAAATCCTGCATTGGTAATGTGAAAATTTTCTTTGATCGTTTTCGCTGGTAAAATTAAATTTGCAAGTTATTTATGCTGCGTTTCTTTCTTCGTATAAATCTCTAGATTCGATTCTAGACGTTGGCGAATTTCTAGAAATCCATATTTATTATATCGAAGTCTATATTAAATCGTATGTAGAAATAACGAGGAGTTTGGCGTTCACTGAAGTGTAATGTTTAATCTATCTGAATTATACACCGATGCTAGTTTTATCCGGATGGTTCACGTAGATATCCTTTGATCTTAAATATTAAATACATTGATCTTTCCTCTCCATTTATTTACTCTTTTAACGATTACCAGGTATTACTTGAATTGATATTAAGTGCATTATCTTCCACGCGAATTTTTAATAATTCAATTCGAATTATTATCCAACTCGCGGAAACTCGCTCCTCCTACGTTTTCGAAATAGAAATTATTACTTTCGAAAAGCTTCCCTCTACAATCGTATTCAACTTAATGATTTGATTAATTTATCGCATAATAAAGATTTCCACAATATTAAAGGTCGAAAGTTAAGTCACCATATTATAATCGAATCGTACGACGATATTAATCACGGTTACATAATCCAGAATGGAAGCTGGCGAAACGAAAAGGGATAAAAAGAGCGAAATCGAATTCGATCGAGGTCGGAAAGTAGCTCGGGATAGCTGGGACCCGCTGGTCGAGAGAATCGAGCGATTTATCGTCCCGAGCTTTCCCGGCAAAGTATCCCCGGCCGACTTCCGGCAGACGTAGGTATCGGTCGATCGACATGACTCTTTCGAGGTGGAATACTCAATTACGAAGCGAGCGGACTTCTAGGTAGCCAGCGGCTCGTGCAGTTCGTGTCGGTTTTTCTCTTTTTTCCTCTTTTCATTTTCTTTCTCTTCTTTCCTTTCCTCCCCGCTCTCATTGTTCACTGACTCTTTATGAGCGAATGAAGCTTGCGTGTCGTTGGTTCGTGACGACGCGTGGACAACGTCGATGATGAGCGTCGTTTAAAAATTAATTGCCACGTAATGAATTTTCCCTGAATCGCGTTATCTGATGTAATATAACATTTTCTTCCGTTACGTCGAAAATTTCTTTGTTTTTGCAAGTTTTCTATTCCTTGTGCTTTGTCGCTAATTTCTTTAGGTTCCTTTAGGTGTTTCGTTCTCTGTTTTTCGTTACGTTCGATCTATTTACCTTTGATTCTCCAACCTTTTGAATTTTATGAATAGAAGTAGAATTTCTAAGCTACCTGTATGGTTAAGTACATGAATCTTGGAAAAATTGGAATTTTGTTCGAGTTAGAAGAATCCAAGTTAGAAGTAAGAGCTTGAGTAACGTAATAGCGTGCTTAATTTAAGTATCGGAAGTTAATATACAGTCTGTACGCAATTCAATGTTCCACGAGAGAACTGGATCGTTTATCTTCCAGCCAAATTTTTTTTTTACTGACCTAGGCTTTCAAAACGTTCGAGAAAGTTGTAGAATATTTATCAATGTCTCCGGCACGGTGTATAATTGTCGAAATTTTTTCCAATAAAAATTGAGCAGAGAGAGATCCGAGTAATTTAAAGTTAACTAGTATCAATTTCTCCTTTAAAAAAGAAAGGAAAAGAGAATTCCAGTTAAACGTGGAATCGCGACACTGACTAATTCATGGGTTTCTTGCGCGTGTTCCAGGCCCCGACATACCAGGCTTTCTTCTGCAGCCATTCAGGAAGCCGAAGAGAATAAGGACGGCCTTCAGCCCCAGTCAGTTGCTCAAGCTGGAGCACGCGTTCGAGAAAAATCACTACGTCGTCGGTGCGGAGAGGAAGCAGCTGGCGCAGGCGCTCTCGTTGACGGAAACGCAGGTAACATCCTCCGCCTGTTCCATAGAATCAACCCTTTGCGCTCCATATTTTTGTCGCACAGTGTTAGTATTGATCCTATATTAAATCGATAGTAATTCGAAGCATTACGTAGAACCTTTGTAGACTGCAAATGTCTACGCACTTATGGGAAATTTCGAAGTACGTGGAAAATGCACAACCATTGCAAGTGTATATAAAATATTCAGAGTAAAATATTCGATTCTTCGCTGCAGTCTTTCTTAAACCTTTGCCATTCGTTCCTTCCTATTTCGTCCGGGAAAGCTTTACGCGGTCCCAGTTACGTAAAAAGGTGCATAACATAAATATACAAACGTATACATTGATCGGTAATAAATGGAAGAAGTTTAATTTTAATTGTAATTTTAGTTCTAATTTCTAACGATTCTCTGTAGTTTAATTAATCCGAAATATATTGGCGAGATAAGCGTGCTTGTTTATTTTTGCGTAAAGAATTAAATCTTGTGTTGCATGTTTGATATAACAGAATACTTTCAACGTGTTTTTTTTTAAATTAATCGGTATTTTGATATTTTACGATCGGCGATGATGGAGACGTTGTGTTGTAATAGATGTGTAGGATAAAATGTTGTTACAAGTGTGTTTAAAGTAATTTCAGAAATGCTAATCTTAATTCCAAGGAAATACTTAAACGATTTTTTAAAAAGCTTGTGTTCTATATCTATGTCGTGTAGTAGTTCGGTGAATTCTTTATGATCCTTGCATGACAGATGATCGACAGTTTTCGTTTCACTGGCGTATAGCAGTTGGAAAAATGTTCACCTACTCACAATCCTGTTACCATAGTACCTTCGAGTGAAGTATTTAAGTTACATTCCTCTCGTTGTTCGTAAATATATGAATTTGCATAAATATTCGTACTCTAACAACGATCTGTTAAATTGAATATAAATTCTGGAGAACAAAATATTTATAACAATCGTCGTATATTGTTTATAACGATTTCAATCCTTAGCTTACGTTAGGTGAATTCTAAGGAGGAAGTGGCACTCGTCTCGATATAAATCTTTCTAAATTCATTAGAAAAATTAGGATCCTGCCATAAAAGAAGAGAAAATCGAAATTTGATGGATTTCGTGCAATTTCACGGAGCCTGGCTGCGATCAGATCGAATGTCGTGCAATTAAATATCGGCAATTAGTAAGTTAAAGGGGTAGGAATAGAAGACGAGGTGATGGGCTGATGAGCATCTCGCCGCTGGAGAACAATTATTTCCGTCAAAACGGTTTACAGAAAGCGGAGAAAAAAATGAAAACTCGCGTCGGGTAGAGGATCCGCTAGGCACGGTCGAGCCGAGCGTCGTGGCTAATTACCCGGCAATTAGAACCGTAATTACAACGCGGTCGGATACAAGGGCGCGAAGCAGTTCAGCCGGCATCAAATTACTCCGTTTAACGAGAACGGCTATTCAATTATCGGGAACGTGGACAAAATTCCGCGGCTATCTCACGCACTGCATCTAAAGCCGCGTGCACAATGTCACTGAGTTTCTTCAATTTCGATCTTTGAATTACGCTCCAAGTCTTTTAAGATTCATCCGTGTCTCGATTCCGAATTCTGTTACAATTGAGAGAAATTTCTTGAACAATTCTATTATTCTTCGATTATTTCGATAACTCGATGGGAAATTAAGGGCATGTTTGTGCGAGTTTTAATAGCAAGATTTGAAACTTTGTGCAGAGTATCGCGGAAAAATGTAGAGATTCGTCTTTCGCGTTCTGACACCATACTGAAGGATTTTGTCAACGATCATGTCAGTCGTTGATTAATTCGATAAAGTGGTAGATTAAAGGGAGGTATATGTGAAGTTTAACGTCAGGAATCAAAGGAAAATGATTGTGACACAATTTACAAGGTCTTTCTCAGAAATAATTCTATGTTATTCGTCGATTAATCCGATACGGTACCAAATTTGGTGGAGGAATTTAAAATCACGGAACCTAAGCGAAATAAGATTTTACCTTGACGCTAACCCAAAACGCGTCGCTCTAAACTCAGACTTGCAACACAAAAACTTTTCATCTATAATATCGCAGAAGCGTTCGAGGCGTAATCTGCCTTAACAAGGGCCCATAAATCTTAAGTTCCCGTTTCCACCATCTTTCGATCCTATCTCGCCACCTAACCTCCTCTCTACTTAAATCAATCTTCACCTTGCAACCTACCATAGAAACTTCATACAGCAACGAAACCGATCTGACACCGGTTTCCGAGACTAGTTTCGCAAATCAGCGTCCATCACACCCCATAATTCCCAAAGTATCTCTACATCTACCTCCGAAGCAGGCCTTAAGCCAGTTTCCATGGATGCAGAGGAACGCGCAGTGGCCTTTATTCGTTCCCTTAATGGTCGAAATGTACGAAAAAGTAGGGACAGAAGCGAGTAACGAGAGGTTTCATATGCTAATAGCCGATCGAGGGGTGGCGAATTTTAGGGTGGTGCGTGCTGTGCTTCTGTTTTTCTGTGTGCATGCACAAGCTCGTGTAAAGTGGTGCGTGTTGCTGCACGATCCAGATGCATTACGTGCATATATCACGGACAGGCGTCGCGTTACGTATTCCATGGGCGTAACACGGTTCAAAAAAGAGGGAGGGCAAGCGTAAAGGGGAGCGTAGCGGGGTGGTATTGTGAATTTAAGCCGGGAGAATGGAGGAGAGCAGCTCGACGCCATCTTGGTGTCACGGAGGAAACAGGCTTTCGCTCTTCCGCGTCCTCGACTTTGGCCCCTCGTTTTCTCCGCGCCCGCAATTTTCAGTTAATGGGAAATAGAAACTTTCTCGCGGGCAAAATTTGTGGCTTCTCGCGATTAAAGGTTATATCGGGTTTCGGCGATGTAGATTTTCAGCCGACCGAGTTGTAGTATAACCTTAAATGGTATCTGACCTGTAGAAATTTCCATCTAACACAATTTGCAATCTACAAATGCATAAGATTTTGGATTGGGATTAAGTCGACTTAGGGGACCTGTTTTACTCGTAGAAATTTCAATTCCTCGCGAATTGTACAGGCGCGCAGAATTCCACGCGGTAGATTTTAGACTCGAATGAAGTTAGGCCAAATCCCGTTTTATTTGTAGAAATTTGAATCTCCCGCGGTTATATAAATCTACGAAACTGTATAAAACTGTAAAGTTCGATCTGTAGAAGTTTTTTTTTTTAATGACTTTGGAACCTTTTTTCTTCGACGAAGGTTTCGGCGAATTTCGATGAATACGTAGGTTTAAGGATAATAGGTTTCGGATTGAAATTGGACCGTGTTCGTTGTTGCTTGTTCTATAAAAATTTTCTAGCATCTACAAGATACGTAGGATTTTGTGAGATGAAAAATTCTGGGAGCGTAATTACGCAAAGCAGGGGCGAGGAAGAATGATCGCGTCGTTAAGGTTATGTTTGAGATGCAATTAACGTGGAACGGTACAAGTTCAAGTGGCACTTAGTGACCCTCTAAACACCGCGCATAGATGGTTGCGTGTTGCGCGTTTTACAAGCCTGTGCTTAACTCGTGCTCGTTAATTAAACTTATTAAGCGAACTCGCTATTTATGCAAGATAACTAAAGCAAACATTTGAGTCAGTTACGGCCGAGCGAATGAACTTTTCAAGGGGAAAAAATTTTTGATAATTTTCGATCGAACCTTTCGCAATTTCTTTCTTAGAAAATTTACTTTATTATTTTAATTTAAGATAAGAGAAACAATTGATGGTAATTGATGTGTATTTTGCATAATGCTTTATTCACAATACAGTGTCGGACGTTAATCACTGGTTGTACTTCATTATCTGATTCATCGAAGAGGAAAATAATAAAACTGGCAATCAGATAGAAAAATCAGATTGTAGGATTACAAACGCTACTTAAGAGCAAATCTATTATTCAAGTCGGAGATATACATATACTTATATCGTTGTAGACAACCTCCTATTTTTCTTTGAACGAAAGGAACGAAAATATCAGAGGTTGATTAAATTCTTCGCTATAATACCTTTTCCTTTTTCATATTTCTTTGAAATCAAAAAACATACTGGCTTATTCTCCGTTTTTATAAATACCTTTATATTATGAAGTATCACGTGTCCTTCTATTCCGAATATTTCTGTCACAACATTAGGTCCAATGTACAGAATACTGCAGACTATCATTGAAACTCGAAAAATCCTTTTTTTCGTAGCATTTCGCCGTTTATTGCGAAAGCTTTCCCATTCTACAAACTTCTAGTAAAACTTGTTTCAACATTATGCAAAGCTATTCACAGATTTGAATCTACAGTTTAAAATAACACGATCCAAATTATAGGAAATAATAAAAAATACAGTCTGATTTAAGAAGAAAAAAAAATTGATAGTCAAACAAAACAGGCGTACAACGACTACACAAATTCACCAAAGGCGAATCGCGTGTATACTCGCACAAGCGCGCCAAACCGCTTGTTCTCGCTTGTTAACATTCATAAAGCGGAGCATGAGTTACACGCGACCCTCTGGCCCTCATTAGGTCCCTAATTACGTGCGATTAGCCTCGTAATTATCCAACGAATACCTTACGCGCAATTCGACTTAAATCGCAATCTCGTTTGGCACGAAGAGAATATTTTCCTGTGAATTTAGATGTACGACAGTTTCCACGACTGGTGGGTAATTGACAGACGTAATGACGTAATTTGTGAACCACCGATGGTGTTTGATTTAGCAGTCACGTCTGAAAATTTCTCCATTCCTGATTATTTTATCCGTTTCGAGAGAGCGAGAGAGTGAGAGAGAGAGAGAGAGAGAGAGAGAGAGAGAGAGAGAGAGAGAGAGAGAAACGCGGAAACGTTTGATAAAGCGTATGGTTAGATGCGTGGTGCCATTTTACGGCCAAGTCTTTGCTGTTTGAAACTTTAGTCTTTAATGAGTTAACGATTAAGAGCTTGATTTAGTGGTCCTTAGCGATTGCGTGATGACGGCATGATTTTAGTGACTAATGAGTAGATTGTCCAGTGATGTTAAAGAAACGCAATTTAAATAGAGATTTTTAAATTGCAGATAAAATAGCGATATAGCTATAAGCTTTTAAATCTTATATAGTAGCGTTATGAAACAGAAATATATACGCTGACCTCTATCTTAAGTTAGAAAAGAGATCAATGCAATTTTCCATGACCAATGACGCCGGGTCAATATGTCGCACTCACAGAATACAGTAAAAAGATGTTGAATTACGTGTTAACAAACGTGGCTACATTATATACGCTTTTATGATTTTATAGAAACTATAGAATAGAAAAGAAGGCCCGTAATTCGAATTTATCATACGTAGTAGCGGATTAACTATCTGAAATTTGTTATCTCAGGGCAATAAGAAATGAACGTTACTTTCCTATCGAAGTTAGAATCTTTTGAAAATTGAATATCCTTTTTTGTCGATGTCCTATCACGTAAAATCCGAACTATTTTTTTAATCTTCCAACAACAAACTTTCACCGCACGTATCTTTTCAATAAATTCAAACGGTCGTACTATAAATCATCGATAAATATCACAGAACGTCGTCCCGACAATTACTGTTAAAATCCAAAATTAAGGACGCGATGATGAAACGATAAGCTCGATAGCTTCTAATTACCAAGGTGCCTCCTCCACGCGATTCTTTAATTAAAATATGTCCGAGGTTCTCAGTGGAAACGTCCAGACGTGTTGTTCAGAACTACTGTTGATGGTTTTACAACGTTGATCTGTTATTATAATAAAGTTATGATCACGTTAATAACTATCCCTATGACCGTTCGTTTTGCGAGATTGTTATCGTTAAAATTGTTAAATTTTCATTAAGTCAGCTGCATGTTAAAAGGTAAGGATTTGTTAACAAGCGTCGAGAGACGAATAAAAGGCAATTAGCAAACGTTAATGAGGCCAGTAACAGCGGCTTTTCCACCGTCGGTACAAGACGCTGCGTTTCGGCGATTTTTCTTTCCGCCGTTGCGAGATTTAAATGAGAATTTATTATTTTCTCCCAGTTTCATAGACGTGTATTTTCTTCTTTTTTTTTTTACATCGGGGACCTTTTTAACTGTTTTGCATTCTGAGCGGTATGGAAGGAGAAATAGTTAATTGCTTCGTGTTATCTCGATCATCGTTAAATTCTTTTCAAACGGTTACCAATAGCTTAAACAAAGTTAACGATCAATAGATTCAAAGTTAACGAAGCCAGAAACTTTCCTGACTTAATTGATTCTTATTATTTCTGTTATGATCCTTAGCATTACTCTTTTGACCAGGAAATTTTCATTCTATTTTCACAATTTCCCCAACTATATTATTAACTATATTATTAGCCAAACCATATTATAACCCATTAGCCAGGAACGTTACATTAACGCAACGTTTCATTTATGATTTTCCCTTAGTCAATTCGTATCATGCAATCCTATCCAACTGAATTGAATTCACATTGTGATTGTATAAGGCAATTCCACGAATTTAATTTCCACGATGTAATTTTATAATAGTTGAAGAAAATGAACTACGAGTAGTTACACCATCTTTGTTCGAATCATAAAAATTATCTTATTTAATGGACATCCGCAGTATACATTCTACTATGACCGAATGATAACTTACATTATTTGCATCTCTTAAAGGGGTGTCCTGGATTAGAATGTTCTAAAACAGCGTCTTCTTGTGATTTTTTTTGGACCAAAAGAGGATTAAATTATTATACATTTTTCTTCTCGATGAACTAAAAAGGAGGCAGAAAATAATGTGAAATTAAAAATTTTGGCGGGTTTAAAGAAAATATGTGTTTTATAAAAAGAAAAAATAAACTTTAAGGAGTTATAACAATTATTTAAATAAACTTTTTGACAAAGTTTTTTAGTGCATCGAGAAGAAAAATATATAATAATTTACTCCTTTTTTGTTTTTTTGTTTCAATCAAGAATTACGAGGTGGATCTTTCCCACCGATTGAAAACTGCAGTCCATGAAATAGGCTTAGAAATCTGTTATAACTTTCTTTTTACTTTAAAAAAATTTTTTTGTATTCGTTAAATATATATAAAACCACACCTCAAAATTCAATAACTTCATTTCTTCCTTTCCCTTCTAAAAAAAATCACAAAAAGACGCTGTTTTAGAACATTCTAATTCAGGACACCCCCGTTAATAATGTTTCGTCCATGTAACTCTTATCATTTTACTGGTTGGCCTTTAATTAATTAAGAGACACTAAAAGAGATAGCTGCTTAATATCGTTAAACCTATCGTTTCAACGTGCAGAGATATTTCAGAAAAAGGTGTAGCAATATTTTGTTGACCCGTTGTAATATCAAAAAAGGATAGAAGCAAAGCAAAGGCAATTTTCTCTTGTATTTCGTGCTTCGTTTTTACGTGGGCTAGACCGCTAGGCAAGCCTGATTCCGGCTCATCCAATTATCCTCGCTTAGTAATTCTGTTTTTGCACGGCGAAATATGAAACTGAGGCCCTTCTTCTCCTCTTTGTTATCGCTGCAGTTGAAATCGCGAACGATGTAAGAAAAAGAAAAAAAAAAAAAAGAACAGAAGAAGGAGAAAGAAAGAGAACTAATTGTTAGGCCTGGCGAGATCATGCATGCGGAAAAGGTTCGTCCTGGGGGATGCAAATGCGTCGGTTACTGGATCGCTCGGTTTTATTGCCGCTGACGAGCTTTCACGTCGCAATTAGCGCGCCGACGCTCCGGTTAAGCAATTAAAGACGAACGAGTACGTTTGCGTAGATGGCGCGTGAACCTGAAAAGCCGAATTGATGAAGAGATAGCGAGCAGCATCGAGCAGGTGAATATGTTGCCGCTCTTGTTCCGTGCCCATGTTTGGCTCGTGTCATTCATCGGTTGTGAAATTCGTCGCGTTTCGTATTGATGCGTACGATCGAGAAATTGCCTAATGAAATTCTTAATTAAACGAATTTTTTTTTAATCAGACCAACTCCTGCAGATTGAATCCGCTTACGATCGGCGATAAAAATAAGCGTATAGCTAGCGAAAACAAGTATCGATAAAGTTTCGTTAGATTTGTTTTTGTAGAAAAATGTAAATACTAATTTAAAGTTCTTTGTTAAATAACGTATGTAGTATACTGGTCGGTAAAAGTAAAGTAAAAGTAAACTTCATTGATATACGACTGTATCTGAATGTAAACTATTATGTATATGAAATCTAATTATACGAATTGTTTGTCTCTTGACGACTTCATGTAAGTGGAGTTCTACTATATATCATCTGTTGCAAATGGGTTAATTGGCGAGGATGTAATTATGCAAAGGTGTGTGGAAGATATGATGGAAGAGTTGGAAAGTTGTCAGGATGATTGAAGGTGTGTTGCCTTAAGGTGGGGATTCTGCGGATTTTTTATCCATTGACAAGTATGCATTGTAATTATCTGCAGGCAGAAGACGAGATGAAACTATTAGAACGTTGCCAAAGGGATGGAAGAAGAGATCTTGCGACAGAGATGTTTTATATTCAAGGCTGTGATCGTGGAAAAACGAGGGTGCAAAATGTTAGGCCATCGTCTGCGACTAAGTTTGTGTTGAAAATTTGGTCCCAAGATTCTTTGGCAAAATGTCGCTGGATTTTTTCGATAAACGATAGACGATCGATTCTGTAATATCTTCTTTCGTTTTCGAAGTTTGTTGAATAGAAATCATGCTCCACGTATATGTGCGATAAACGAATAAGAGTAACAACCCTCTAAGAAATAATTTTCCTGATTATAGGCTTCCTAATAATTAAGACGAAACGTATATTTTCTTACGTTATATAAAATCGACATGAAATATTGTTCCAAAATCAATACCAATCAATCGTTCAAACTATAAAGAACTATTTAACAAACTATAAAGAAAGGACGGAATTACGAACATATGCTTCAACTATGGAAAAAGCGTTGGAGGGATAGTCGCAGGATTAATGACGCGAATCATTTTCCATCGGAGCTTTTAAAATTGATACCACGCTGACGACTTTAATTGATTACGAGGCCGCCGGAAGACGATTAATCTCCAACCCTTCTTCGGATTTCGATCAACGTTTCGCATCGATGATTAATGCCAATATCGCTACAATGTTGATGACTCGGGGCTGTAAACTCGCTGTGCGTATACACGTTGCCACGTGTGTTTGTGTGTGTGTCGTTAGAAACGATCCACCGAGCAACAGCGTTAACTTTCTCTAATAAATCCACGACAACGACACACGTCGAATAAACATCGTAGCGCGAAGCGATTCTTACGAAGCGAAGATAAAGCACGGAAGAAGAAGAGATGCGTGTGATCAATTATTCGCCATAACGTAATGATGTTTCATCGAATTTTTGAAGAAATGCGAATTATTCGCCGTACCGTTTAATCGGTAGCTTATGTTTATGATAGAAGTGTATCCGAGCGAATATACTTTCACAGAGTATTCTGCGATAGTTGCTGGACGTTCGTGGACTATTTGGTCGCATTTGAAACGTGAAATTGATATCGTTTCGAAAGTTGATTTATAGAGCAGGCGAATCGTTCAAAATGAGTTTTCTATCCAACGTTCTATGTAGCGATTGATCGAACGAAGATTTCGCTGTCGGAAGAAATTGAAAATTCACAAGCTTAAACAAACGAATACAAACTCTTACATTAACGAACACCTTACAATGATCCAACTAACTCGAGAAGCGACTATCGTTTGCTTCGATATTTCGTTCCATATAATCTAACTTTGTTCAACTCAATCGATAGCTCTGTTGAAAAACTTTCAGACAGCCAAGCTGCACGTTCCAGCAGAAAGTTTACGATACAAATTGCGAATGTAACGTGCGAATTGCAATGTGACCATTCTCGTATAATCCAATCTTAGTTTATAATCCAAACACAGACGACAGTTTCGTCGGAGAAAACTTGGAGAAAGGCGAGTTCCAAATTT
This sequence comes from Bombus soroeensis, assembly GCA_014737365.1. Taxonomy (NCBI): domain Eukaryota; kingdom Metazoa; phylum Arthropoda; class Insecta; order Hymenoptera; family Apidae; genus Bombus; species Bombus soroeensis. Next base: position 81,215 of record JACXIL010005362.1, read on the forward strand.
CAGCGGAAACTTTACGATGCAAATTGTACCGTGCGAATTGCGATGTGACTATTCCTGTAGCGTTGCATTAATCGCAATGTAAACCAAGTATTGAATCGAGCATCATTCGCCTGGATACCACGCGACTCGGATGTTTCGTACCAATCATCGTGACTCTCGCATCTCGGTCTTACGATCTCGAGTCATTAAACCGTCGGTACACAGGCAATAAGATCTGCAAGTCCATGCATCAGAACGGACGATCTTACCGTGGAGGAACGATCGGTATCGCCTTGTGCTCGTAAACCTCGAAACCAGCTCGAGAGACGGAAGATCGAACGTGGCCCGATAATTAACAGCGCAAAACCAATCGAGATCGGCCGCTTGTTTGCAAACCAGAAGATGGACCGTTGCTTTACAAAGTTGCATTAACGAGCATAGGGAAAAACTAACAAGAGAACGCCCCAATGGATTTGTATCTTGGTCACTGAAGAATTATCGATGTCTCGACGTAAGAACTCAAACAGCATTAAGCACGATTGTCCGTGATTAATAGCGGCGTGCGGGCAAGAGATGAAGTATGAGACAGATTATTAGCGGACGAAGAAGAAACGATCGACGAGAGAAACAAAACCGAGGAAAGTTGCAAAAGGAAGAACAACCGAACACGTCAGCGGTTAACACCTACAATTAGCGAGGCAAAGAGATCAACAGCTGGTAACGTGTTAATAAATCATCGAGCGGATCGTCGTCTCGAAAGAATAAAGGTAATAAGTAATTGCGGAAATAAAAACACTTTGAACGAGAGACGAGTGAGATTTCAAACGACAGATTGAGAGAGAAAGTTCAAAATGTTGATCTGCGATCATTACGCGCAGCATGAAATCGTTACGGATTGATCGTGAATATTTATGTAGATTGGTATTTTCGCGACCACAAGTGAAGAAATGAAAACCAAGTAGAGGTTTCTGTTTCAGCTACTAAATATTGAATACTTTGCTTATCAATATTTCATCCTCCATATTTTTGTATATTATGCAAATTCAGACCTCTTTTTGCACTTTTGCACTTTCAAATTCCTTCTCTGCAGATATACAAACATTTTTTTAGTTATAACTAGCGAGGCAAAGATCTAAAATTCCCAACGGGTTAATAAATCATAATATTGTCCTCATAAAAATGAAAAGCAGTAAGTAACAGCAGAAATAAGAATCTTCGAATAAGAGAAGACTCTAACAGCGCTGACACTCCAAACGAGAGACCGAGAGAGAGAGAGAGAGAGTCTTTTGCTATTATTCTAAGCACGAAATTGCCGTGTTTTTCATAGTTGATTGTAAGTAGGTACTTATTAGCAGTTATAATTAACGAGACATTTGGTTGGTAAGCAGAAAAGAAGGTCAGCAGTAAATCAGACATTTGTCGTCGCAGTCGTTCTTGCATATAGGTACCTGTCTAGAGTTTACAAAGTAATCGGTCGAGTATGGTTAACACCGGTTTAAGCCGGGTCCGTAAATCATCCAGTTAATTGCCGCTTATCAGCGTAACGACAGAAACGTCTTTTCGCGGCTGTAGGAAGGCCAAGGGAGGCGGAGAACACGAAGGACAATGAAAGGGGTCTGTGGATGGTACAGCGTTGGCCAAACGTTGCTCTAGATCGAATTTATTCCACGTCTCTTATTTGTTATTTGAAATTTTCAAACAGGAGAGACGGGTTAATATACTGTATAAAATATTGGTTCCATTTGAGACGCTAATAGTTTGTTTCCATCGGCTCTTATTGATCTTCATCGATAAAACGAAATTGGTTTGTCAGAAAGAAGTATTCTTTGAAGAATACACAGATGTATGTAGTGTCATAATAGATGGGATATTATAGTTTTGAATAAAAATATAATGGATAAGTAATGGTTCGCATTTTACGTGAGGAATAAGAGACTGATATCGATTAGGAATTGAAGGAACGAATTGGAATTAAATAACGCATAAACGATCACGCGAAAGTAATAAGAATATTAATAAGTAATAAGTAATTCCAGAGGATGAATACAAAGTTTCCATTCGAAAGAAGTAAAAAATAATTACATACTTCGAATAAGGATATTACGGTTAAACGAGTTTCTTTTCGATGGAGAATACTCGAACGAAGAATCGGATTGGACTAACGAGTTAAAAGGAATTAAAAAGTAAAAATCACATAACCAATCAACGGATAACGAATAAACGAGTAGAAGATCGAAATTGAATAACAGCTAAACGAATAACGAATAAAATGTTAAGAAATAAAAATTTATTTAAATAACGTTTAATTCTGAGAAATACGTTTTTGTTGTGGGTGCGCCCTAACGAACGAGAGCGCCGCCACGGGGCCTGTTGCGCCTGCGCAGTGCATCGAAATCGTCTCGCGGGCAAAATAAACGCGGCACGGCCATATATTCTCGACGCGAAATACGCGGTGATATTTACTGCAACGTTATTAGCATGCTGGACTGTATATTACCGCGTAATTTGCATCGGGTTTCAGTTGGCCGGGTATGCGGCCCCGCGTCGTTAACAACCTTATAATCTCGCGCGCACACCATCGCATCCCCGTTCTCTCCGTTTTTTCGTCGCTTCGCCTTAACCCGGCGTAATGCCGGGTCCGCATGGACGCGAGAACATTGTCGGGTGGTCGCTGCAGGCGTTTTTCGTCGTCATACTCTACACGTTCATCGCGAAGGGGTTCCAGATCTGTTGCCAACACCTCGGGCCACGACTCTCAATGTCTAATCAAATTCGGTTGTTGTTGAACAGTGGTGCAAATTGGAGATGATAACAGGTTACTCGTTTCAGGGTTCTTTGATCGTTCTGTGGATTCTCTGTGCATTCTCTGCCGGTGTCTTAGGACTGTACGTAGTTTCGAGCATCTGCTTTTTGTTGGCTCGCATTCTAGTTATTCTAGTTATTTGTGTTCGAAGCTATTCTTATTTAGATTCTTATTTCGGCGAGGAAAATGGAAAAAGACAAAGTTTCCACGGTTCGAAAAGCGGCTGGTGAATCCTTCATCCTACGATACGCTTGTATTCTAAGTATTCATCTAAATGGAGTATAGAAATTGAAGAATATCTTATACCTTTTGATAGTACCTGATACCTTCTAATATAGTAAATAGACTATTGTAATATCGCAAAAATATTCGTTTATTTTTCTTACTATATCTTTCGATTATATTTCTCGGTCAATCTAATTCCATTTCGTCAAATTTATTAGGACGTTTTTTTTTTTATAATCGATGTCACGATTCGTTGAGCAGACTATACATTTGTCATTATTCTATGTAATAGGTCTACAATGTTACTAATTAGACGTCATTTAGTTGCTAAGAAAGATAACATCGTCCTTGTAGGTTACGTTGCCATTATTCTAGGAAATTCTGCCGTATGTGAAACATTGTCGACTAATGTTCAAAGCGTAAAGCGGGATACCCAGTTGAGAAAGAATGTCACGATAACTGATGTATAGTGAACTGGTTGAATGTAAAATAGCGGTTAGCTGGGAAACAATGAAATATCAGTGTGCACGTTGATATTACTTCGCAGGTCGGTCACGTAGAGAGTACTGGATCAAACTGAAAGAAAAACGAATCTAATTGATCAAACCATCAGGCGTGCGCGCGCGCGAGCGCACGCAGGGGGTTCATCAGTAACCCAAGAAAGTACACACTTGTTGCCGTGTTGAATTGCGTGGTCATTTGCAATTCAATCTTTGCCGCGCAGCTCGCTTTGCCTCGTTCTTATAATATCTTACAAATACTTCGGTAAATTAATTCCAAGTTCAAATTACCGGTTCCATAAAAATGTAAATAGCGATCGTTTTAGTTAAGATCATGGGATTCTTATCGAGCCCGATTTCTGCGTCAATTATAGTGCGTTAGGTTAGGGACCCCCAGTTTTAAGCGGCCTTGGCGCTATTGCAGCCAACGGCGCACAAAAGTCCCTAGAGAAAATCATTACACGTTTTTCATGCAACATTCGTTTCGAACGTTTGAATTAAAATTGGGGCGGAGCGATTTCTTGTAAGGTGTATGTAATCTGATGACTTTTTAAATGTTTTGTGTAACCAAGTATTTTAGTATTAACCTTTTAAGTACTCGTACATTCCCATAAATCCTTCCTTACAAACGTAAAAAGATGACAAGGCTAAATGGAACGCAATTATCGACGCATGACCTCGATCATTGACGACGTATTTGTGAAAAATTAATGCGCAGTAATTGAGATTTCATTTTATAGGTGGGGTATTAATGAGTTTAGTTTTGATTTTGAATACTTTAGAATATCTAACATATCAAGACAAATATGTTAGCTTCAAACATTCTAACATATTAATTTTCTCAAGTAGTAAAAATACATCACGTAATAAGATATCATGACGATAGATACACGTTAGCTCGAAATTAAACCTAATTTATATCAATCTTCTTGCGATAACCAGATACCTATATAATCAGAAGGAAAATCCCAAGAAGCAAGTCTCTCCCACAGTCTCAATAATATCAGACATCCTTCGTGCCAATCGCTTGGATTAATAAACGCCACTAATAAACATTAAACCAAAATTCAAAGTTTCACGATATCATGTAACACGCGCAGATACACGTTAGTGCGAAATTCAGCTCGACTTGGAATATTCAAACAAGGATCCCTCTATTAGAAAAGTATTTTGACGAAACAAAAATAAAATTCGAAGAAGCAAGCTTCCACTTTCACGTAGATAACCTTATCATCAAGCATTCCGTTATTTTCAAGCATTCCATTCCAATCGCACGGATTAATAGATTCAATCAATGAACGTTAAACGAAAATTCAAAGTTTCACGATACCTAACGCATTCAGATAACACTTTCAACTGAGAATATTCAAACGCTGACTCATTTTCCTACGTTAGAAAAGTATTTGAACGAAACAAAAATAAAATTCTAAGAAGCAAGCTTGCACTTTCACAAGTTTAATATTATCGAGCGTATCGTCTGTTGCAATCGTTTGGAAGCGGTCCATTAATGAATTCCATCGAAACGAAGTTGGAAATGGACGACCCTCGGTGGCATTCAGTGGCGTTAATCTGAAATATAATTAGCGAGGAGACAGGTGGGGGGTAGTGCGGCGAATCGGTCGCATAATTGCGCCAGGAAGAGGAGGCCACGTTCACATACAATATCGGGATGACAGCGCATTCGCAATGCTTTATTCTTAGTCCAGCGACGACACGCCTCATTATGCATAGAGAATCCGCACGCGGCCTGCATAATATGCAAAACTTCTTCCATTACCGTCCACGAGGCAACGTAACACACGGCTGGCAAAAGGGTACGCGCGCGTATTCGCCAAGAATAATAGCCGCTTGATATTATATCGGTAGCCGCTGCACCGTTCTTTCCTTTTTCCTCTCTATCCTGTTCTCCGACCTTCCATCTCTTTTCTTTTCCTTTTCGTTCTTCGTCCCCTTCCGTTTAGTGATTTTCATTCCCGGCAAGCAGGAACGCGGAATTTCGAGAATCGAACGGTACAAGAGTGATTCATCGAGCCGTGTCGGCGAACGTCTTCCGCGAACGAATTGACTCGAACTTGCTCGAGTCTTCGTTCTCTTGATTCTTGGCAGAGATTTAGGATCTGGCATGAGGATGGTATATAGATCGATCGTTGGTGGAAATTTTGGAAAAGAGTCGAGCTAATCGGCTGACTGAAAATAGCGACTTCTAAGCTCTTGCAATGGTCAACTTTTAATAGGATAAAGAGAAGTTTGTAATTAGACTGTGAATGTTTATGCGAACTTAGATTCTTACAAGTATCACCGAATAACTCGTAGATTAGAAATTTTGGATTTGGCGTAGACGATCGATCAGACGATACAGCTTGCATGAGATTTCTTTTTGAAACTTTGATTTTCGTTTCTTTGGCTCTGGCGTAAGATCGCGTAAGATGATTGGTCGGTGAAGACGTTGATCTAAAATGGAATAGAATCGGAACAGGCAATGTAATCTTCATTTTTCATCTGGACGATGTTAATTTTAATATGTATTTAAAATTTCCCATTTTACGAATATGTTTCTATAGTGATGCGATTTAATGTCTGAGAGCATACGGATTTCAATAATAAAATTTAATTTTACGCACGATAAATTCACAGTATCAAGAATTTTATCATTTATATCATTTGTTCTCTGAGCCTTAAAATTAATCTCTCCAATGACAAACGCGTAGAAAACGATTAGAACTTGTATATTTATTATGGCGCTATCGAGACCTGTATGTAAGTACATACTTATATATCGTGGTTTCTCGTGGCCCGTCAGTCGTTTTACGAGCCGCTTATCGTTCCGTCATAAAAACGATATTATGCTAACTAGATGGCAATGAGGGAGGCCTGTCTTGTTTCTACGCTTGGCGAGTAACGCCTCTTCGAGAGAGCACGTGAACAATGGATAATTAAAGCGGCGAAATTTGCGTGGAGAGTCTTCTGTTTCTCTCTCTCTCTCTCTCTCCTTCTCTCTTTGTCTAGATTGCGTGCTTGTTGACACACATCCTTTGATACCTTGTATAATATATACGCGATAGGGAAAAAAGAATTGCTTCAATTAATCTTAATGATATTTAGGTATTTTTTTACCAGCAATCGTGAAATAAAAATTTAATTGTATCAATCGAGATTTTTTCTTTAATTGTGATTAATGTTTCGTGTATTTGTCGCAAGGTTCCCATACACCTACGATTTAATAAAAAATGTTTTCTTCCGGAGAAAAAAATTCACGAATGGCACACGTATGAACGTGTCGAGGTGTGTTAAAAAAAAAGAAAATTCTCTTCGGAAGAAAATTTACAAAGTACATTCATTTATCTCAAACCTTCCAGTATATGTACATCTATGTACAATTTCGAACAAAAAGAAAAAATTCTTAGAGAAGAAAATTCGCCAGAGTCCATTTATACGTCCAGAACCTTCCGATATGTAAGTATATGTGTGGTTTGAACAAAAATTCCTTTGGGAAGAAAATTGGCGAAAGTTGGCTCCAAACGATCGGCGAAGCTCAAAGGCCGATGAAAAGGAAGCGAAACGCGAACGATATTCCCGATTCGAACGATCGGCGTAAACGATAGGCGCGGTGCAGTGGCGAAGCAAAACGATTCCTCTCTTTCAAACTCGCTCCTCATCCCTTTTGGTTGCGTGGAAGGAACAGAGGGGAAAAGACGTTGGTTTTCTCGTCACGATTCTGGCATGTCACTGTCGTGTGTCGTCGACTTCGTGTGCATACTGTCGGCCTCCACTCGCGAGGAAGCTCTCCTTCAAGCCGATTCGAGATCGCTCGAAGAAATCGTTACACTTTAGGGACGAGACTATGCTTCTTGTTCTGCAAGACGAGAATGGAAGTCTTTCTTTTGGAATCTTTGCAAGGCTCCTTGAGTAACACTTTGTTTGGAAATTTGTTGTCGATGGTCTTGTTGAAAATGTTTAATATCGTTCTTTTATTTTGAATAAAATATCTGTTATTATTCTTCGTTTGAGGATCGAGTTTTCCGATTGAATGTACTTACACGTCGTTTCATCGATTCTTCTCGTAAAGGTTGTTAGAGGAAAGGTGTAAGATGCATTTTGTTTGGAAATCATCGTCACATTTATGCAGAATGCGTGGTGATACGTTCGTTTCTACTTGAAAATTATATCTTGTCTCATTCTTTATTCGAAGCTTGAAGTTTGTGGTCCATTACTTTTTGCGCGTTATTTTATCGATTTCTATTCGCGAAAGATGCTCGAAGAAAGGTGCAAGATTCGTTTCGTTCGAAGATGATTGTCATCTTTACGAAGAACGCAGTACTGTGCTTGCTTTTTATTTAGACATTAAATATTACAACGAATTGAAATTCATTTTGCTTGTAAAATGTTAGAAACTGTATTAGCTTCTATTGTCACAGTAGATCATTCACAATTCCTTCTATAATTATAATTCATAATTATAAAACACCTTGTATTCTGCATATATCTCAAAGTATTAGGTTGTCCGATAAATGTCTTTCTTTTACAACGATGCATCTCTATACAAACATGAAACCTAGTCTGTCGAACGTTATGAAAGTATATCATACGTAATTCAATAAAATAATATAAAACTGAAAAAATTGTGCATCCATTATTTCCTTATAAAACGAAAGAAACTTTTCGGACGACCTAATAGAGTAGAAGTCGCAACAAACTTGACTTACAACCTACGATATCTGTACACACGTTCCATCCGAAATCTTTTTAGCAACGTTTCAGGATAAACAAAAAATCAATCGCAAAGGGATGAAACAATGATTGCTGTTTGATATCTACCATTGACCAAACTTGAAGGATCTGTATTTGATCAATCTCTCCCCTCTTTGTCGTATTGATTCGGCGTCTCCACCCTGAACGCGTCGCAACCTGGTGTCGTTAATCCACGCAGGTGTCGTGCCACTCTTTGGAAACGTGACGTTTGGTATCCCGTTAGCAAAATATCATTCCCTTTTTTAATTCTGCTGGAAATCCGCCGGAAAAAAATCCTCAACCGTTGGTAAATACACGTCAGCAGGCAGAAACGGTGTGTGTTCGATGAAATTGGCGGCCTTGCCTCGCCAATATTTTCCGATTGATCGACTGGATTTCGTCTGGACCATGTGTGTCTCTCCTTAGTCGTGATATTTGACTTTGATTAACGTTGCAAAAGATGACAATTATTTTAGCGCAAAGTTTACAAGTTCTTAAAACTACGTTGCGTGTTTTAATTTTCTAACTTTGGTTTCGTTGCAGGTAATTGGACGATTCGGGTTTTGTTTTAAAGTATCGTTGCATATGACTAATGTATTGATATTTTATCGGCGATAGTGTCTCCAGTGACTAATATTAATATTAATGGAGAATGGGAAATTTTAATGACGTATGTTGCAGAATAAGGGTAGTTTTGAAAAGATTAAGATGGGTGATGGTACGAGTGTAGTACAAATCTTTACAGATTCTTTAATCAGTGAAAATAATAAGTCTTATTCTTCCATTAGATTTTTCATTTTGGTCAAAGAATCGTAACTTTTAAACTGCCACGTGCCTAGAATTTCGACAATTTAAGTCGACTACGAATTAATCCAATCTTCAACCCTCGATTTCCACCTCCAATTTACGTTTACGTACATCTAACGTGATCACTCCATCATAGAATTCTGCCTATTTCTTAATCTCAACCATTCTCAAGTCCCAAGTTTCGTCATTTCCTCTTCTTAAAAGCACCATCATCGATTCCACGCTTTTCAATCTTTTACAACCCTTTTCCAAAAAAAGAGAAAAAAGAACAAAACAGACATAAAAGCCAGTGAGCAAAAAGAAGCAGAAAAATCATCGTACGATGTATACGAAATGCTCCAAACTTGTATCGATGTATAATATCTACATCTATTTTCTATCGATTTCTCACGCAAACCTCCGCGAGCGGAACCATCTCGTTTGTCGACAATAAAAAATGTTGCACGCAGATGAAGGCGCATCCGGCGAAATTGCCACCCCTTGGCGCGCAGATCACGCTCAATTTCGTCCTAACAAAACACGCGTGCGCGCTCTGCTGTGTGCGTGCGTGTGTGCGTGTGCCCGTGGACAATTGAAAAATAATATCGTCGGGTTTATTTAGCCGTGGCACGATCGGCGGGGCGTGGATTCGTCGCGACGCGTTCACGGGATTAAAAATAATGTTTCGAGCGTGACTGGTCAGGCCCTGGGGGATTATGGGGCGCTATGGACACCCGCCATTGGCCAGTCGTCGCAGACCCGCGGATTTCATTCGGGGGAAAAACGATACGCCTGTTTTTCTTTCGTATCTCCAACACGGATGGTCTATGAGGGAGATCGTGTCCGTTTAATTCCTCTCGTTTGATCGTTGGTTTGGGGCAATCTTTTGAGGGTTTGAAGCGAGCAAGATGCTTCTTTTTTCCAATTTTGCAAGCTTTTGAATATTTGGGGTGGAATTTGGTTGGTAGCACGTTGGTTGATGTTGGTGAGGAGGATGGATAGTTGGAGGCTTTTGATAGAACGATTGATTTTAGGAAGTTTGTATGGGGTTGTTTGAGAGTTTGAAAGCCTCTACGTACAGTGGCGGATGAAAGAAAGTTTAAAATTGATACACTATGGGTTTTAATAATTTTCGTACAAATTTTGTACGATATTGGCAACAAATATATATGTTTATTTATTGCTTCTGTTAAATATGAATTCATTCTGTGAAATTATTCATTTACATAATTATTGCATCCTTTTAGGCCTCTTATTTTATGCATTTCATAGACTGAAGGTTTTTAGGGAAATTGGAATTGATATAAATAAATAATTAAAGATAGTATATAATTGTTGCTACATTATAATAAAATATGAATATTCTTATAATGTGTTGGTTCGTTTTAAAGGTTTGGGATAACATGTTTCTGATTGATTTGTGAGTTGATTTCGATATATGAAATTGTACAAAGTGGCTGTAGGAAGAAATTGTACGACCAGATTTAAGTCCATTTCACGCTTGATGGAAATTTTCAAATTTAAAAATCCTCAAGCCAGTTTCTACATAGTAATATCAAAATTTGATAAAGTTTCCTAAAGATCCTCGACAATATGCAAGTTTTTTTTTACTAAAGAATAACAAAATGTCGGAAGCTTTCACCACAGTGTGGAAGAAATCTCAGTGATTTTATCGGAGCTTTGTTCTACAAATCTCGACAAAGTGGTGTCAAACTTTAATTATAATAAAACGATGGAGGGGCTAGCGTTTCTATGCGTTGGCGAGGAGAAAATGGCGAATGACAATCACGGTATTAATTTCCATTAGGGAACATCCAATTTCCACGATGGACAATAAAAAGAGCCGATAATTATATTTAACAGTGGACGTAAAGGTCTTCGATAGATTAGGCTTCTGGTTTCTTCCTTTTTTATACGACCATCTGACGATTTCGTAACGAGAACAACCGAACGTGGTCGTATTATAATTAGAATACCAATTATCAGATAGGTTTGAGGGAAATCGTGATTGTCGCGTTTCGTAACACAGATCGTTTGCCTTTCGTGGTTTCAATTTCAAAAGGTGAGCAGATTGTAAGAAAAATTGAATGCAGACATATCGAGGATCAACTTAGAACACGTCATTCTTTTAGCAGAAAGAATCTCAATCTTCCTTCAACACGTACAACTGAAATACTGGTTCTCTTTCCAAACTTTCGATACGATCCAACCTAAATCTCCAGAAACCAGTCCTCGAATCTTCAAAAAAGAAGAAAAATAAAAACAAAAAAAAAAAAAAAAGAAAAAAGCCACTGTCCCCCCAAAATTCATCATCACGAGATTTCGTGACGTGTGAAAAAAGAAGAAACACGATCCAACGACTTCTCGTTCGCTCTAAATCGAAGTGACCGCCCAATCGGCGTGCTCTCGCCCCCAAAGATCCGCAGGACGCCAATTACGCCCATCAGGTTGTCGCCATCAATCAGTGAAATTTCCGAAACGCAAATATGGTCATACAGTCGGTGCTGGCCGCGACTCCTTTCCCGGCGAGTAGAAGACGCTCCTAAACCGCTTCGACTTCTGCCACGGTGACTTGTCCACGCACACCTGTGCCGAGAGCGTTCTTCCAAAGCGAAGACCGACGCCGTCGCATCGAACCTCTGCCTCGATTCGCGTATAAGGTGTCCACCTGTCACTTAGAACGTGTACCAGGAGCAACTTCAATTACACTTTTGCTCATGGTTATACACGTGTGCACGGCCTCGTTATCCAGCGTCGAAGATCACGCTACGACGACGCGTTGGTTTGCGCGATCCTGCTCGATTGATATTAACCGTAATCCACGTGGTAATTCGATTGATAGAAATACGCAGATACAGTTGGAAGGCCACGTTACTGATCGGTTATCTGCTTACATCGAATGTCGATTCGTTCGCTCTGCAACGCTATTTTTGGAAGGCTTTGAGGAATGTTGGAAGTTGAGCGGTGCATCTTGAATGGGTTTGGTGGGAATTGGAGGCTTTGAGAAGGCTTCTCAATCTCAATGGCGGATGTTGGAGGGATTTGAAGGAAGTTTGCAGTTTGTACTTTCAAGGTTTCCATCGTGTATGTCGGTTCGTGCATAAGTAGTCGCATTTTATGGGCATTGAGAATAGTTTGGTTTGGTTGAGAATGGCCTGGTCCGTTTTAAGGATAGTAAGGCGAGCTTGTTCGGAGTAATTAGTTAGAGGAATGACTAACGTGTATAACAAATTTTAATGGTAAAAAGCTTTGATATTACTAACTACGTACGTGTTATAGAAAGGAAATTAGCTTTGAATTTCTTTCTGTGCAGAATTGATGGAATCGTAGGAAATCAGTGTAGATATCAACAATATTAATTTCGACTTGACGATAAGATTGATAGGAGATGGGGTGTAATTGAGAATGTTTGAATGATATTATGCAACGATGTACAGGATATTCAAAGCACTCATCGTAATATCTGAAGGGCGCAGCAAATCTTTACGATGTAATTTCAATTCCACCTACGATTCTACTTCTTGAATCTAGTTTAATCGACAATCGGCAGAGTTCTATCCATCGAGTTACACCGAGATACTCCATTCACACTTTCACGTCCTGAAACACAATCCAAATCACCCCACTTCTCCTCCAATCCTCCCCTCTAAGCCACCTATTTCCTTCCCCCGTGTTATCCTCCACCCTTCTCCTCGCCCTTCGACCCGCGTAACACGAACAATTAGCCGAGGAATTAATGGCCGAACGAAAGTACGTACGACGAGAAAGAACGGATGGGAAGGGAAATTTCAGACGATGTGACTAGATAGACACAGATAGAGGAAGAGGGAAGGGTAGCCAGGGTTGTCTGTGTACCCAGGGGAACTTTTCGAGGATTGTGGCACTTAACGGATGATTAAGAGGGCAAATAGAGAATCGCAACCCCGTTGGTTAACGTAGTCTCATCCCCCTAACGTTTGAACGCTCCCTGCAGGACTGTGTCGTACGTTTAATCGAGTTACCCCCATTTCGTAATCACCCTACGTCCCCGAGGGTTGCCATGGCGACCGCGGGCGGTCCTGAAAGCCGATTGGCGGATCTTCACGCACGCGGAAACCCCGGCCACCCCCTTCTCACCCCTAGATACGTGGCCTATTCCCCAGGATCAAGCTCGAACGCTTTCGAAACCAACCCCCTTCTGCTCCAACCCCTTATGCCGCCTGGATTTACACTCGGTTTAACCTGACTCTCCCTCTCTCTCTCTCTCTCTGTCTCTCTGTATATATATATGTATGGTCTATGTTATATTCCTCCAACCACCCCCGTTGAGTCGCTCCATCGACGCCAGTATTTTACGGAGGCGCGTTGTAAAAATCGCATAAAAGCTCCCAACAGCTTGGTCGATTTATACCGGCACGATTCTCTTCCTTGTGATTTTATTTCCAAAGATTTTACTATTCGTAGTATGGCGTCCGGGGTGTTTGTTACGCCTTGGATTTTCAGGTAGAGAAGGATTCTTGGGGGTAGAATTGTCGAGCTTTGATAGGCTGTAGATCGGTTTTGGAAAATTGAGGTGGTGGTGAATGATTTTAGCGCTTGCTTCGTTTGTTTGGATTCATTTAGTTTTGGAGGTATAATAATTTTGGTGGTTTTTTAAAGGAGATCTTTCTTTAGGTTTGGGTAAGTGGACATTTATGCGAATGAGGTCTTTCGCGGATAATTTTTGTGGGATTTTAATAGAATTAGCGGGAGAATTTCACGATGTATTCTTAGGAGAACGGCTCAGTTAATCGAGCAATTGGTGTGAAAATTTTAGAATAAGATGAACTGGTTTTCTTAATGAAATTGATCAAGTAATTTTTTACATACATAAATGCCGTGGCGTTTTTCTTTTTCATTTGTTTGAAACAATATCATTACGCGATAGATGACTTTGTAAGGTTCTATCCACCCTCAGGGTGTTTCGGTCTTTCAATTGGCTTAATAAACTCGATTTATTAGGGACAATTGAATTAGTTGATGGTAACGTAATAGACCGAAGAATTGGAGTCACATGCTTCGAGAGGGTGAAGCTATTTGTAGAATTTTTATTTCATTGAAGGGAAATTCTATATTTATATTATAGCAATCTCGATTTCCTATAATTACCCAAATAAAGCATTTATGTCAAATTGGTAAATTTCTAAAATATCACATAAATTTTAAGTATGTAACCATAAAACGAACAACAAGACCACAAGCTCTTTTCTGCTAATTTGAAAAGAGAATTCAGTAAATTTGAATGTAGAATTATTTTAGACAGAAACAATGGATCTCTATTTTTAAAAAAATCACTTTTGCATCGAGTCCTTTGCACCAAAATCAGTCGAGCAAAATATCCCAACCTTGAACAAATCATAAATCGCGACAAAATCGGCTAAAAGTTTGGCTCAGCCTGAAAAATTCCCCATACTCTAAATCCACCCTAAATAATTCCCAAAGACAACCATTATTCCCAACGTCCATTCACCCTCGTTCTCCTAAACTCCACCTAAACACCATCCACGCAACACTGTTCCATCGATATCACGCTTTCCATTTGCCAAACCGTATCCACCCCTTCGCCAGATCATTTCGATACTCTCGTTTGGATCGTGAACAGCGACTAATCCGGGTCTTGTCAAAAACACATTGGATCGTAACGTTAGTTAGACAAACATCCTTCTCTCCTGCCTTTTCCATGCAGCAGCCAATGTGACAATGCTGATTTCACGCGTAGATAATTCGAAAATGGAGCCCCTTTCAACCCTTCTGTGGCAAACAGGAAGCAGGAACAGGACAATGTGTATCTAACAGTCAATTCGAGGACAATGCACGTTTTCTGCGATCGTCGCACCACTCGTTCCATCCCTCCCTTTTTTCTCGTCAACCCTCGACGAGAGGGGTTCCGCGTCAACGACACGGCCCATTGTAACCGGATACACCCTGTTTAAGGGGTGGCTCCTTGATACACTTGGGGTGGATTATAACTAGTTGCCACTTAATTTGCCGAAGCTCGAGGGTCGATAGCCCTTGCAGAAATTCCAGTTGGTCCGAGAACGTTGAGAACGATGACTGGAGATCATGAAACTACGATCGTCGAATCGTTTATGCTTTATCGTTGTATAATTTGCGATGCGCGAAGATGAAAGGGATGGTTGGACTGGAATTTCACTCCCTTCCCCCCTTTTTTTTTGTTAAAATGCGTGAAGGATTGGAATTTTATTTCTTGGCTGTCGAAGAGAAATTTTAGTTTTTCTTTGTCGAAATGAAATTTTATTTCTTCTATATTGAGTGGAGATCATGAAACTACGATCGTCGAATCGTTTATGCTTTATCGTTGTATAATTTGCGATGCGCGAAGATGAAAGGGATGGTTGGACTTGAATTTCACTCTCTTTCCCTTTTTTTTCCTTTTTTTTTTTTTTTTTTTTGTTAATATGCGTGAAGGATTGGAATTTTATTTCTTGTCTGTCGAAGAGGAATTTTAGTTTTTCTTTGTCGAAATGAAATTTTATTTCTCCTATATCGAGGCGTATGAGACGTTGTTTGTCCGATGTTTGAATCGATTGAGGTTGCAGGTCAATGAAAATTGCAATCGATTGTTATTATCGAATAAAAATAGACAAGGAAATTGGAATGGTCGGTACTTAGATTATAGGAATTGGATATTGTATGTAGGTTAATTGTCGTCACGTTACCATACGTAGTATTACAGTGTATGATGGTACAATAACTCTCAGTGTATAGGAGGCTAGTTATATTTTCTAGGACATTTAAATTACGATCTTTTGATTCTTGTTTTCTAGTAATAGGATATCGTTTTAGGTTAATGGGAAAGTATCCAACGAGGTATTCTATTACATGCACAAAGTTTCTTTTACATTTACGACTTTATTTCTGAACTTTCACAAATTGGTAAATACATTGTGAGCGTATTTCGGTCATTGCATTTTGTACGAGTGCCAGATAGAGAAGTCCGCAATGGAAATAGTTTGCACACGCCTTCCTTTGATAGATCGATAACTCGATTAGATTTTTATAAAATTCTTCGTCATCCGAGGACCCAGTACTGAAAGAATATTTTAATAATAGAAATCAAGGATTCTATGGCACACTGTACCAACAACCAACAACGATAGAAATTTCATCTTAAACAGTTGATCTATTTCCTCTAACAAAAAAGAGAGATAAACAGATAATTTGCAATTAATCTACTTTGCAACTAATTCATTAACATCGCATTACAATCCTATGATAGAAACTAGAATTAAATGAATGAGAAGTTGCTGTTGTTTGTTACAGGTGAAGGTCTGGTTCCAGAACCGACGGACGAAGCACAAGCGAATGCAGCAAGAGGAGGAGGCAAAGGCACAGCAGCAATCTGGGGGCGGTGGAGGTGGTGGTGGTGGCGGTGGCGGTGGAGGCGGGAACGCGAATAACAATTCCAACAATAAGAACACCCATCACGTGAGCAAATGGCAACAGGAGACCGGTGATTATCACCACGAGGAAGAGGAGGAAGAGGAACACATCGATCCAGAAGCGGAGGAGTGTTCCAGCGGTTCGGAGGCGTAGCTAGACGTTCTCTGCCTGGACTAAAGTGCCGGGAATTGCGTCTGACCGACGAAGAACGACCGCTCCAACTGTGCCACTCGATGAGCTAAAATCGAGGTTCAAATTTTGAATCGCGAGAGAGCGAAAGGAAGGTGAAACCTTGAAATTTCGTTGGAATTGTCGGAATTACGAGTATTACAAGAATTGTGGAATGGCGGACGTTGAAGTGAAATAGGCTGAGATATAAACACGAGTAACCGGAAGAGATTGTTGGAATTGTCGAGGCAAGAATTTTATTCTTATCGCGAACATGCAAAGATCGCGTAAAATGCGAAGCGTCGAGTTCGAAGAAACTGCAAGGAGGATACAGTTGGATGTAAAGGAGAAACTCGAATGGAATTGCAAATACAGTAGATGGTGTGTGGAAACACGAGACGAGTTCCAGTCTTTGCGAGACAGAACTGTCGGTGAAAACCAAAAATATGTTGCCGTTCGACGAGAGATTTTACGGAATTGCGCGTCTATCGCAATTTTCAAGAATTCACGAGTCAATACTCGCTGATTGCTCGGATAGTTCAAGAAATGGAATTGCCGAGATTCCGAAGGTTCTCTAGAAGAATACGACGGAAATAAATATAAAGGCGAGCGCCATATAGAAGAGGCTAGGAGTCACTGAAAACCGGAAACAACGGCAATGGAATTGTCAAGGAATTGCGTGTCCCACGGATTTCCAAAGATCGCAACAACGAACACAAACGAGACGAGAAACGCGTGGAAAGACAATTAAATTTACGTCTCGCTAGAAAGATCGTGATCGTTCGATCGTGGAATTGTCATGGCAAAGACGATTCCTATAGTCGTCGTTGAACGACACCGGAAGACTGCGGATTTCCCTATTGGCAAGACTGACGTAGCTCCTCGTATCCGTTCCCGTGTTCTCGCGTCGGAAACGATCGAGGAATCCCGATGAGAAACTCGTTTGCCAAGCAAACTGCTTTCCGGAGGATCGATGGAATTGCGCGGGGTTTGGAGCGCCACGGAAGCTGGGTAATGGAGGTATTGTTTCTTCGAGACTTTGGACGAAGCCAAATGGATCGATTTCCGGCGGAAACGTCGGAAAAACCAGAAACGTTTACAAGAACTTGCTCGATCTTTCGAACTTTCCCCTATTCTCTCGGCGGAATTGCGCCTCTTTCTCCCAGCGGCGATATCAATTTCATCGTTCCCCCCCCCCGATGTTTTCTTATACCATAGTTCCTCGATCGATTCGCGGAAAGGCGCGCGGGAGAATGAATATTCTTTGGGAACTATCCAATGTTGAAGGGATGTTCCTTTGGAATATTCGATCGGGGAGAAGGGATCGTATTTTCACGAATTTTAATCCTTATACAAATAGATCGTCGCGTTCACGCGCATCTTGCCATAGATCGTCCGATGGCGAGACAGTCAGCTCTCGTGTACATAAATAAATATCGAGAAGAATCGTAGACTGTGATCCGTGGTGGATCAGGCAGGCGGTGGATCCTGCGTTCCGCGTACTAGACGACGGAAGGATCGATCTTTTGTTCGAGACGGGAGGACGTGTATCTGCGTATGCGTGCGTGAGTGAATGCGTGGGTGTGTGTACGTGTCTGTAAATAATTCGTCGATGAAAAGCGCGTTTGATCGCTTTTCGAGGAAGCTGATCGGGAATGGTCGAGATGCAAATAGAGTTACGGAGAGAAAGCGAGTAAGAGAACGAGTGCTTGTTAATCCATCGAGGATCGTTGTCGCGTTGACGCAACATCTTATTCACAGTATATTTTTAATTAATTTTTACAGTTGAATCGATAGGTGCTTTCAAGGGTTTCCTTAATACTTTTTTTGTAATTAAACATTTTTGTAATCAAGTTTGTAATTTTATGAAATTCAAACGAGTCGAGGTGTTGATAAAAGTATGTCAAAGTTTTTTCTTGAAATTATAGAAATCGTTTTTTTTTTTTTTTTTTTGAAAGTTACTTTATTCCTGTTACTTAATAATGTTGCGTTTGCGCGAATTTTATACTGTTTCAATGCTTAATGGGTTAACAATTTGTGGACACGCGCGGCCTACTGACATAAAACGTGTTACGATGTACTCATCGACTTCTATCCAGCATTTGTAAAGCTATATCGGTCTTTGTCCATATCCTATGCACTTGGAAAATAATTATGATACGTTCAGCACGCGTTTTTACAATGAAATTCGTTGAAAATAAGTATCTTGTCTTGAAAGTGAGGATGTTATAGATACTCGTAACATTTATACAGTAGCCTTGTTCCCTTTTCCATTTTTTATCCACAAAGACAATACAAGGAAGATTTTTCACGTTATTAATATCGATTCGTGCATCATAACGTATTTGAATATGTGTAAGCCGCAAAAGAAGAAACGAAGGAAAAAACGTAGGGGAAAATGAGAGTGCCAAACTTCGTATCCTTTTTAGATGAATGAAGAATCCCAGTGTAAACTCGAATTGTAACTTGCGAATTGTATTTAACGTCGTTGTCCCACGAGCGACCAGTATTTCCCTTTGTCAAATCGATGTCCGAGATGTACTGACGATTTAAATTATTATATCGATTATATTTTACGGGACAGCTGAGCGCGTCAGCCCAAAAAACGATCGTTCACGAGAAATCTTCGTCTCTTTTCCTTTTCTTTTCTTATTTTTTCTCCCTTTACAATGAAAAATGGAAAATGTCTTTTAGTCGATATCGATGCTTATCGATGCTTAGCCGATATTTGAAGCGACTAGAATCGATCTGGACGAGATTCGAATAGATGGACGAGTGAATCACTGGAAAATCTTGTCTAGATCGTGAGATGGATCGTGATTTCTTGACGAACGATCGGCTTGCACGCTTAACCGGTCCGTTTTTGTAAATATGTTGTACATAAAAAAATTGTGATTTTACTCGACGTGCAAAAAGCGTAGGATTGTACGGTCATACGGATGATTCAGTTCGTGTTCTAACGATATAGCGAAATAAATTATATCATCTCTTCACGACAACACGTGTGTGCGTTTCATTCACCAGCCAGCCTTGAAACGGAACCGTTAGAAGAAGGCCAAGTGGAAGAAATCCTACATTCTCCATTGAATGTTCAATGATATTCCATTATTTGAAACTCCTCGAAATTCAATTAACAAGAACATAAAAATCCAAATCGAAGAATTCTTCGACCAATGTTTCGATAATCTCTGCTATGAAAATTTAGAAGCCTTCCGCAATAAATCAGAATACAATCTACGAAATAAGAAAATATATTGCAATTCTCCATCGTTGTTCAGCGAATTTAATCATCGACTTAAGAATCCACTTTTCGATTAACGAGAACACAACGATCAAACTCTAAGCACATTCCACCGAACGATTCACCTTTCCGAGGAATTTTGCAAAAAGCTTCCCATCGACTTCCAAAAAATCACAAACCCAAATCTATATCCTTTCACCGAGGAATAATTCACCTTTTCCAAGAATTCACCGTCATCTTCCATCGAAGAATAATCCATCTAGCCGAAGAATTTTCCACCACCTTTCATCGAAGAATAATTCACCTTTCCAACGAATTGTCCATCCACTTTCATCGAAAAGCTCCA
Organism: Bombus soroeensis; assembly: GCA_014737365.1. Lineage (NCBI taxonomy): Eukaryota > Metazoa > Arthropoda > Insecta > Hymenoptera > Apidae > Bombus > Bombus soroeensis. Next base: position 101,413 of record JACXIL010005362.1, read on the forward strand.
TTACATCGAAGAACCCTAACTGCGAAGAATCCCATCGAAGAATCCAATCTGCTTCATCAACTTTTCACCAATCTTTCCATCCAATCTCTTCGACGATCTCATCAAAAGACAAATTTAAAAAGCCAAGATCCGAAACCTTCCTGCTCCTGGATAATACGCTTTCTCCAAAGAAATCTGCGCCATGCTCCATCAGAATACGATAATCTTCGTCGGACAAACTCGAAGAGACTGAAAAGAAAATGCAACCAATGTTCGAGACAGACCGTTTCCACGGAACCGTCGTTTCTGCTTCCTTCGCAGGCCAACAGCCTGATCCTTGTCGATAATCGCTTTATAATCGCCGCTTCGAGGACGAATAATTACGCGAGCGGTCGGCTGCCCCGTAATTAACCACGCCGTGTCTGCCCGAAACAACGGATATGCAGAGGCGAACCATTACAAAGAGTCATTATTTTTGCGGGAATTGCCGCCTCTTCATGGGGCCGCAAGTTTCGTGAACTACACCAGTAGCTTCTATAACCTGCACTTATCGGTTGACAATATAATGGCGGCCACGTCTCCCTTCTTCTTCTTTTGGTAAGTTCACACACGTTATTGGGATGGAAGAATATCTTTGAGATTTTTCAGTGTTCCTTTTCGTACGATTTTGAACGGTATGACGATATTTTTGGTAATTTTATGGATTTTTACCGTGCAGATTCTTAAACTTGTACTCATTGGGAGATAATTTTTTTTACATTTTTGAATATTCCTTTTGCTGCGGGGCTTTTGGAAGGGACAAGAATATTTTTTGACAATTTTATCCTTGCTTTTTCTCTTAGATTTTTAAACGCGTATCAGAAAGTAATAGCTATTTATGGGTTCTGGCAAAATTTCATTTCATTCTGTTATTGTATTTGGCGTTTAGGAAATTTCCTTGGCTGGTCGTGTTTTTTTATAAGAGAAGTTTCTTTTGTGTGAAAACGATTCTCGAAACTTTCGAAGCTTTCTTAAAAGCGATTCTTTTAGTCGGCTTAAATTCTAAACGATCCTCAGTCCTAAATAAAAGAAGGGAAAGAAAAAGAAATGTAGTATACAGATACAGCGACGAATGCAGATAAGGCACAGGAACTAACACAAGAATGACGAAATTTTAATCTCCGCTTCTTATTATTCCATTTTACGAAACGCGTTTCGCCATCAGCGCGATAATCGAATAATCAGAGTCGCTAAACACTGAATTAGTACTGAATATTAACCGTTACTCTGATTGGGAATTACCGTGGACGAAGTGGTGGGGGTAACACGGACTATAACTATAATGAATCGCGTTAATTGGAACGTTGCCGAAGAGCCGATAATTAAGTCCAGCGGGGCAGAGGACGTCGCTCGCCAATTAATAGATCTCATAGTTCATCGGTGTCTACCGCTTGTCGACAGCTCGTAAGTCCATTTTCAGGGTGAAACGTCGCCACTCTCGACGGCTCATTAATATTCGTGCGAGTAGGTTCGTCCTTAATCGATGATTACTCGGTGATCTGGCAATTAGCGCGTCACTCAGTTTTTATCGATTCTTTGTATCATCAGGAATCTTGTCCCTCGACGAGATTCTCAGGTTTTTACTTTGTATCAAGTATGGAGTTATTAGACACCATGGTGGTAGGTTTGTTTTACAGTTGATGTTTGCGGAGGTGGATTTAAATCGATGATTTTCAATTAGCCCCTTACTCGATAATTTGATAAACAATTATAGTAATTTTGGATAAAGTACAAGTTATAGGTATTGGACACCATGGTGGTGGGTTTGTTTTACAGTTGATGTTTGCGGAGGTGGATTTAAATCGATGATTTTCAATTAGCCCCTTACTCGATAATTTGATAAACAATTATAGTAATTTTGGATAAAGTACAAGTTATAGGTGTTGGACACCATGGTGGTAGGTTTGTTTTACAGTTGATGTTTGCGGAGGTGGATTTAAATCGATGATTTTCAATTAGCCCTTTACTCGATAATTTAATAAACAATTATAGTAATTTTGGATAAAGTACAAGTTATAGGTGTCGCTTTCACGATTTTATAATCTTTCGTTGTAAATGATAATCGCAACACTTTGTAACATTTCGTTCCTTTCGTTATCAAACTTGTTAATATCGTGCAAGGATATTTGTTAATACTCGTAAAATCGCACTAATAATATTAGCTTAATGGTACGATGCCCCGGAATATCGAAGCGATCGATTGGTTCAGATAATTAATTCTTGGTGTGTTAGTTTTAGTTTTATGCGTAAAACAGATCTTCGATGATTTATCGAGATCGTTCAAGTGGAAAATAATCAATTCCTGATTACGTCCAGCTTAAATTGTATTTATTCCAATACTCAAATTTATCTGATACAACATTCTAGTTTGCGGTTCGGTAAATTGAAAAGCGATTTTTATTCGAGTAGATGTAATTCTGTTATGTAACTCCGTAGGGTTCGTTCGTCTCTCTTTTCGAAAGTATCGATTAGAACCAAGCATCCAAGAACTATTGCAGTTCCTTTTGGATGGTACGAGAAGAATATCGAAAAGTCATTTTCTTTTGATCTCTATCTTCTCACCGATTATATCAAAAACCTGATTCAGCAGCAAAATTATCACGCTTGTTACTCGATAAAAATCCACTTCACCGATATCCAAACTTTCGCAGCTGATAAAACGAGCGTATCGCCAAACATTCTTCAAGCACCAATTATCGCTACATCACTGCGAAACTATGGTCCGTGGCAGCTTGGAAAGTATCGAAACTACCTTCATCTCGAATCAGAACACTTCACACAACAATACTATAGCATCGAATCTTCTTTCTCTCCCTCTCTCTCTCTCTCTCTCTCTCTCTCTCTCTCTCTCGTAACAACATCTTCTCAACGAGCTGCAACGATCTAGAACTGAAAACCAGACGAAGACGAATAGCGCTAGAGAAAGGAAGATAGAAGACGAGGAAAGACGAGGAGGAGGCAGTGGAAGAAAGAGACGGAGAAGCGGCGTTGTGGAGGAAAAGGTGGGGGTCGTCGAGGGCCGCAAGTTCAGAACTGCTAATTATGTAAATTGCCAGTGTTGCAAATTACCCTCACAGTTTGCGTTCATTCTGCACACAATCCACACGGTCCCTGCACACCTCGCACGGAATCCATCCACTCGGATACTGTTACTTCCTTCGAGAAACAGAGTCTTCTCTATGGCAGACGGAGCGAAGAGGAAGGAGCAGTAGAATAAGAAGAAGAAAGAGAGGATGTTGGAGATGGAACGAGATCCTTCTGGTACCCATGGAACGCCGGTCGTTCGTCATAACCGGTACTCAACGACGCGCCACTAGCCAGGTACAACGTACAATGTTTAGCTCCGTATGAAAAGTAAAGCCTTGATGGATATTTTCATTGCCGCGATGACACTGGCGAGAGCCGTGAGAGAATCGTCCAGCGATTCACCGATCGATTGGGTGTTGGATGGCCGACGGCCTCGATGATTGGGTGTTGCGCAGGATCTAACGATAAGTGATGGATGGAGGATAGGGTTCCGCCACGATTTTTAGGTTTGTTTAACTCGGTCCGAGGTTGGGCTGCATTGGGTTCGCTGGGAGAGCGAAGCCGATGGCAAGGCAGTGAAGTTGTTTGAGAATCTTCGTGAGTTTTGATGTTTGCCAACTTGCTTGCTCTTTCACAGATCTTACGTATCTCGTATCGTCAGTAGATGGAGTTGTCTCGGGCATTTTTCTCATTTGATTCGTTCGTTCCTGGTTGATGGCTGAGGTTTGCTGAAGGGGTAAGAAAGACGAGAAGGAAATGGAGTGGTTTAAGAATTTTAAGGAGCTTCGCTGCTTTTGCGAGTTTCTTTTTATCGCAGAGATTTTGGTGCGTCGTATTTATCGGTGGATCCTGGAGTTTCTTGAGAAATGGAACGAATCTGACGAAAATCGGCCCGAGCAAAAACAGCTGACACATTAATTTCTTGGTCGAAATTACACGCGTGTCTCCACCGCATCGGTTACCAAGGCCATTAAACGTATCGTTCCTGCGGTTTCGTCCTTGCTCTTCTAATTATGGGAATCGCGTTCGTGCGGCACGTGAAAACGTCACGTAACGCTTTTAGGGTTTAACACGAGGGAAAGAAAAAAAAAAGAGGAAAAGAGAAAGATTTTGTTCCGATTGCCCCGTGCACGTCACGCGGAGAGATACGCGGACGCTGGCATTAAGCCGGCTCTGCAACCACGAGGGACACGAAATCCTCAATTACTCGAGGAGCGCTTCCTGAACGAGCTGCGTGCCCGAACTTCTTCATCCTCCGTCTCAGCCACTTATCCTCCCTAATTTACGCGCATCCTCGCACTCTCTTGTGTACCGGCGTGGCGGTGTTTCGTGGCTCCAAAACCGCGGTTCTTCCGCTTCTTACCAAACGGTATAGCACAGTGCAATTATTAATTCATCTTCCTTCTAATTCCACAAACTCTAATTTCTAATTCCTCTTGATTCAAGATGAATCCCCGTTCAAGATGAACCCAATGACATCACGCCCTAATTCTACGAATTTTTACGTTTTCGCGGATGGTCCCACGTATGCGTGACTTTGGTTGCCAGCGATTGTAATATTACGAATAGAACAAAAATTAACATTAAATGGAACAGGTGATCGCGGAATACCGAGGAAAAACAGAGACGTGTCGAAATGTTTAAAAAATACCACTTCAAAGGGAAACGTAATGAAACGCCGTGGAAAGAATAAGAAACATTCCCGTGAAAAATTGAGCGCCCGCTGATAAAATCAAAATGCCTCGTTCAAAACGCCTCGCCGTGAAAGTGTGACTATCTGACGTCTCGTATTTCTTTGCTTTTTCGCTGCGAGTTCAATTCAATCCAGGAAACCTAACGAGAGTAGAGATTTTTGCTCGACTACCTTTGAACTAGCTTTCCATTGTCGTATTGGTCCATAGCGCTTATTAACTTGCAATTCCTCTTGAGCCTTCGAGAATTAATCCAACCGTGTGTCGTCTAAAATTGTCAAACACATCCTCAACCAACAGATCGAGCAATCGTCTTTGGAGAAACTGTCAATTTCCACGATTTGCAAAAATTCGTAAAAATCGACAAATAGCGTAAAGATTCCATTGGCCTATCGAGACGCAACGCAGGACCGATAAAGTGGACCGTGCACACGAACAAATCGTTTAATCCGAGCCAGGGCCCGATCGAGGTAATGACGGCCATAAACTGCAGCCACAGAAGGGTGCACGAAACGCGGTGAAAGAGAAAGAGAAAGAGAAACAGAGAGAGAGAGAGAGAGAGAGAGAGAAGGAGAGAGAGAGAGAGAGAGGCCAAGGTTTCTGGTCCCGAGCAGAATTGGGCCTGACAGGCGAAATGGGCCTCGCGGTCCCGGGCCACGTATACCTGACTCCTCTTTTCCTTCTCTTTCTTCCTCGTCCTCTTCGTCTGCTTATCCTTCTTCCTACTCTTGCTCGTTGCACGGTCGATGCGTGTCCCTCTGGATCGTTTCTCTTTCTCTTGTTTCTCGACGGACGTGCAACTCGGATGCCACAAGTCTGCGATCCCAGATGGAGGATCCGGTTCCAGGAATCGAGCGTGTAAAACATCGGTTAAAGGCGTGCTTTCCGAGCGGGAATCGATGGGAAAACAATGGGCCGACAGCTCCTAAAGTGTCTGACAAATGTTCCGCGCGTGTTGCCCATCGCGTTCTCCAGCATCGCGGATTTTTTAACAGGGAAATTTTGGCTGGCATTGAACGAATATGGGAATCGTTAGAGGATTTTTGGACACGTTGAAGTTTTTCGGCGAAGTTTCTCGGGAGAGACGCGGGGAATGGAATTGAGGGAAGTTCGAGGCGTGATTGGAATTTGAAGATTTTAGAGAATGGGATAGAGAATTTGAGGGGAGCAGGGAGGAGAGAAGGTGGGGCCGAATGATTTATCGGTTAAGGGGTTTTTATCTTTGGTTGACGGCGTTTTGGAATTTTGAGATTTCGCAGTTCCAGGACTGTTTTAGACATAGTACGACTTAATGGAAATTGATTCTGTTATCGTAGTTACAAGATCTCGCGGGTTTGTAAATCTTAGGTCCTCCAATCTTTACACTGCCTTTTTGGATCTTTGAACTTTTGATTTTTCGCATCTTTGAACCTGGAATGGTCCACGGATTTCTATGAATCTTTGAATTTTCGAAACTCCCATTCTTTGAATTTTCAGATCTCTGAGCTTTCTAAAAATCTACAAATAATCGTATCGCAAATATCTTTTAAATCCCCACTATCAAATCCCACAAATCTCACAATTTCCAGCTTAAAGCTAAAATATTGCAAATTCCATAACCATCGAAGCTCAACTTTCGTTTTCCCATTATATTCGCAGTATCGAAGGAGAACTTCCGACGTGGAACAGCATCATCCACGATCGGCATTTCCGATCCGTGCAGTCAATAAGTCACCAGCCGCGAGTCGGAGCGGATGTTTGCATTTGAATAACACGTTGGTCGACACGAGCTTTTTCCACGACTGCGCCACGGAGTAAACGGACGACCGGGACATGGACCACCGAGCAGACCAGGTAAGCACGCTCGTAAAGTCGAAATTAAAGCTGGACTAAGCAAACTTGAGGACACACAAGATTCACCGATCGATTCATCTTCTCCTCCAAAAATCCTACTTTCTTTTTGATCACCAAAAGAACGCGGAGAGACGGATTGCTTCTGCCAAATAAACAATTTTGTCGAGAAAATATGAGAACGAAGAGGATATTTAATTGTAGATAATAAACAGAAGAAACTTGGATGAAGAAAGAAATCTTCCTTATACTCGTCTCATTTTTTAACTTCGTCGAATTCAAAGTAAAAATGCACAGGAATACGATATTACAAAAAATTTGGAATCTCTTTCTGAACTTTACCTCCATCAAATTCTTTACCAATTTCTTTGTTAATTTGAAATTAATGCAGTTATCAACGGTGATTTTCTTTACTTCCAACATAACAAAATTCCAAGTCGATCTCTTCTTTAATTTTTCCCTTCTACGGAACAATTTTTATGTGATCTTCAACTTTTCATACGAATTACTTCCACGTTCAATACATTTTTCTACGTAACAGTAATTTTCCTTTTTTTGAAACGTTCGAAGCAATTATCTTCATCGTTCTTTTCTATCGCAAGATAAATGGAACACGTCGTATATTTTTGAAATTACTACAAAAGCAAGTTATTCGGATGTTTGATGAATCTAACATTGCCAGCTATGTACCGATAAAAATTATCAAAATCACTGGGTTTCAAAGTCAACGGGCGTATTCGCGGAAGCCGCGACTATTCTGTGGGCGTCGATCTCGTTCCCGGAAGCCGAGAAATCCGACGATATATCGGGGGTCAAGCGATCCGCTTGGATTCGAGACACAAATCGGTGGAATGGCGGTTGTTCACGGTAGGTTGAGCAACATCGAGGAAGACGTTGCTCGCGATATGATTAGAGGCGAGAACTTGCGGTTAGATCGATAGCGGAACGTTAACGGCGTGGAAATCGCGACGATCTGCAATTTTCTTTCGCGCTTCCTGCATCGAAGCGCCGCGATGCAGATTCCCCCATTGGCGTCGATTACTCAATGAAATCGAGATCGATTCGATATTTATTGATTGTGCTTCCCATCTTCTTTCTCGACTTCATTTTCTCTTTTATCCTTTCGCGTTCGATAAGATCAGACGATTCTTTGCAGATCGACCGATTGGCTACTACGGCAAAAATCTTGAAACGTTTATCCTGTGATTTATCTTGTGATCAAATACGGAAAAAATACAGCTATAGGAAGAAGAGTTTGAAGAGTTTAAAATACTATAAACGAGAATTACGTTTTCTAAAAGATACAACTTATAAAAATAAATCGAATATCGATTAACGTCCGTGAAAAGACGAAAGAATTTACAGTGTCTTCTATCGAAGATCAATCAGAGTTATACAGCTGCATCAACTAAACGAAAGAAGGACAATTCTTTAAAGAAATTCAATTCTATATTTATTTCAAACGTCGTTCAAAATCAATTTACGAACACTCTTTGGAAATAAGTACCTGTTCTACCAAAAAAGAAAAATTCGACCAGTCCACGAGCTGCTCTAAAATTTATAATTCCTACAAGCATTTCAAACATCGTGCAAAATTCGTTAAATTCAAAAATTGAAAAATCGCTCTCCTGCAGGTAATTACCAGACTTGCCAAAAACGAGAAGAAAGGAAAAATTCTACGTTTCCAGTAAGTTCACTCTGACTTGGCCAAAATCGTTCGAAAATCTGTTCGCCGAGAGTCAGTTCAACAAACTCTCGGCAAACATAGCCAGTCTCCATCGTGGCAGTCTCTTACCCTCGAGCTCTGGCCATCCGGAGGGATCGAAGTCACCGGGGAACACAAATTCGCGTGTCCCATCTAATACCATAAATCTGTCATCCGGCGGCGGGGGAACAAGCTCGTTTGACTCGCGCTGCTTTGTCGGTGTGGAACGCGGCGGAATTCGCAATTTAGGCTCGTCGCCGGGCCGCGCGTGTAAGAATCAGTCCAATCGAGGGGATCTCCGTGGAGGCAGCGGTCGGAGCCGCGAGAAAGAGATAATTCTTTAAGGGGGCCCACGTTGTATGCGTGTATACTGTCTTATACGTTTCTCTGTCTTTCGCTTTTCTTGCTCCTTGTTCCCTTCTCTTTCGCCGCAACCAGGCACAAGGTGTTCCAACCCGGAGGAACTGGACAACGAGCCGTGGAAGTGTCCGACCTTCTGCCCCACGCTCCTCCTCACACCGTGGATACACCCCCGACAATATTGTAAACAAAATGGTACCAGTATTTCATTGGTAACCCGACACCCCCTTCGTTGAACCCACACGCATCGCCTTCCGCCGCCTCCTCGTATCTTCTTCCCCTTTCTCCAACTCCTCCCCTTCTTCTTCTTCATCTTCTGCTGCTTTCTTTTTATACTTTGACCGACTTGTTTGGCTCAGGTTTGGGTTTTTTCGCCGTTTCGCACTTGGACTCGACGCGAACGGTTTTTGGCAACCAGTATCTGTCGTATATGTGGTAGGTTGATCATTTTGTTATTGTAAATATCGACTGCTGGCCGAAGATAGGATATTTTATGAATTTTAGCGATCGTTAAATTTTCAATGAAGCATTGGTGGTCGATCTTTGAAATGTGATGATTTTTTTAAACAATTCTTGGTCGTTATAGTAGTTGAGTTAAGGAGTGAACGAGACGAGAGAATAATCGTGTGGTAGTTGGGCCGGACTCATTTTGAAAGCCTCTGTATTTATTTTAACAAGTAAATTCTCTTGGAAGGAGTTCTTAAATCGAAAGATAAAGCAGGAAAATAAATATAGATTTTATCTTGAAAGTTTCACAAAATTGAACGACTCTACGTGGCTTAATAAATGTTTTCCTCCATTCCAATAAACATATTAAATTGTAACGTATGCTCGTTCGATGATGCAATAAAAGTAGGGTGGTTTTTATTATAGTGTGCTATTTGCATATCTAAAGTGGTATACAAGAGGAATTTCTTTTATTTTAGATGTCGTTCCAAAAATAATTTCGAATTCCATAGATACTGTATTGAAAACGAGACTAGCTTTAGATCGAACGAATCTTATTTCCAGTGAAAAGGGAGCGGAATATCGGTCATCTAGTATTTCACGTGACTTCAATTGAGTTCTAACAACCCGACCACGAAGTGTCGACCGCCATTCGCAAGAAATCTTCGAGCCCAGGTGCAGTCATAGCAAACCGATGTCAAGGAATCTCGCTCTGATAATAGGGACTGGTTCCAAAGGTATCTATATACGGTTGCCAGAAACCGATCCAAGCGTTTCACTTTGATCTCGAGGAACTGGTCTTGAAGAATCACCTAGAATTACTTGGTCTAACTCCAGTTGTTCAGATCTACGTGAAATTTCACTCTGGTCAAGGAAACTGGTTTCTGTGAACATAAATACAATCACGGAAACTGGACGCAATTGTAAGAATTCTTACACAGTCCTCGTTCTTAACAATTAACCTCATAAACTTCCTTTTAATTTTAAGTCTAACAACGCTCTCCCACTTTTTTTCCAATAATGAACTAGGTAGCTTTTCCCGCGCGAAAGAAACTGGCTCTATTTGTAATCTACCATTCCAAGCTCTATATTCGATCAAATAAAACGAGACACCGTTCCGTCTTCAACACGTTAATTAACCTTGTTTTCTCTGGGCCCATCTTTACTCTATCAAACGAGACGAGTTAGCAAAGGTAAATAAATCTGTGTGGTCAAAATCTAAAGGAAATCAAAACCCAATTTAGGAATAGAAAGCTACTTCTATGAACATACACATTTTTAACTTGATATAGAAACCTACTTTTATAAACATTCACATCTTAATCGTTGCGACATTAATGTTACTATAAGTCGTAAAGTATCTTTTCGAGAGATCGTTGTATTATTATTATTTTGCTGGCACCATTGGATAGAGCTACGTATCTCATTTCAGGAATTAAAAATCTGTAACTTTTATAAAACTTAAGTGTATTATAGTTTGCATTATGATATTAAAAAATTCCGTTTCGATAGGGTTAGGTGGAAAGACTATAAATAGTAGAACATCTACTGAATACATTTATTGAAAAATACTCATAAACTTTACTTTATTTATGATTTTACATTTTAAAGCATAAATGGTGCTTCTTAAATAAGATTTATAATAAAACACCTAGAAAGTAAAAGCAGTATAGAACAATTCAACTAATTCTTATGGCCGATAGCGTATCCGTCAAGCTAGATTAACATATCTATTATTTAATTAACAGGTTTAGCAGATGATTTGTATAATGATACATCGAATACAACGCGATCCTTTATGATTATGAAAATCGTAAATTGGTAATGATTGCGCACTAGTAGTTTGCGCATCACGTGACCACGCGTCTGACGCGACTCGTAAATAGCGTGTCGAAGATGCAAGAGAGAGAGAAGCTCAAACTGCGTTTTAAATCACCGAACAATCTTCCGTTCACAGGTAAATCGTTGGACAAGTCTGATTACCCACTTCTCGCAAAAAAATCGATCAGAAATTGCATTAACAAGGTCTTAATAGCGCCGGCCGATCTCCATTCGAACAATCATATCGTTTCTCTTAGTGGTTATTCCCTTTTTCGAACGATACGAAACGATTCTAGGGAATAAAAAGACGGAAAAGACGGAAAGATGGTAAGGAACGTTGATCCCGCGGGAACGTTAGCACTGGTAGAAATGCAAATCCGAGGGAAATCGAGGCTGTAAGAAGTTAGCTTCGCAAACATGTGGTTAGATGGCTGAGGTTGGCCCAGGTTATGATAGGTTCGCGTGGTTGGGCCACATTAGACAGATCCACGGATCGAGATCTTGAATCGTAGAAATTCCCCGCTCCTCGACTCTCGACAGAGAGATGATACTCGGTTATTAGGCGTGTAACGCTGTTCGAAGCCTTTTCCACCGCTTTCTATACGGCCAACCGGCACGGACTTCTCGTACACGATTCATCTTATACGAGTTTGCATCGTTTTCAGCGTGTAATTCAGCGGTTTTGATTCCACCATTTGGGAGGAGGAATCGTAAAATCAGGGAAAATTGCGGGACACCTTTCTTTCCGGATTCGCGACCCGGATAGAAACCGCCTTGTGGAATTCTTCGATTGGATCGCGTTTTGGTAAGTTGTTAATCAATTACGTAAAGTAGATTGGAGAGAAGATAATTCTAGTGGTACTTGAGAGAGCGTTTATTATTTTATGACTAAGATTGTTTTAATAGGTTCGATGTGGAGTTACCGAGATTGAGGTTAGGTTATGTAGATTTTACTAGAAAAATTGAACACGAATCGAGCTATTAGAAGAATAAACTGATTAACTGTAAGTGAGTTAGTACTAGAATATAGGATCAGTTTTTAATTCTTTGTAAATTACATGATAATCATTGGTGAAACTGATGAGCTTGGCACACAGATTAATTGGAGATAGATTAGAAATTAGATATAGGTAGATTAATTATAATACATATAATATGATACATGTATACAAATGTACTTGATTTATGACTGTTGTTTCTCGCTTTTTAAGCTGTACATTAAAAATTAGTTACGTCCATCGGAAAATTTATAGTTGGTATCTTCTGCAGTAGCTCTTTTTACAATTTTTCTGTAAAAGATAAAAGATGCACGTAAGTGCTCAAAGTATACGTAAAGCCTCATTACAAAGAACCAAACTCATCTAAACATTTTTCAATTCCACCACATCGAATATTCTTCAAAATTAACTTTAATTTCTCAGTCTATTATTTGAATACTGTAAAACTAATCTTGCAGTTCCTCATATTTTCAGTCTGTCAAACCTAACTCAAATCTACTCCACCAAAATCTAATCTCACTTTACAAAAGATACTACCAGTATCCTAAATACAAGTAATAAATGAAAATATTGTTAGAATATTCGATTTTCGATCTACCATCATTCTTTTCATAATCAATAACGATATTTCAAAATAATCACATTGAACAGGTGTGTAACACCTTTCACCCCACCCCTTTTAATCGATTCATCGAAAGAATGAGAATAGCTGGAGAACAATCACGGAAGGAATTTCACGAGTTTCTCCAACAGTCGAGGAGATCGGACTTTCGTTCGATTGTATATTACGACACCGGTTTCGCTGGCTCTCGAACCGACACGATAAAAATGCGTGCACCCGGCTGCTGAACGAACAACGTCGCAGCTGATGGACTTTATGCTGACGCGTTGAACGTTCTCGTAAATTTGCATAAAGTTCGCTGGAACGACGATCCGGCTGCGGTTAAGTCCGTTTATAGGACTGGTACATATAAGGAGGGTGAGTTATTGGGTTCGATATATAGAGGTAATTTACGGAAGCGTGGCTAATGATGGCATAATAAATGTGTTTTAATTAATTGCTATATGAAGAATATCTTCAACATCCTTGAATGCTAATTTGGAATTTCGGTAGTTTTTAATTGCTTTAAATAATATTTAAGGATCATTAATTTTTGGAGATTAGAAATTTTTTTAATTCAACATTCTTTTTCAATAAAATTCTATTTGTTGAGAAAGGTAATAGAAATTCTTTTACTTCTAAATATTCAAGAATGAAATAAAACAGTTTGTAGGTGTATTTGCAAAATGTCAGTTCATTATGAGATAATTTTAATACAGAGAATTTACTTAGAATACACACATGTACAATTGCGAACCAGGGGAAGACCATTTCCTTTACAGAAATTTGGAACTTTTAAAATATTTATGAATCGAAACAGATGTTCTTTATTTTTGCAAACCTTCGTGAATTTATATTAGAATACGCTCTTTGAAGCATCGATTAATATAAGAATCAGAGATTCACTGTAATTGATTCGAATAAATTTTTTATCTTAGAAATATCGTTGATGAGCTGAGTATACAGATCTTCTTATTTTATCGCGGAATATTTGGTTGATTGAAATCCGCCGGGAGGAATTTTCCATAGAATGTTAGGATGATGTGCTTCGTGTATTGTAAATGAGGCGAATCACGCACTGGTATCAGCATGTTTAATAAGATGCCTTTGCCAGCTAGTAGAGTGATCATCGATTTCCACATTCTTACGTTGAACTTCTCTGGATTCCACTCGAACCGATTCCACTTGACCGCATACTTGTTTCAACTTCACTCTTTTGAAAAATTCCAATCATTTACATACAATGTAAACTTCCAGAATTAATTCTGATTTTCACGAGATAATCTTGACAGAGATTTCCGTGTTCTCCATGAAGTTCCTAATTTACTATACCGTTTAATCTTTAAATATAGTCTACATGATATCGCAATTTATATTTTATCTGAACTATGCTTATGCTTAAACAAAGATTAACATAAATATATGTAAAATACCTACACTAGATCATATCGTACCTGATTCAAATCACCGTAAGTGACCCAAACCTAACTTAAAGCTAGTTCAGATTTATGCTTTTTAATCTGCATCTACCCTACCTATATTGTATGAAGTTTAAATGTACCAAATTTAAATCTTATTTCTACAAACTTATAGTTATTTAAACAAACTGCAGTTAATACAGATTTGTGTAGACTTACTTATCATATCATTCCTGCATTTAATAAGAAATTCAACTCGTATCTAAACTTTGCTCAAACGACTTTGAAACAAATTAAGCCAACTTAGTCAGATATGAACTAAGGATTATCGAAGTTGATTCTTAATTCTTGAAATTCAATGTTCACAAAATTTCCAAGTGGAGCCTAGTCCAACATGTATTCAAATCTCATTCAAAGAAACTGATGCAAATTTCATCAATATCGAAAAATAGCCATTTCGGTGCGTTTCAATTCAAACTCATCTTAAATTCAATGCTGGCCCAAATTTTCAAATCGAACCACTCGCATCCAAGCAGATTAAAACAAAAATTTAATTGTATGGCGAAAATATCCAGTCCTCTGAACGTATTTCTAATCAAACTCAATGGAAATTCAGTCCTCGCAAATTTTCAAACTCAATCTCCACGAATTCACCTAAATTCTCACACAAATCTCCGCATATAATTCCCATCTCCGATAAAAACTTTTTATTAATCTTCGCTATCCAAGACACTTAATAGATTAAAACAATTTCAATGGCTGGCTAAGAATAGCCATTTGAATGCATGCGATCACAAAATATTAATAATCCCTGTGAATTCATATTTCCATGGTTAGTGATCGATCGATCGATAGACGATCCACCGGAGGAAGTCACGTCGAGGAATATTTCTACGATCACCAGACGTCTATTGGCGGAGGGGAGCGATATTACAATGTCGTCGCGATGATTATAACGCATTCGATCAGAAGAGATGTATCGTGGCGGGCCTATGCATTCTCGGTTCGAACACGCTCGGGATGCGTGCGTATGCACGGTCACGTATCCTCCTCGAATACTTCCACGTGTTCATTATCGATCGATCGGACGCACGGGTAGTTTAGTATCCGGCCAGAAGTCACTCGAGAAGTCCACCGATTCTATTCGTGAGCGGTAATTGCGAGAAAGCTGATCGTGATAAGCCCTTCTAATAACCTCCTGTTCTTTTCTTCCCTTCTTCCTCGTCCAAAGGGGAAATTAACCTGCCCGCTTTCGAGTAATAGAGACGTCGGGGAAAGTAACCGATGGTGCGCGCGAATTTCTTTTTTTCCTTACTTTTTGAAACATCCACGGTTTGATTTTCTCGTGTGCTTTCGGATTTTTGTCGAGATTAATTGAAACCGATAAATTATTTCCTTGTAATTGACGGATCAGTAAGTCCGATCAATTATTTCCTTGTAATTGACGGATCTGTAAATTGAATGATTACGCAGGTTAGAGCGGTTTGGTTTTTTGCAAAGTGTATCACGTCGTGGAAGTTTCGTTATGTTTTATTCGGTTGCAGGTAGCGCTAAGATTCCGATTGCATTCGATCGTTGGCTGTGGAAATTTTGGAAAAGCACGAGTTACGAGTGTGTGGGAAGATGTAATCAACGTTATAATTCAATAATTATTCCGACATAAAACCTGATAGAATCTAATTAACGCTATTTACATTCTACATTTGGTATACTGTAAAAATCTCATTCCTTTGTCATTTTTTTATTCGATCTTCTGTAACACACTGTAACTGATGTGAAAGTTCTAGTTAATTGGTAAATGGTAAAGCAATTCTTCGCTAAAAAAAATTTAAAAGCTGATAAAATCCAGTCGAAATCGTCTACAGGCTCCGTTCGGTATTTTACAAAAATCTTATTCCTTTGAAATTTGCCTACTCGAACCTGCTAGATGTAACACACTGCAGCTAACTTCGAAATCACCTTAAAACCTCTTCGAAACCTCTCTAACCTTTCACCGTTTCGACCAGCCCAATCCTGTCCGCAAATAAAGAAACGAACAGCAGAGTAAAAAGGAAAAGAGGAGGAAAAAAAAAAGAAAAGAAGCAGCACCTTTTCCTCCATCTCGCGGTAATAATATCCCGAACGATAAAACGATGTTCCGCGATCCCTCATCGAGATGAACGCTGGCCGCGAATCAACGGGTGTCCCAGAAAAATGCCGCCTGCATTATTCGACTCTCGTTAAATCGATGCATAGAGGCGCAATTTGAACGTGTGCGCACGGCAACCGAGGGCAGCGGTCGCGAGGGATCGCTCGATTTTACGCGAACAACCGCGATAACGTTCCGGCCAGTTGGAATGGAAAACGAGAACAGGGAGAAGAAGGAAGGTGCAATCAGCTTAATGAATAGTCGCCACGCGTAATTACGGTTGCCTTCGAGGCGAATCGAGATCCTCACGAAGCTTCTTCGTGTGATTGGAGGGGATCCGATGGATTCTTCGACTGTGTTATCTGATAATCTTACATTTCTTTTATCTCTGATCGTCGATTTTGATCTTTTGGTAGAAGTGCTTCTCGTGCAAATGAATGTATGGTTTCAGCGTTGATGAGTGGTTGGTTTGGAAGAAGTCATTGGAGTGGATGGTTTGGGCGTTTGAACGTGTTTGAACGTGTTTCAGAGAAGATGGAGAAAGTTCGTCAAAGAATTTCGAGTAATGTGGTACTGTTTTATGGCGGTTGAGATGTTTTTATCAGGTGGTTTGTAATTTCTTTCAGCGCCGAGGTTAGACTTGGCTTGTTATGTCTGGTTAGGTTAAAGAAACATTCTGTAATTGCTCGTAAGAATCAGTTTTGTCGCGTGAAAGTTATTTGGATTCGAGTATTTCACTTTCGCATCTTTTATTGTGATAATCAATGTCGACTTTCAAGAAGATTTTACGTTTGCAAATCCACAGCACTAACTGTGATTCGATACTATCTAAAAGTTCAAATTCGCTACTAGATCCATTCTCAAAGTTTCAATTACAAAAATTACCGTCTATTTCTAATTAAAGGATCCAACAATACCGTTCAATTTTCCAAAATTCTTTTATGGCAAGACGCTATCTCAAACTTCTCAAATCTACGACACTAACTCGAATCAAGTACGATATTTCAAGAATTGAAAGGAGACGGAATAAATTGCGGATATTTCTGCAAATTCAATTTCTTCGTAGAAGTATTACTTCGTAAAAATATATTTTTATATAAAAGTAGGAAGAAACGCGATCTAAGCAATTTTGCCGATGGAAAATTACAATAGGCGCTACACTCTTTGTATATTTTATATACTTCTGTATATTATACGCATTCTACGAACTTTTACATTTTAAATTTCCCATAAACGCATAAAAATCCGCAATCTAAATGCATCATCAGTTATCGTACTGAAACCATTGATTTACCATCTGTTCTCGATCAAAAGCTTTTTCTATATTTTACAATTACAAAAATTACCATCTATTTCTAATTAAGGGATCCAACAATCCCGTTCAATTTTCCAAAATTCTTTTATGGCAAGACACTATCTCAAACTTCTCAAACCTACGACGCTAACTCGAATCAAGTACGATATTCCAAGAATTGAAAGGAGACGGAATAAATTGCGGATATTTCTGCAAATTCAATTTCTTCGTAAAGGTATTACTTCGTAAAACTATATTTTTATATAAAAGTAGGAAGAAACGCGAACTCTGCAAATTTCCTTTATCGCTACTAAATCCATTCTCGAAGTTTTAATTGCAAGAATTGCCGTCTATTTCTAATTAAGGGATCCAACAATCCCGTTCAATTTTCCAAAATTCTTTTATGGCAAGACGCTATCTCAAACTTTCCAAACCTACGACGCTAACTCGAATCAAGTACGATATTCTAAGAATTGAAAGGAGATGGAATAAACTGCGGATATTTCTGCAAATTCATATCTTCGTAAAAATATATTTTTATATAAAAGTAGGAAGAAACGCGATCTAAGCAATTTTGCCAATGGAAAATTACAATAGACGCGAACTTTTACATTTTAAATTTCCCATAAACGCATAAAAATTTACAATCTAAATGTATCATCAGTTATCGTACAGATACCATTGAATTACCATCTGTTCCCGATCAAAAGTTGCACCAGCCTCCTCCACGCGTGCTTCAGTGTATTACCATTCACTCACTGACCGCTCCACTCTCACGCTATTTACACACATATAACCGACACATTTATAAGCCGCTTTAGCCGGCTCCCCCGAGCTGTCCTAGAAGATATACTCGCTACCATTAACATTATTATGTGAGCCAGCGCTCGTCAGTGGGGATAAGTGAACGCGGCCGGCTTATTAAATTGCTGGTGTAACATTACGATTTACAGGGCAATAAGAGAGTTATCCAACCAGTGGCTCGCGAGTACACGCGCGTTAACGTTGCGTGTCTTTCCGCTGTAGGGTGTATATGGCGTTGCCTCTTCAAACTTCTTTTACCCTAACCTCTTCTCTCGTCTCGAGTAATCGTGGGTATCAGTCGTTGGGGGCGTCGAAAAATGTAACGAGATATCATGGCGACCGGTAATCCCACTGTAAGACGATATTTGCGAATTAATTGCGATTAATGATAACCAGTCTCGAGAAGGAGATGGTAAAGGGGCGCTTTCTAGGAAAGATGCTGCTATCGTTGAAATGTTGTTTCTTCACGAACCTTGGTGATTATTATTCTAGAGGCGGGAACGTCGAGCAGGTAATGGCTATGAGTTAATGGCAATGGTGAATATTTTTGGTATATCTGTGGCAGAAGGTTTTCGAAGGAGGAAAAGCAAAAACGAGAATTAGGATCAGATTTAAGGCTAAAATTCTGGACAATCGTTTCGCTTCTTTCTTGTCGGATGTGCCATCTTCAAATTTAACTTTGGTTCGCTGAAATTAAGTCGGATTAGACTTTTATTAAGCTCGAATTAGATTAAATTAGGAGGAGACTTGACGCCAGAGAATTCTGGATAACGCCAATTTCACTTCTCTCTTTCGGTCTTCCTACTAGGTTTACTCTAATTTCACGTTGCATTCAAATTGGGTTAGATTCTTCTTAAATTCGAATTAGAGTAAATTAGACTTGAATCGTTTATAATTGAATATAGCATTCAATATATAATAATACAATTTTCGTTAAAGATATACAAAACTATAAAAAGCCATGAACAGTGAGAAGACATAGGTTCCAAAATAATCTACATATAACTAGCTTTCTGCTGACCTGCATAACATGGAATAACACGGAATAGAAAAATTCCAAATCTGTAGAATATAAGAATTCCTATGTAACAGTGAAAAATGTAATTAACGAAAGCGGGGAGCAAGATTTTCCTTGCGTTACAGATCCACGGTCGAAGAGCACCGAGCTTAAAGGAAAAGGGACGGTAGAAGGGTCGTGGAGCGTATAAAAAGGAAAGAATAAAAACGTTAGAAAGATTCAGCGGAGGGGCCCTGGAGGTTGCAGTGACTGCGAGCAGCTCGTCTAAAAGGAGTCCTAGGCGGGTTATCGGTCGGTAGAGGCCGAACAACATAGCAATTATCAGCCATTCCTCGCAAATAGCTGATGGTTAGTGATAATTATCTGCCGAGAACGCCACGCCATTGGGGCAGCATCGCGTACGAACGATCTATATACCGGGTGCCTAGAGCGAAAGCGTCCCCCCTTCTTTCTGTATCGAGTCACTGCGCCGTTCTATCCTTGTCTCTGTTTTTCTATCGGCGTTCTGCATTTCTATCTTGCTCGAAATTGACAGTGATGTTATGATAATTCCTGTTCTTTCGTCACGAGAGGAGAACCAGATCGTTCCTTGGAACTCTCGGACGAATGAGTTTCTTAACCCATCGGCGATTATTCTCTCCGTTTGGTGTGACGGTCGAGAGGAATTTGTTCAGATCTCATGGCCGTGTCCGTAGTGCTTAAATAGTAATTTGTTTTAATTGGAAGATATTTGTATTTAGTATTTTTGAGAATACAACGTTATCGCGGAATAGCGTATATCTCGTTCATTTTTGCTTTATGCGTTTCCATGATACTCTTTATACTTTCTAAGATGATTTCTATGATGCGAAAGGTTTTTCAGACGTTGTTTATAATTTCTGGTAATCTTGTGACAAACAGAAGAATCAAGATTACCTAGTAGCAGCGATTGATCGAAGCGTTAGTGTTTTAAGTTAATAAAATTATATTCTTCTATCCATTTGAACTCCTTATCCCATATATTTTCATACTGGCGTGTTATTTCATGGTCATTGTATGTCGGTTTACTTGGTTTCAGGATTAACATATTGTTAATGAGATTTTATATAGACATCGGACTGTAGATTAAATTTATTGGAAAGCGATAGAAATTTACAGAATTATATATGTAGAAATCGCAGGAAAAAGGAACTGCCAGTTAAAAGGCTTGAAAGAATAAATTTCTCTAAAGGGATAGTATCGGAGTGAATTCTCGCTTACGAGAAATACGATCGATAAATTACGATCGTTGGTTGTAATACAAGCGGAGAATGTCGAAGATTTTCTTAAACAAACTAGCAATTTTTTAGATTCGCTTTTCTTTCTTTACTGAAACCAGGATAATGGCTAGGATATGCGGTGAACTTTTAAAAGGATGAAACAACGTTGTAGACTTTAATGTTGGCAGTTTAGCAGACATTGCGAGTAAAAGTGCGAACTGGCTCGCTCCGTGTAGCGCTTAGAACTTTATTATAACCTTTAAATAGATGTAATCTCGAAGTCATTACTGTTTACCTCTCAGGTATAGCAATCAGTGTTCGAACATAATCACGTTGGAGCGTGTAATTTGCGGGGCTGGTTGTTTACCGTGTTCCAGGCGTTTGCATTATGCGGTTTACTTACTTATTTTGCAATATTCGATTCTATGGTTACCGATCAAGCAGAATTTGTAACTACATAAACTCGAAATCGACAGCCTGTCACTGTACCAATTTTCTATTGTCATAAATTTACCGTTGATTCAAGACATAACCTCGACGAAATCGTCATAAATCGTGGCTTTAATGTCACAAACGCATTAGTTTTCTAATACTCGATAACATATTATGTAAACTGTGGATCTATCGTGACATTTATTAGGTTCATTCGTATGGACGGTTCATGACAAGGGTTGCCGATGTTGACGACAGTTCTCAGATTGTAGCAACGAAAATGGTCCTTAGGAAAGCAAACAATAAAATACGCACGGTGAAACGAACGTATAAATAAGGAAGTGTTCATTTATATTCTTGAAAAGTTATAGTTATATTCTTGGAAAATCCATGTCTATTGCTAGAAATCTTATTTCTATTTCTTCTGTATAATGTGGAATTTTAAAATACGATCCTCTTACATATACTATAAATATCGAAGAATTTTCAAATTCAAATTTACATAAAAAATTTCAAAGATTTCACCTAAGAAACGATGACATAATATGATAGACACATTGTTAACTGTTGCAGAATTTTTATAAATTTTTCCAAGACTTGGAACAATAAAGAATTAGATTTGTATATAAATCCTAACCCAATCATTAACTAAAACAAATGAATAACTCAAAGCGGTCACACCTTTTTACAATACAAATTACAGCAAATTACAGCTAAATAGAGGGACGTAGTTTACAACGGTAGACAGCCTTGTCAAAATATACTGATCTCTCTGTGTTGAAGTTTGCATGGAAACCTATGGAACGAAATCTCAGAATGATCTCCGTTCCAGGCAAGGGAAAAATGCAAAATGGCCAGATAAAAGGGGCGGCACGCTCGAGGGGGGTCCCAGGGTAAACCGGGACAGCCGGTCGTTGCCACGGCAAATAAGCCCGACGAATACGTTCGAGCAACAGTGTGTTAAGTACTGGCATTAGGGTAATAAGCGTGCAAAGAGAGCGCCGTCGGCCTATCGGCGTCTAAGCCGGCACAGAAGTAGGTACGTGCCTCCACCCACCCACATATCTCTTCCTCGTTCGTCCTTGTTACGCGAGATTCACGATCTCCTATCCGGTAATCCCATGGTTCGCGTACAAACTGATGGTGAACACGCAGGAAAACGTACCGGTTGTTGTTTGCCTTTTTGGTGAACTTCTGGATTTCTGTTGCGCTTGCAGATCGTTTAGACCGATGTGAAATACATGGTAATCGAGGATTGGATTTTTCACTAGGTATTTTTGTAGCACGAGGTGCGAAGGAAGCTCCATGCTGGTATATTTCGTTTTTATCGATGCGAATCAGCCTTTATTCACTTGGTTTGTAAACATTTTTAAAGCAATATTTAATTACGAATTTTATTTATCAGTGTGTTTCTTCGCTGATAGTTGTAAGAAATTTCGTCTATTTATGTTTTACTTATATTGATGTAAATCAGCCTTTACTCGACTCATCTATAAATATTTCGAAGAAACTTCTCGGTACTTTTATGTAGTGATTGTAATAAGTCCTATGCATTTACTACTTATTCCTATTTCATCGTTATCAATGTGAATCAACCTTAATTCATTTCATCTATGAATACCTTTGTACACCTATCTAATATCCAACTATCAATCCATTGCTAATGATTATAAGAAGCTCTAGCTATTTAAATTTCATTTCCATAAATGTGAATCAGCCTTTATTCGCTCCATCTATGAATACTTTCGTACCGATGGCTGACTACAAAATCTCACTGATTTGAATAATCCATAATTGATAATCGTAAGAAGCTTATCTACTTACATACCATTTCCATCAGTGCGAATCAGCCTTTACTCTGCTCATCCAAGGATATCTTCAAGCCAACACCTACCTGTGTATACCATCCTATTACCATCCAATCCAACATACTTTCTTCATGCTTACATCCACCTCGAAAGAACACCCATTAAGGATCAAACAGTAGCCTATCATATATAACGTTATAAATTCTTCCACAATTACTCGCAATACCTATCTGCTTAAATTTTTATAAAGTCGACGAGAAAGATATTAAACGAATGCCTGAAATTCCCTTTCGCCGCCACGATATTAACAAAGCAAACCAGATAACGTAGATCGATGGACAAAAAGATTGTAAAGAAAATATCGCGTTAACTCTTGATCTTCGATGAGTTCGGACAATTTTTTATAGCCTGCTTCAAATCGAACCCGTATGAACGCGGCTTAAGGATCCTGGCGCGAAGTTGCGCGCGCTGAAAGCGCAGATACGATCTGGCCGGCTAAATTGTTTCGGATTGTTGGTTAATTGGGAGCTCGTTTTGGTCCTGCAGCTCTGGTCCGGTGCAAAGGGAGACTGCGAGAACAGGGTAGACAGAGAAGAAGAGGAAACACCGGTGTGCAAATGCCTCGCCCACCTACCCCATGGTGAACCAATAATCGAAGCTCGATATAGCGAGCCGACCTGGTGTTATCCAATCGTGGACCCGGTTGCCACGCAATTGACACGCTCTCGTATGGTAGGGGATCAGGGGGTGGTTGAGGGTGTTTGCACTTGTATATGTCCATATGTATATGTATATACAGACAGTTACATACACAGGAACGAAACGATGCACGGGTGAAAAAAAATATGGACGAGGAGGGTTCGAATAAATCTGCTCGGTAAATACCGTCGTTTTTATCTGCCCGGGAAAAATATCGAGGGGGGCTTGATCGATTCCCTGTTTTTCGCCGCTTTTTATCGCGGCTCCCTGGCGCTCGTTCGATTCCCGAATTTATTGGACGCTGCTCGGTGATCAGAATTGTAGATGACTGTGGTGGTTCATGTGATTATTCGTAAATTACAATGATTTACAAAGGATTTTTTATTCGTTAACGCATGAACTTTGGTACTTTATGTTTGGTATTTTGTATTTTATTTACACATTTTGGACTGAATTTATATTGCCTACCGTCATTTTTTAAGTTCTGCCAGAGAAGCTTCTGTCAATATATATTTACTAGTTTTTAATTCTAAGTCACAGAAATTCGATAAGTTAGGGATAAGAAATGATTTGATCTTTCGACGAATGTTTCATCGGTTCATTGCAGAAGATGATTAAATCTTATGATATATATGATTTATGAAGATATAGCTAATCCTAAAAATAGATACAGGCATTATCTTTTATAAGAAATATACATATCTTAGCGTAAAATATCGTAGGCTGGATTTATGATGATCGATCGATATTGTAAAATCACCAAAAAACAAAAATGTTAAACCATCTATGTCTATGTATATGACGACCATATAATAATTCTTAAACCTTTGCAATGTTCTTTTTCATTATATGAATAAAAAATAATTGATGTGGCAGAAAGACATGGAAGGTAATTCCGGTTTTATAGAAAGTAATAAAATAAAAATTCGACGTTCGTCTATCGCGATGAAAGTCTACGCATGGATAATAAAAGTGGCGAAAGCAGGGTGCTCCGTTACATTGCATTGTAAATGGGGGTTCGTCACGCGTCATTGACCACGAGCTCGCGATATATATTATTTAGTAACGTCCAGCTGCGTCGCGTCGCGCAATCAATTTCTATATCAGCTTAATTACCATTAATAATGGATCCAACCAGACGTTATTAATGGATCGATTATCGGCTCATCTGATATCGAGCGGTATCGCATTTCGACGCCTCTTTCACGTTGCCAGATGATTACAATCCTCTTCCATTTCGACCATATTTATTTTTTGTTTCGTCGATAAAATTACGACAATGCACGCGAATCGTTTCCTCGAATAGACGAAGCGAGATTCTATCAGGAGAGTCACGGGGGTCATGTGAATAATCGTAAATTTGGCAGTTTTTAAATAATAATATCTAGATTTTGAAAACGTTTGATAATCAGAAGTATTATTCGACATTGTTTTTTTACAACGAAATTACTTTCGTTCTGTTTTCTTTTCTTTAAGTATTTTCACTATAAATTGAATAAAAAATGGAAAAGATTTTTGAAAGTTACAAAAACTGTACAAAATTGTAAAAATGTTCTATAAAATATTCATCGCGATATTCGTTTTTGAAACAAACGTCTGTTTGCGTTCCATTTCTTTAATTCGATCTACACGAACATGAATGGCTATAAAAATCCGCTGTCTAATTATAAAACGTAATTATGAGAAAAGGTTTCTTAAACTTGTTAAATTTCTTCTACTCAAGTATAAACGTAAAATTCTTTTACTTCTTCCCTTAATCAATGCAATTCAGTGTTTACATTTTTCACTTGTCAATAAAAAATTCCATTACGTATTCATAATGTTTTTATCAAACGACATTAAGTATTTATACCGAGTACATTAAGCGTAAAACCGTGAGAGCAGCAATAAGTAAAATTTTACAGAGAATGCGTGAGGGTGTGTTTCGTGACAGGCTTCGTTCCCTCTTAAAAGAACACTCATTTTCGCGTTAGTGGTATTTAATTGCCCGATGGTATCACGGTGAACACGTGAATCGTGAAAATAATTGTTGATGAGATTTTATAGATGTTACTAGAACGCGAATGGAAGAAGCGTATACAAAGGGGTTGATTTCTCTATTCGCGTTAAAGGGTGCGACTTTTGCAGGAGCTTTTCATTGGCCGATAATTTCGCAGAATAAATTGCAGATTAGGTTTTGCGGATTTCAATAAAATTCAGACGGAAAGAACACGTAAGGGGAGGTCTCTGTTTATTACACGATCATTTATTTCCACGTTAACGCTGTTTAATTGTATTATCGTGGTTCAGGAAGTACG
Organism: Bombus soroeensis; assembly: GCA_014737365.1. NCBI lineage: Eukaryota > Metazoa > Arthropoda > Insecta > Hymenoptera > Apidae > Bombus > Bombus soroeensis. The sequence continues at coordinate 127,047 of JACXIL010005362.1, forward strand.
TAAGAGATCGCTGATTATTAGATTTCGCTAATTATAATGAAATTTAAGTGGCTGTTTTTTATTCTCGTCCTGTGCCATGGTGTCTTTATTATTTCATATTATCTTACTAATGAAATCTTTATGAATTCATATTTATGAAAATATAAATGTCAAGGCTTTAGAGTGCCTTAGGTTTATCGTAATATACAAATTCTTTATGGAAGAAATTCTTCTCTGAAGTTTTATAATATACGTATATTCTCGTAACTCGATTCTGAATTAAGTGAAATTAGCAAGTTATCGATAGCAAGCTTCTAGGCAAGTTGTCACTCGCAAATTTATAATTCTATAATTCTTCATTCTATCTTATTACCCTATCTTCTCATAGTTGTTCCTAATTTCCTCAAGGAACTACCGCGCCTAAATTATAATAAATTTCAATTTCTACAAATTAATATACCTACGTATAATATTACAAATATCTTCGGTGATTATCATTAACGTCCCTATAGATGACATATCACCAGCGATAGGATATCTCCAACAACAATTTGTCAGAATCTTATCTGCTCTTTATACACCAAACTACGATCTCGTGAAAAATTACGATCGCCAAGCAACGAGCCAATCAGCCTACAATTTTCATTAAACGTCGCAATTACCATTTTACCATTTTTAATTCCACCGGCTTGGACGCTCCGTTTTTCTTTTTTTCTTTTTCAACTAAAATCCATCGCGGTATGGCGAGCAATTCATGAGTCTGACCGGAGGGATCGATAAATCGTGCAAGGATAATAAAGGCCGTTTTGCATGGAATTCGAGCGTGTTTTCGGGAAGGAAACGATTTTACGTGTAACGAGATGCGGCCAATTATAATTATCGTTCGATACATTGCTGCGCGGTGACGATCGTCCATAACAGCTTGTCTTACACGTGTCTGGCGAGATAACGAGGTGAATCGCGGTAATTGTCCTTTGTCTAATTACCGACCGGCTGGCCGGCTGACTAATTGTTTCATCGGGTGAAAATAATGGGACACCGTCACGCGCGTGAACATCCGCACGCACGACTCCGATTTCCACGGCAGTCGATGCTCCAATCTGTTTTTTAGTTTCCTTTCTTTTGTTTCGCAATCAAATATCGGAATTATCGGAAACATTGTGAAATCTTTACACTAACGCGTTGTCTATTGAATGGAAATTTTTATGATATACCTACGACGTTAGAGTACCGCAGTTAAACACATTGGAAATACTGATAATATCGAGTAATTTAGGTCAACGCATTGAATGCCGCAGATTTGTTGTAGTAGTACGTTTATGACGTTGAAATATCGTAGTTTGTTTCAGTGCAATATGTTGTACACAGATACGTGTGCATCAGACTGTTGCGTAATATAAATGTCGTTTCCAAAATATCAGATTCCTCATCGAGATATATGACTTGACTTGGAGTAGAATTTTTTAACGACGACAGAACCTAAATGAAAATGTTACTTCGGGATAGTTTGGAGAATTGAAAGGTGGAAAGAAAATGGTGGCCAAATTCTAATGTGTTCCATTCTTTTTGTACCGTTACGTGTTTCTCTAATCTTGAGAAGAACATAAATTATGCGTATGTACGCGTTTGATCTTTAGGAAAGTTTAGGAAAGAGATTTATTAGTTGTGATAATTAGAAGAAAAATAATTTCTTAGATTCCAATATCTTTCGAATGCAGACTCGAAGAATGAACTGGAAGAATCTTGGAGAAAAATCTAGAGGAAGAATCTGAGAGAATCTAAAAGAATCTTGTAGAGAAGAAATGTAGAAGAACGTGGCAGAGGAATCCAGAAAAACCTAGAGGATGTAGGAAATCTATACTTTGTATCGAAGAATTTGAAATCTGAAGATTCGCATATTCCATCTTAAAGAGTTATTTGCTCTCGCAAAAGCTTCGACCTAAGAACAACACAAAGAATATAAAAAATGGATGCTCGGAGTGGAAGTAGCGAACAGTTAACAGGAACCGAAAGCCTATCAATCACAGCCACGTCCATCGTCCTCGACTATCTACGACGAGAAATCCTGCAGCTTATCATTTCCGATCATTTTCCAGTTACTCAACTGTCGTTCTCTCGTCATCGACGAGTAATTGGCCGCGAGTAGTTATTTCATTAGTGGAACTTGATCGAGAAACGAAGGGGACAGAAACGTGACATAAATTGTTGCTCATAATTGACTCTCTTTTAACCGATCCTTACCTTCCAACGTTGCAATTGGAAAAATCGTCGAGAAACTCTGTCTATATGGGGGGAAAAAATTAAATTAGAAACGAGATAAAAGACGGAAGAATAAACGAGTAAATAAAGTAAGCAAGAAAATCGAAATACTGTCGGTAATTACTGTTGTATGTAGATCATCGCCGGTGCAATCTTTTTTTTTTTTTTGTTACTAACCTAACTTAATTTACAATTGCGATGGTTCGGATAAATTATGAACACAGAACGAAGCAAATGACATCATTATCGAGATTAATGCACGGTTTATTCGTGATGATTCTTCAATCGTGATGGCGTGCCGGTACCGTTCTGTACCGGAAACACGCAACTATAGTAGCGTTTTTCACTCGTTCTCGGGATGAGGATCAGTGATTTAGTGTGTCTTTGAACTTTCCAATATTGTTAAAATGTTGTATTGTACTGGTGAGTATCTTCGTCTACTCTCCGGGTGATTGCTTCTCATAGAAACGATACTTGTTTCTAGCGTTTGTTTCGATTATTTCTGTGGTTCTATGAGGTAGTTCTTTGGTTGTTACTACTTTTAGATGAACAGTTTACCTTCAGAAGTTTATTTTCTATTTATTTGGTAATTGAATTTAATTTTGATCTGCTGTTGGTATCTTTGCAGGCTACGATGGTTCGACTTAATTTTATTAAGGGGGTGTTCTGGATTAGAATGTTCTAAAACAGCGCTTTTTTGTGATTTTTTTAGAAGGAAAAGAAAGAAATGAAGTTATTGGAACAAAAAAATTTTTGTTTAAGTGGAAAAAAGAAATTATAACAGATTTCTAAGCCTATTTCATGGACGTCTTGTCGCTGCAGTCTTCAATCAGCGGGAAAGATTCACCTTGTAATTCTTGACTGAAACAAAAAGCCAAAAAGGGATTAAATTATTATATATTTTCCTTCTGGGTGAACTAAACCAAGGCAGAAAAAAATGTGAAATTAACAATTTTGGCGGGTTTAAAAAAATATGTTTAAAAAAAATAAACTTTAAGTACTATAATAATTATTTAAATAAACTTTTTTTAGGGCACCTCCTTAACGCAATAGGCTATGCATATTAAAATATCATTCGTGACAACAAATTATATGTTCAAAATTAAGGTACCTAATTTAAAATGTTGTGATCAGCCATGGTCAATCGAAGATCTTTTCTGATTTCGTTGTTGTATCTATACCTCGGTATACGTAGGATATTATTATGTTACAAATAGAAGAAGATTATAAAATTAATAAATTATACAAAATTCTTAAAACACGTCCAAAGAAGAAAAGGTATCTCTCACCGAAAGACCGAATCAACTCTAGGATTATTCACAAATTTCTCACAAACTCTCTTCGTTAATGCTATCGCCTTCTCAATCCCAAAAAAAGACAAAAATAGGAAAAAGAAAAAGAGACACAATACCCTGTCATTATTCACTGCGTCCTATACAAACACGCGCGGGTGGTGCAAATTGCTCGAGACTGTCATTATGTCTTGCCACACCAGCATCAAAAGGGATTTTCGTTGAAGAAATTCGTGAGACTTTCTCTTGGACGAGGCATCACCGACGATTATTCGTCAATTTTCTCCCACTAGTTTCCTCGACGCTCGATCCATCATCCATCGATGATTACGATCATGGAAATTCCCTTGTCGCAGACGAGGGAACACCGAGGCGTCCGGTAATTTCCTCTCCGCGAGAAGCGTGGGCCTCGCGAGGCGCAAAAACGCGATCCTCGAAGAGGAGGAAGCAGGTTGAGCGCGTGTGCGTATGCCCGCTTGACCCACCACCCTTTTTCCTCCTCTCTTGTCCCTCTATCTACCCTCGCCGCGGTCTCTGACAACATAATCATCGGGTTTAACTTGCGCTAAAGCATAGTTAAACGGGCAGCTGGAGTGGCGCGCCTAAAATGTGTGTTTAACCGGCTGTCCCGTTTTTAGAATCCTTTGCGTACGGCTCGTTCGCTCGAGTTACACCGTTATTATCATTATTAGATTAATGACGGGATATCGAGTGACGTTGTAGCGGGAAAAATGCACGGTGCAACCAGCCGCCATCGCGGGATCGATGACTCGTTCGTTGGTTTTTGGCAACTACCGGGTGTTGCCGATGCTTTCGATTGGCTTTGGGTTAGGTTGGTCGAGTTAGGTTTGGATTTGAATGGGAAATTGTCGGGAGCGGTCGATGGGTTGGATTAGGTTTGCGCGGGGTTTCAGAGGATAATTTGGTTAGTCAGCGTATGGTTTGAATTGATTGTAATACTGGGTGCAGTTGATGGTTTGGATTAGATCTGAGTTGCATTTTGGATTAGATTTTAGTGGAATTTTGGGTTAGAGCGCCAAATTTTTGAAAGTATAGTCAATGAGTTGGATTAGAGAGTTGAGTTACATTGTAGACATAGTTTGACTAGTCGGTGGTTTGAATTGAGTTATTTCTAGAACTTCGTAGTGTAATTGATGATCTGCGTTACATTTACTTCGACTTCTGGAGCTTTTGGGAATCGTTGGAAGCAGTTGGATTTGGTTTGAATTGGATTTAAAAATTATTGGAAGTAGTCAGCGGTTTGCATTTGGATGATTTAGTTCAGTTTAAAAAGTATTAACAGCGGTTCATCGTTTTGTACTACATTCTGAACTCGGTTTTCAATTAGATTAATAGGAATTAATAGAAGTAGTTCACGTTTGGATTAGATTCGCTGGAAATTAATCATCGCTTTGAAGCTTATAGGTGTGAACAATATTTTAAGAGAAATTTTGCTTTCGTATAAAGTTGAAGCCAAATTTCATAATCTCAACCTACTGCAACTTCGTTATACGTGAAACACCCTTCATTTCGAATTAAATATCCGCAGTTAAGTAATCAGAAAGAGTACTTAACGTAAACTCTCGTAAAAATCAGTCCAATTAAAATCAAGGCTGTATTAACAGTACTAAAAATGAATCAATCGAATGTGCAAAAAACCAATCGCAGAAGAGAAGAAGAGGAAAGAGAGAGAGAGAGAGAGAGAGAGAGACAAGGACGTCGGTAAATTACACGACGTTACGAGGAAATTGATAGTCTAATTATGGCTATCCGATCGGTAGGTAAAGAACCAATTTGCTGGCCGGCCAATCGACAGGCATCGTTCGATTAGGATTCAGGCCGCATGGTAGTCGCGTTAATTTTCACCGGTCGCCGGACGTGATCTTTACACGGCCGATAATCACAACCGGTGCCAAAAATCAACTGTTTAATATTAATAGGCCGATTAGATTAATCAAACTCCATGGCATCGTGGAACATCCACGCGCAGCCTGCCATTGGACCTCATAAATAATACATTCGAGCTTGTCGAAGGGCGGTGTATTTACATCGACTCCCCCAAGTCGACGATATTTTCGAGATCTTTGGGAATAAAAAATACCAGAGAAAATCGGGGAAAGGATCAGAAATGTCTGATAAGGCGCCACGTTCGGTATCCATTTTTGTATTGCGAGAGTACTTTGTTAGTAGAAATTAACGATGATAATACGCTACCGATACGAGTCAGAAATGTCTGATAAGATGCCACATTTGGTATCCATTTTTGTATTGCGAGAGTACTCTGTTAGTAGAATCGTTAACGATGATGATACGATAATGATCAAATGGCCATGATATGATGATGATCACAATGATATGTTATTGATATAATGATGATTGTATCACAATGGCATGATGATGCCGATGGCCATATGATGACATAACGTTGATTCATATGTTAATGATACATAGTGATCACTAATATAGTAACGATAAGATAACGCGACGATGATTTGCTAGAAGCGATATTTTGGTAAATTGATATGGTATAGAATCGATACTAAATTTTAAATGATTTAGATCTATGTTATATATGTAGTATATTATATTTGGAATTAATTGATTGATTTAGATAAATGAGAAGTAGGCTCATCTTCCGCCCTCGTCTTCTTGTTTCATGAACATGTAGACGTTCGTACGTCCTGTATTTCGAATTCTATAATGAGGTCGTAAATCAGGGTAACTTAACCTCAACTTTAGTCTCGCTCTCACTCGATCCAGATTACTGATAGGATCATACTACTCGGTGTTGCTTGATACACAATCTCTCTACTAGTAACTTAACTCGCGATTCTAATTACGTGGAAACAAGCTAGCTCGTTTCTCATCTTAACCGCTCCTTAACACCTGCGGCTATTACCGAATCCCATTGCCAGCCTTAACAACAATTTCATCCAATAGTTTAAGTTTCATTATCATTCCTAAAACAAATTTAAGTCGAACGAGTGAAGTTCAGATATACATAGACTACAATTCCCGATAGAACTCTTCTCAACTAGCATAATTTAATTTAATAATTCAAAAACACCGGCTCCCCTTCACGAATACCAAATAATTCTCGAACCAATTTGAAATCGACGAACAAACATTTCAAGAATCATACGTAACATAACCTAAAAAGCGTTCGATCGATAGACGGCTCGCCAGCCTCAAATCGAATGTGCACATCCAACGCTTGGCATATTCGCGTCATGTTGAGTCGTCCTCTAAATTCCGTTTAATCGCTCATACAGAATAAAAATAGCGTATCGACGAGCGGACAAGTTGGCAGGAGCATTGAATCACGATAAGATCAGCCGTATATGCTTCCCTTAGCATTGTTTAATGAAACGAGTTCTCGGTTCTCTAATGCCATCCGAGGCAGAGAGGGTGATATTCCACGAGGTGGTAGGCAACACCATCCTCGTATCTGCGCGTATATTTTTCAGGCTACGCTTGTACACGCTTGTACGCGCGTGGAACATCCGAGACGAGCGTGCACCGGCCGCCAGTGTGCGAAGAGTTGTACGGATATTCCATACGATGCCGGAGGCCTGATAGAGTCGTCATGTGCCTCCGTGTAATCAGGGGCTCTCAGCTGCGTACGCCTGTATTTCTGGAGCCCATCAGACTTCCTGACAAATCTACTGCCCGACAATGCCCTGTAATAGTATCCACTTTTAGACGGTTCTTCGGCAGTTGCTTCGGTTTCTTTGGTGACCGGTTTTCACGCAGTTTTGTGGTTAACAGGTTGAGCAGACATGGCTATAGTTCGAGCTGGTGTGCAGCTTTCGCTCGGAAATTAGGCGTTCGAGATTTCGGAAAAGGATCCAGGATTTGGGGAATTTTGAAAATTGCGAATTTGGGAATATTAGAATTTAAGCATTTGAGAATTTAGGAATATAGGTATTTAGGAATTTTGGTGGCTAATTGGGAATGTAGGAGTTTTAGAATATAAAGATTCAAGAATGTGGAAGCTTTGAGATATAAAAAATTGTTTGGTTTAGTAATTTAGGAATCTCGCTGAAGTAGTTTTGCGAATGCGGGAGTTTCAGAAGGTAAAGATGTAAGAATTCAGGAACGTTGAGATTTTGGTTAATTTTGTAGAATTTTTAGATTCGCGAATTTAGAAACTTCATTTGTTTCGGTAGAAGAAATTCGATCGACGATGAATGTTAAGTAGCGACTTGAATTCTCGGTTGAAACGCTTTTTACTAGGAATCGTATGTTATATTTGTAGACTGGTTTAATTGATTTCTTAAGGAACCGAGGATTCGTGTACTCGACTAATCTTCAATCTTGTTGATAAGAACTTGCTCTCGATCCGCTTTCAGTTTTCAAGGAAAAGCGCTTTCTCGGATGTGCTTCAAACGACCTAAATCACTTACAATCACACTATATAAATTTCCCATGTAATCTGGCTTTATCGACGAGTTTCTACGAACGAAAATCGAGTTTAACCGCGTAGCAGTCGCGATAATCAGGATGATACGCCGCGGCCGTATGATGCATCGTGTTGCCGCTATCGCGACACGAGTTCCAGGAAGATTAGAGCAGCTAATTAATAAAGCGGGGTTATCCGCGTTACATCTTCACGGTATTAGCCGGCCGAATGGCCGCTTCATGGAATCCGATATCTCGGGGACCGATCGAGCTTTAATAAAGTTCTCCACGCTGAACACGCCGAGAGATGGAGAGAGGTTGGTAAAGGAGCAGAGAGAACGAGAAGAAGAATGTGTTGGAATTTCGTTGGTAGAACGTGACCCACGGGGAACGGCATCGCGAGGAACGTTCGAACAGGCTTGTCATGATTCGATACTCGCGCTTGCTTGATAAACGATTCGGTTTCCCTGGGGAGCTTGGATAGGGAGCAATTGCTCGAGAAATTGAGGTTAGCTTTGTGCAGCTTGTTCGACCAAAGATATGGGATTTGATCGAACTTCGTGCTGTTTGATAAATTCTTTGCATAGATTCCGTGCTTGATATATTGGTCGATGGGAAAGTTGAGTTTCGTGGGATAAATTTGTAAGAAGTTTGACTTATGTATTTAACATTTAGAGAGTCGAAGTGAACTTTGTAAAGATAATCTGTCGCTATATTCTTTGATGGAAGTTTTAATCTGGCAGGAGATTTTATGATATCAAGTACAGAGTTAGACTCGTTTCTTTAATATCAGTAGCTCGATAGGAGGGCTAATTTTGTGAGAAAGTTTAAAGGTATAAATTCTTCGATGTTTAGAGTACGAACGTCTTCTGTGTTATACGAAATAGATGTTAGTCAAATTCAATATAAAATTAATGGGATTCGTTTGATAAAACGCTGTTGGATTTTACTCTGCCGTAGAGATCGGTTTGCATAAATCGGTACAGTACCGAATCCTCGCTGTCGTCATTCAGCGATCGTCAGGTATGGGCGTAGTACAAGAGTTACTCGACGACTTAATTTGAAAAAAGCGTTTAATTTGCTGTTAAGCATAGATTGGAGATACAGTCGGGGGGAATTATTCCGAAGTAATCGGGATCGTAGGATACGGTTTCTTCCTGTGAGGAGCGGTGCTTTTATCCGCGATTCATCTTGTAAACGAAACGTCTTTACCATGGTATCTGCAGATAAGCTTAAAAGATAGCCTACTCAGGGATACATTTTAATTATTCATACGGGACACCCGTGGATATATCCTTGCTCGACTTTAGCTCGTCACGTACATCGATCTCGATCCCGAGAACAGCGTCGCGCCGTCTATTTGAGAAAATCGCCAGTACCTGCTCGAAAGTTCTCTTTTTCTCTTGACGTAAGGAAGAAAAGGAGCGAAGTAGAGAGATAAAGAGAGAAAGAGAAAAGAGAACGGTATCCGATCAGCTTGTAATTTATTCGACATTTTGTAATTTAAATGCTTAACGCGTGTAATTTAAGCATCCCCTCCTACTGGCCATCGAATGGGTGTGTTTCTCCTTGTAGAGCAAACTCCATTAAAATGATTAAAATTAATGAGACACTTTGGCCGGGCGATGGATGAAAGAGACAGCAATGAAAAATATCGTAGCGTTTCTTCTTACTGAAATTCGAGATAGGAGTTCATGGAAAAATTGTTTTCACGTGCACGTAATTTCAGGGCTGGAAGTTTGTCGGCCGTATAATCTGGATTTGTTTAAAATCGCTTAATATGAGAAAAGCGGCAACTGGTTTGTCGAACCAGGACGAGCTGCTATCTTGTGAACGCTGGCAGAGATAAGCGGCTAGCGATTCTTCCACAAGGAATTGTCACAGTTACTAAAAATTGATTTTTCTTCTGAGAATAGTGACAGGTTTGTTCAAATTGGCCACATCAGTATCACGTTACGTTACGCTTAAAAATCAATTCCACGTTCGAAACGTAATAGTACACAGCAGCAGTATAATTGATAAAACTTCCAGAGAATTTGTAGCTTCGCAACGATCACGCAATTCCATGTTAGACACCTCCATCAGTATATGTTTAATATATCCGTGCATCATATCTCTTTATCGAATTTTTCAAAAAAATTGCAAGCATAATTTCCCTCGCTCGAATCAAATCGGACTTCAGCTTTCCTGATTATCGATCCAATTTTCTAGAATTGTCTTGGCAATTACCACGGATCGACGGCGAAAACAAACGAAACTATGCTGAATACTGCGAATTTATTAGAGGAACCAAAGGAATGCACCGGCTGATCCTCGCGCGCTACTCATACTTAATATATCAATCATCGGTGTGGATTCGAATGGGCGCGATCGAGGCCGTTCGTCATTAAAATTCATTTGCCGACGATTCACGGCTGCCTCTTTCTCAGTCGGCCGTGATTTTTCCCCGGCCGCTAATCGTCGAGCGAGCGCGAGCGCGCGCGGCCCGCTTGCTTGTAAAGTGGCGAGGCTCGCGCCTCTCCTCGCGGCACAATGGGCTCCATGGATGATTAATGACGATCTTGGAACGTTAATGAGGCGATGACTCGGCCGACTTTGCTTAACCGTTCCCAAGGGAGCCACGATTTTCGTGGTCCTCGCGATACCATACTTTACCGCAATTCCAACCCCTTTGAGAATTTAACGATGAAGCATTTTACAGACGATTTATTGCGAAATTATATATTTATTACGAAATTGAGTCTGCACGGTACAATATGTTACTCGTGAAAAATTGGCGCCAAGGTAATTGGCAATAAATGTTAGATTTGAATCAATGTATTATATATTTCGTTCTCCGTGTTCTTGTTCGTATCAGAGTCTGCAACGATTAGAGGCTGTTTTTGTATCGTCTACGTGGTGCAGTAGGTGTGAACTTATTTCAAATTCATTTACATAAGCGGAACTTGTAAATGTAAACCTGAAACGAACACGTTTCAACTACGCGTTAACGAACCTCCGGAGAAGTCTCTATTTCGTTGATCCTAGGGCCAGGTGATCTTTAAAAATCACCTTGCAAATTGAAGTCTATATTCCATCAACCCCAAGGCGAAATACGCTCGAAGCAAATCCCTACCAACTATGTGTGAAGTTTATTTCACCAATTCTAAAATCTCTGTAGACTATATGTCAACTATACACCTCTCAACTATCAGGTATACACTGGGAAGTCTGTACTGCGTCAGTTCTAAGAACAGATGCACGTTTGGAACAAGAATTTTCTACCAGCCATAAATCCGGAAGTCCCTACTCCATCGATCGGGTGTCTATAAAATATCCTACGTGATGTTTGTTCGGTCCAGTGAAAGGAGTCCGCTACAACGAGTGTTGCTTATCAACTATATATTAAATCTCTATACGACGTATCTTTGATACAGTGAAAAGACTGTGCAGCCCAAAGAATCTGCCCTTTATTAAAATCCTACGTGCACGGTTAATACTATCATCTGCATACAATGAAGAAGTAACACGCACGTTCCAGGAACGCAATCGCGTTAGAATCCAGCGTTGACCCTGCAGTGACTCGACCAGATTCGTAGCTACCAGGGCCAGGTGCCTGCGGGGGGCAAATTAAGTTGTGATTATCTGTCGATGCGATTTAGTCGACGTTGCGGTGTGATGTCGTCCCAAGGATCGTTCCACGGGCCACGAAACGAACGATTGCTCGCGAGAAGAGACGCGGCAGTCTCGTAGAAGAACGAGGTAGAGAAGAGGCAGAGACTCGAGCGGTTTGAAGAAGAAGAGGGAGACACGAGGTTCGTAGGGGAAGAGAGAAAGGGAAGGACGTGTTTCTTCGTCGAGGCAGAAACAAATAGCCATTGTCTGTGCCGAGCCACGGCAGTGCAGAGCCTGAGGAGCATCTATCACCTGCTTATCACGATTATACCACTTGTGCCTTTCCCTCTCAGCCTCCGCTTACCTTCTTCTCCTCCTCTCCCCACTTCTTCTTCTTCTTCTTCTTCTTCTTCTTCTTCTTCTTCTTCTTCTTCATCGTCGTCGTCGTCGTCGTCGGTGTTGTCGTGTTCTTTCTCTTGGTTCTCTCGTCTGTTCCTCGTCGTTGGACCACTCTGGTCGCAGCGTCGGACCCGCGGCGAGTGAGACGTTTCAGTGAGCACCCTTTTTGCTCAATTTCCGATCCATCCAATGACCCGTACGCCAGGCCCCGGAACGCGGATAAATAATTAGCGGATCTGACGGCAGATTTTATCGGTACTTTGTTCGATGTGGCGCGTTACGCGGTTCTTGCAGCATTTGCAAGGATCTTGAGATGGAAAGTGATGGTGGAAAGAACTTCAAGGACGATGGAGGATACTTATAATCTATAACGTCTCAACGACTGTACAGTTGTCGTACCATCGTGAAACGATTGTAGAATAGAAATGATATAAAAATTGTGCCACTGTACAGTGTACTTATCCTCTGTAACCAATTCTACGTCACAGACACGCGTCACATCAACCTAGTGTCGTCCTTCCAAAATCTACGCTACTCTGTTACTCTCACTTCTTCAGTTCTTAAGAAACCTTCGTATTCCTTGCAAGCCTAGTTCGATTCTTTTCTAACCGACATAAATCACTATCTTTCTTGCTCAGTCGATCGTACCTGGCCAAAGTTTATTATCTGAAAATAAAGAAATGTGGTACCAGAAGCAGAAGCAATCTCTTACGCCATTACCATTACACCTGGAAGCGTTAAAGCGTCCAGCGATGACGCGGCAATAAACTCTTCGCGGGGAAAAAATTGGCGAACCCGAGAAATTAATACAAAAGGTATCATCGACGATGCTAGCTACGGTTCAGGCCATCCTCGTCCTCGATACGACGCTTTTCATCCTCGTCAAGAGAGGGAAAAAGAAGAGAAAATGTGGCTTGGCCACCGATTGCCGGTGCAACCGACGTGCAGCTTATCGGACACCATTTGTTCCGGGCATTTTTTCCGCTCGTCAGGCTGCGCAACGAGACTGTCGACGCAGGATGATCGCGCAGGTGATCCGTTCCATCCAAAGAGGCCATCGAAGAAGGCCGCGGTCCGGTTGGCAGGCCTGGACGAGCGAATCCGGTCAACAAATGGTCCCGCCGCGAACAGATCGCTATCGTCCACCGCCGCTGGATATATTTATACGAAGCTCCAGTTGGTAATGTGCCCGTGGAAGCGTATGGGACACATTCTCCGCGCAACACGGGACATCCAGTCCCGTCTGATCACCCCCGTCCACGATACTAACCTCCCTGGATCGGGTTACGAGCACTCGTTGCGCCTCCTGCGGCTCGATAGAGACGTCTAATTTGTGAATGCGATCCCACCATGGGGAACGATCGTCGATATCCGGGAAATTAAGCATCCTGGAACCGGATCATCGGGTTCGAAGTGGACTCGCTGCGGTTGACAGCGCGCAGATAGGATTTGGGATTATGGGTTACTGGTTGGAATGATCGAGACTCTGGTTACACAGTGAATTGTATGTTCTAACGAACACGGTATAGTCCATAAGTATTTGGGCACTTGAAATTACTGCGGATATATGAACGTATGCTTGGAGTGGAACTTCTTGGTTCAACTTTGGAGTTTGATCTTGTGTATCAGGTAATCGTGTAATGTTAGTAGGTGTTGAGGAAAAGGGACGTATTTTAGGAATTGATAATATTAATCAGCGGAAATAAAAAAGTTAGAAAATTAAAAGTGGGCGAAAATTAGGCTTATAGATTTCACTTGCGTTCATTCGTAAGCGCATCCGTTTGCTCTTGTTGAAACGGTTAAAGTATGTGTTCCTACCATATTTTAAAAATGTATATCAGTTTTCTGAGGTATCAGCCGTTTATAGTTAAACGTGGAGCCGCAGCGATGCAGTTACATCGTGCGTTTCACTAGCTTCGGTAACACAGCTAACACAGCGCTGAAGAACCTTAAGACAGGACATGTATAATTTTCACTGGAAAAATTGTGGCAAGATGTGTAGAATTAACACTAAAGGAATTATAACATTGAAAATACAACACGCATATGAAGCTTTTGATCGAAAATTGTTTTTTACATGAAAGGATATAATCTGACAGTTCCAGTTTAACTTATCAGGAAAGTAATTAAAAGATGTTGGAATCACGTTATCACGTAGTGACTTGAAGGCAGAACCAAAGCCATTCTCTGTTCTCCACTTCGACATCAAATTTACAGAGTGAAATGGCACGGTATCATCGATCATTCTGCAGAAGTCCCTCCTTTCCAGAAATCTTCAAGGTAACAAGTAGATCCTTGTTGAAGGAAGACGTTGGAAACACTGCAGGACAAACGGAACGTCGAGGATCTTCACGTGTCCCGATAGAGGACGAGGAGACGTACCAAACGGTGGATGAGAAAAGGGCAAGGCGGACAGAAGAGGTTGATTCTTAACAGGTACCAGGCCCCGGTGGATTTAGATGTCTTCGCCGAGATACGTTTCCACGAAGCAGTTTCGGATGGTCCAGAGAAGAACCCAGAGACCCACTGTGACGGACTGCGTTATGCGATCCTATCCCACTGGGAGATCTCTGGTTCGCCTGGTACCGTTGCGACTATGGTCTCTTTAGGGACGTGTTCGGTGAACAAATTACCTTTTGTTTTGAAAACTTAACGGTTCCCTGCCGTTCTTCGCATTTTCGTCTTTGTAGGAGGATACCTAGTTTTGAGCAGTTCCAAAATTCACGGGAACATTATGGGACAGAAACGTAATAAGTAGACCGCGAATGTTTATTTAGATTTTTGTAAATGTTAATGTAAATGCGTGTTATGCGAATGTTAGTTAGCGAATGCTGGAGTAAATTTAAGAGATGGAAGATGGGTAGAAGATCGTTTTATGTATCTTGGATATGTAGTTTGCATATTTGGATTAATACTGAAACCAAAATAGATCAATCGTAAAATTCTAAAAGATGGATCTTGTCGATTCGCTAATGTCATTAATTGGAAGATTATCGAACGAGGAAAGCTTGGTATTAAAGCGAAGGAAATTTTTCAGAGGCGGAATTTACCAGGTTAATCTGTGAGTGCTTCAATTAGTAATAAATCGCAGTGTAATAATTCAGTACAGCGTACTATGATTCACTGTAGTACTATAGCATAATGAGGATTCGAAGAGGTAACTGCAGCGTTGAAATAAAAAATGGGCAAGTCGTGAGTTGAATCGTAAAACTGTCAATTCAAAGTTGAATTATAGAACTATGAACGATTAAAGTATAAAACTAGTAGCAAGGAATATAAACTGAAAGATACGTGACAAAATACACGATACAAATCTCGAAACGATACACCGCTGTGAATCGATAAAATTACTATGAAAAAGTCTGTTTGAATTAGTCATTTCGACCACACCAATAATTCTGCTATTAAAATTATACCACTCAAGAGATTTGATTTATTTGCACCGTATTTGAGGGTTAATTAGGAATCTGGCGTGACTTAATGAAGCTGGAAAATTACTGGAGGAATTGAAGTGACTTAATGAGGCTAGAAATTAGACGAAGTATAGTATGAAGGGTATTAAGTCGGTGTGTTGTAACAATGAAGTCACAATACGAAGGAGGCAAGTGAAAAGGAAAGTACGAGGAAGTGAAAGGAATAGTAGTATCGAGCGTACAAACTCAGCCGAGGGAGAGAGAAAGAGAAAATGTGAGCGAGTGATTGATGATCAACGACAAGAGAAGGTTCCAGTGATGAATTTGGCCGCCTTAAATAAATTGGGCAGATTTCGACAATTGTTCGTGCGGCTGTATCGTGTTTTACAATTTATTTTCTTGAAATTCTTCGATAACGGGAAAACACCACGAGTCAGAAGTCGATCGTGTAATTAAGAGAAAAAGAAAATCCTCAAAAGGCGGATAAAGAAGATTCAAAATTCTTAAAAATTTTACACTCGATAAAAATTGCAGGAAACATTGATAAAGCGAGAATTATATTTTTAAAGATTTAAAAATATTAAGAAAAGCGACTAAAACGATAGAAAAGAGTAAATGTGTTACGTTAGAAATTCCACAGAAGCTTTCTTTCAAATCGTCGGTGATGTAGTCGACAGAGATATCTCTTTGGACGTATCTTTCTGAGATTTAGGAGAGTATTGTGAATGTCAATTTTTAGTTATGTAAAAGCTGGAATTCAGGCAACGAGGAAACACGGAACGGTACCGAGGAACAGAGCTCTCGTGCACGGATTGCGTAATCGTCGAAAGGTCAATCCACTAATCGGCCAACAATTTGCATGCTTAACACTAAACACCAACAACGATTTCTCTGATGACCACTTGCGATCGTCCTTTATTTTTCCTTCGACTGACGCAGGTTCTTGGAATCTTGCTATAGATTACAGGATCGAAGGATTTTGCTTAGTCGATCTTCTGGGTTAACCGTGAGACTTCTAAAAATGTTGTCTTTTATTCTTACAATCAATTCAAATCGTTGGACAATCTCTCAGAAAGATATTTTCTTTCAAAGAAAGTTTCTTCAAGAAGTTTCTTTTATTAACTTGGTTCTGCAGAAAATTTTATAAATAATAGTTCCGAACTTGAAGGTTTCGAATATCACATTTTTTCATGTAAAATGATCTAGCAGGTTGGCCGCATTACCTATTAAATATTCTAATATTCACGAACGGAGGTATAAATCGTTGTCCTTGAAAGTAAAGAGGCAGGTTCGATGTCAGGACCGAGAGCACGGTCGATCGTCCAGATTCCTCGCGTCTCGAGCCGTACCAGTCATTATTTTTAATAAACGCGACGCGTCCGCGAGCAGGATTGTATTTCCATGGCTCTCGAGCTGGCGAACGGATTATCTGGTTAACCACGACGCGCTTAAACGCCGCCGATTAAACGACATCGATAAAAGTGCTGAGTTACCGAGCCTACTCTAATCAACCATCTAAGTTGTTCGATATGAGTAACAATGACTGCTGCATTTCAGATAGTTGAAGATCTCACTTGGACTATCGAATGATCTAAACCTTGTACAAGTCGGATAGATTAATAATTCGTTTATAATTGGTAGTTGAAGAATTAGCTACGTTTGATGAATGCTCAAACATCGGCAAACAACATGTGAAAAGACTTCATAATCTCAGCAACAATCAAGAGAACAATTACCGAAAGCATTAACATAAAACTTACAAACTGCCTCTTAATGATTGTCAAACAGTAACAAATAATCCTTCTAAGAAGAAAGAGCCACCTTTCAAACACTAACAAACCGGTACAAAACAAAGATCCTCTCGGACCAAGAATCAGCGAAAAAGTTCACAATCCTATACTCCATGCACTGCGTTTCACAACCGAAAGACTGTTAAAATCTTGGTCGAAAAGTACAAATTGCAATTCTAATTTTTATTTATACCTCTCAAACATCAACAAACAACGTAGAAGAGAAAAATCTCCTGAAACCAGGAATAACTTGAAGAGATCCATAATCCTATCTTGTGGCATGCGTTTTATCTTCCAGTCGCTTCTCGCGGGGCACGCGAAGCAGGAAGAAATCGAAGAGAAGAGAACAATCGTCGTGCGGCCCTGAGGAGCCAAGAGAGGCAAATATATGCTCGGCGTTAAAGAGACGCCTCGCTTCGACGCCCACGTCGTTCTCGCGGCGTTCTTCGTCCCGTAACGACCGCGACGCCGCGCCGCGCAACAGGAAGAACGGCAATAACCGCGGCACAGAATAAACTCGTTGCGACAGCCGCTCGTCAGGACGCTTCCACGTAAGTGACCATTTACCAGCACCACGCTTCATCGACGATACTAACGGCCACGATGTCCTGGAAGGATCGCGATCCTACGAGCCATCCTTCGTCATTACCACGGAAATGGCCACCTTCCTTTCCACGGTCAGATTAGATATTCCTCGTGAAACGTACAAGAGGGGCGGTGCCATTTTTCCACCGAGTTTCTTTCCATTTTCTTTCCTATACCAGTTATGTAGATGACCTGAAAATTTCTTTTATTTTCTTTATAATTTTTATGCTCTTCTTCTTTTCATTTATGGGGAAAAGCAGACGAGGTTACTTTCGGAAAACCCAAGAGATTTACCTAGCTTGAGCAATTCATTTAACGTAGTATTTTTTACTTTGCGACTATGGTGGATATTGATCGTTTGAAGATGTTGTGAATATCAGAGAAGACAGTTGGAAGGAGTTTGAAGAAGTTGAGGATATTAGCTGAAACTTGGTTTGGGTCGTAAGAACTAACTGCTTGGTAGAACTTGAATCGAGCAGTCGAATTTCTCTGAGGTTCGACTAACTGTAGGCTAAATTGAAGGAGAATCAGGAAGACGCCTCCGTATAATTTTGTAAAGAATTTAATTAATCGTCAAACATAGATGTCAGACTGTCGGAAGTTTGATCTAGTTCGAAACATTTAGGAAAGTTACATGAAACAAGACAGTGTGATGAAACACGTTTAATGCTAGCCTTAAATCATGAATTAAAGACTGCAGTGGAGAATGTCTAAGAATTTGCAATCTTACTATCTTGTTCCAATTTGGACCTTCTTCAAGTCCTCAGCAAAACGCGTCCATTCTGAAAATAACTGAAATAACCTATCACCCTACGAAATTCCTCCGGTTCAATTTACTCAAAACGTTGCTTAAAAACACTCTTAAAACACTCATCGCCTGTTCCACTGTTTTAAACCAATCGCCTCCTGACCCTGCGAATCCCGTTGAGGCAATTACAAATAATCGCCGTGCGATTATTCGCGTGTGCTCAAGCCCCTTTCGACGAAAATTGAAGACAAATTGCCGGATGGTCCCGTGGCCAGGCCGGTTTTGGATTCTCGATTATTTATTAGCGATTGCGCGGTTCCTTTCGCGCGCAATTACCGTGCGGCTCCGTGTCTGCCATTGGTCGAGCCTGGCGGAGAACCGGAAGGCCAACAGCGTGTCCCCGGGACACGTCACGACACCACATGCAGCCAAGTGTTTGAAACGAGCGGAATATTATAATGCGAGCCGATCGCAAACGTGTCATCGTTGCTCTGTCTCTCCTGATATTTTGAACAATGTCCACGCTCGCGTGCAACGCGACAGCTGATAAGAAAATTGCGCAACTTTGTTTCGTCCCCCGGAAACTACCTGGATGTCTGGCAAGGATCGCTTTTACATAATGCACAATGGTTGAAAAGAACCAGTTGTATGAGGTACTTTTCAAGTAGGAATAATGAATCGCGTGAGACCATGTTAAATTCAGGAAAAGAAATTGTCCATATGGGAAGATGATATTCAATGTGGAGTCGAATCTCTCGGTAAAACGCTTTGGGATAATGTTCAGTCGTAATTGAGGCGTTCTTCTTTATTCAGCTGCTTGATTATGGTGTATCGTTTATGCTGATTTACATAATGGCAATGCAGAGTGTTCTTCTTTTATTATTTATTCTTTCCTTGGGCTATTTTGTGTTCTGGCTTACTTTCCATTGGTCTAACTAAAATTGCTCTGGATGCTGGTCTAATCGTCATTTTGTTATTAGTATGGAACATCAGGATTTGAAGCATCAAGATTTGCCAAATGTTTTCAATCTCTTAGATTCTGCGTAACACGAATTTCTAATGTCTCCGATATTTTAAATTTTACGTAAATGGAGTAAACTGGTTCACCCAGTACATTCTAAACTTGGCGATAGTAATTTAAAGAAGAAGGAAGTTGGTACATACGTAGAAGTAGAAGAATGTCTGATTGATACAATGAAATCAAGCTTGGCATTTGATACGTTGCAACCTAAAAGTAACCAAGACAGGAGCAAACCAGCTAATGCGTTCCAAACTTGACGATATCAATTGGAAAACGATTACGAAAAATGAAAAGAA
This sequence comes from Bombus soroeensis, assembly GCA_014737365.1. Lineage (NCBI taxonomy): Eukaryota > Metazoa > Arthropoda > Insecta > Hymenoptera > Apidae > Bombus > Bombus soroeensis. The sequence goes on from JACXIL010005362.1 coordinate 146,824, forward strand.
AACATGGTACATATGCAAATAGAAGTAGAAGAAGCCCTGGTCCAAAGGTGGTAAGGTAGCCGAACGAGTCATTAACCAGACGTAGCTCTAATGAATTCCGTCTCACCATGGTGAATCCCTCCCGTGGAAGAAGTGTTGGCCTTCCTCGGGCTAAGGGACCGGCTAAGGGACTCCTTTCTCGTTAATAAAAGGCAAGATGGCGGCCAGCAGGGGGTCGGTGAGCCAGCGTGGCCCCCCTGCGGCTTTGACGGCTCTATCCTGGTCTTGTTAGGAGCGGACGAAGAGGCAAGAATTCCATCCTGCAATGGTGGAAAAGAGACGAACGAGCTACGAACGGCTCCCGTGGCGATGCACCGAGGTGCAGCACGTCACTATCGCGCGCCTAAACACACCTCGTGCATCATTCCACCGATGCTCCTTTGTTTTCTTCACCGACCTTCATCCTCAGAAGGATCTTCCTCCGTTGCTCCGGAGGTGATCGCCTTCTCCCTTTTCTAACCTTTCATTGCTTTCCAGTTCCATCCTATTTGCGTTTCTACTTATTTCTTTAAGAACTTCTGCTTCCACTTTCTTCTTCTTTTTTGTCCTTGATTCATTTTCCGAGTTGTGGTAAGGTTTGGTTGCTTTTTGTCTCGAGTCCAGGGTTCGTCGTTTTCTAATCTTTTAATTCTTCTTTTTTGTTTGGTTTGACGCATCGTTTCGGTTCCAGTCGCACGTGTCTCCTCTTTCGCGTTTCTCGGATTTGCTCAGGTCAAAGTTTGGCTGATTTTTATGTAAAGGTGAAAGGTTTCGTAGTTTTGTGATTCTATAATTTTTCTCCTTTCTCGCTTAGTTTCACAGATCACTTTGGATCTATTTACTTTTTGTTCCTTCTTTTTCTTTTTGTCTTTGGGTTACTGATGCTCGGTTATGCTTAATTGCTCCACTTCTAATTTAAGAATATTTTCGATTACGAAGTAAATAGATATAAATCAGCTTCATAATCTCGCTGTTCCTTTTGCAATTCCGATGAAGGAAATACGTGTTTATGATGAATAATACGACACATGTATCCTTGTAGTGATTTTTTTGAATGATGTACACTTTCTCTAGGTTTCTTCCTTTGAAGGACGTTTAACAACCCTACTCTGGGTGTCTTTACCTGGTCTCTTCTTTAATAACCAAAATAAACCATGTACTCCTGCCGAGGAACAAGCACGAAGTATTCGCTCGGAAGAGAACCTCGTCGAAACTTTCATCTTTCGCTTAATTAACTCGAAAACTCGAATTTCAAGATCGCATCTTCGCCGATAAAATAACACGATAAACAAAATTCTGTCGAAGGAACTCATCAATTACGCTTCTTTAAAACTTCAACCACTAAAAGAGAACATAAATTCCTTGTAACCAATTCTAAAGAAAAATTTTATTCCGCTGTGATACGTACACATATATGTATATACGTACTTCTCTTTAAAACTGAATTTACTTCCACTCTGAGTAACAAGAAGAATAAAACGAATAAGAAGAAAATAAAGGTCCAAAAAGGAAAAGAAGAAATCGTTTCCTTGGTTGTACCTCGTGGTAAGAACGCGCGCGCGCGCGCGCCAGTTAACGAATTTATTTTTTAATTTCTGGCCCGTCCAGGCGGTGCTTATTTTAAAAGAGTTGCTCGCCTCTTAAACGGTTCCCTCATTAACTCCGTTCCAGCCTCGATAAATCATATCGATGTAACGCGTGCAATGCAGCGCGTGCGTTCCCTCTTTCGCTTCTTCTTCCTCGCTACGGAGAATTAAGAATTCACGCGTGAAATATGCCCAGCCTGTACGAGCCACCTCCGCATGGAGTCTCCATTAGTGCCTTATGATCGATCTTCCGCGTCTCGATTCCGTCTGGAAGGGGAGCTTATTATCGGCGTGAAACAGGGGAATCAGCCGGTATACGCTGTCTACGCGAGAGGATGAAGTTGAAGAGAAGATCTTATTAAACGCGCGAAGAAAACACGGAACGGGGGATGGACAAGTATGAAATCCGGCTGAGAAGTTGAAATTGCTGGCTGGGAAGATTATGAAGATTTCCTGTTCGTTTCTTTCTAGTCCACTGAAACATCAATCCAAATATCTTCATTACGCAAACCCTCACAGTTCCTCTGTCTTCCAGTGTCTTTCCTTGCTTGTTAAATTTTGCGAGGTCTCCTAAATCCTCGTTTTATTACGTCAACAATTATCATGATAGATTTTATATATTCTTTATTTTCCAACTCAATTTTCTTCCTCAATTCTTCTTCTTTATGTGTTGTATTTTATATGAAACTTGTTCAAACATGTTCAAAGCATCCCACTGGTCTCTCCTTAAATTCCATTGTATTTAAAAAAATAATTACTATCGTACTTAACGCGTTAGTTACTCAAATATTGCATCTTCTTTAGTCGCTCCAATATCTTCTTTCGTCTTCAACATTCTTCAGAGCCCTTTAAATTCAACATCTCCTAACCTCAAATTAAACACTATCTTACTACTTACACTGAACAAGAGCTACCGAAGGTTCTTCTCACTATTCAAATACCACGGACAATCGCAGAAGTATATCATATGGTAGGAAAAGAAGCAAGCGTGATATCGAAGGGACCAAACCTGAAGCAAAGCTTACGTCGTCCGTTACGTTCACAGTCGAACTTCATTCGATTAACCCATCGACTCTCCAAAGCAACACCTTCCGCCCAAACAACTCTACTTTAAACCCTCAAAGCAAACCCTCTCCTCTGACCCAGCCATAATTCACCGCTGGACTCGAAAACCTTCAACGCATACGTACACACCTAACCTCAAAGGTCTCAACACAACGGCAACAACCAAATCCAAAAAGAACAAAACTAACTAAGAAAAAGACGAGAAAGAAAAGCCCGGAAAAAAAGAAAGAGAAAAGAAGAAGGAGAAGAAAAAGAGGAAGAGGAGGAGGAAGAAGAAGAAGAAGAAGAAGAAGAAGCAGAAGATGATGACGAAGAAGAAGCAGAAAGAAAAGCTTCCCAAAGGAAGAAAGGACAGGACGAAGGAGGAGGCGTACGGTGTGCTCGGTAGAAGGAGAAGAAGGTGAAGGAGGTGGAATCTGAAAGTGGTGGAAGGTTCCTTGGGAGCGTGAGGAGGCGGGAGGACACCAAGTCTCCCTATCGCGGATGAGATCAGATCTCTCTCCGTCTCTTTCGTTCCTTAAGGGAGACGGGCCCGATCTTCTCGGGGCCCGATGTTGGTATAGCAAAACACTGTCGGGTGATGAGCGTCATTACCCCCACCAGTGTAGCTGGTAGGCCAGGAGGGCCGTACGGGCGGCCATCTTGGCTCGAGATCGCGGGCCCTCGAGCCTCCGACGCCGCTGCTCACCAACTTGCCCCGGCAGGACGCCGTCCTCGAGGATCGCGTGCCGTCCCGTCGCGATTCTAACGGTTAATTAATTGGGGAATTACCATCCACTGCACGGCCTTCCCTCTGCTGGCCCCGTTTCTAACGATTCGGTCGCTGATTCGGGGGAGGTTGAAGAGGGGTGTTTGGTAAATTGGTTTTAACCTTCAATCGGCAGAGATTACACGTTGCATTTTCCACGAGAGATGAATGTTTATTTTGTAGATAAGACTACGAGATGAAACAGATTTTTGTCCCTATGTGGTAGTTGGATTTTGTTACACAATAACGTTATTCGTACAGTTTGGTGGATCAACAACGAGTTAGTAAATTGTTTGACTAATTGGTCGCACATTTCGTAGATTGTTACGATTCGTGGTTCATGCAGATTGTTTCGCGTTGCCACATTGTTGCGTTTTAAGAATCGAAAAAGATCCGTGCAATCTTTGTGTAAATTGTCGAGGCCTCTGCAACAAGGTGGAGGACCCTATGGAAATGTGCGAGTGCGCGTTTTCTTAAAAACGAATTAAGTGTAATATGTAAGATTCGTATTTATATATGTGGAGGATTTTGTCAAGAACTTGAGGTCTTTACGAGTACATGCGTTAATATCTCTTAATATTTAAAATCGCACAGAGTTTTGAATTTTCTCAAATTCTAAAGATTTAACGAGAAACCCTACCGATTCTTCAAACGTGTCTCATCTTCTCGATTGATAAAAACTTTGAAGTCCGATTATCTCGTCCCATTGTTAATTCGAACGATTCCTCAGTATGATAAATTACAAATAAATTTCATGTTTAATTTATTACCAGCCTCCCTCTTAGTAAAACATACTGAATTTTTCTGATAACTCGAGAATCTCTCGATACTAAATGTCAATGCTAATTGTTCGTCCCAAAGAATTATCTTCGTCGTGGAAAGAAAACGAGTTTCAGCTAACGTCGAATGTTCTTTATCGGATGATTGACAGTAATATGGCGTATCCGCAATGGCGACAGGTCGTCGCTGGTTTCGCTGGAATCGTTAGTGTCCGTTTAACCGTGAAACCCGCTGGCTACTCGTTAACCAAGCTATACTTTATTTTTCACTTTATGACCATTTTGAAAGGAGTCCCAACAAAGAAGAAAAGTTTGCCGGTGCCCACTGCCGGCGTAAAATTATAATGCGTCAACTTCTGTCTGTACGGACAGCCCTTCGTTTAGCGTGACATATGTTGAAGACCACCCTTCTTCGTGTGCGTTCTCTCCACGAATGTTTACAGTCACTGTTTCTTAGAAACGTCTCTTTTCTTTTCTCTTTTTTTCAATTTTAAGAATCGAAATGCAAGAGTCAAGACATGTAAAAATTACTAAATAAGAAGATATTATCGATATTATACATTTTAATTCTTCAATAAATATTTAAATTCTGTAATTTGATGTATTGAATTCTCGTGTTCTATAAAAAATCTACAATAGTCCCACAATAGTTTAACATATCTTTTTTTTGCTTCTCGAAACTCCTACCTAATTTCGTTCATTAAAATTCTCCTATTCAACCCTTGTCGAATATTCTAAAATCTAATTTACCCTAAAAGGCTATTTAGTATTACTTGATAGAACTATTACGATGCAAATTCTCCTACTTACTTCTACGTTCTTCAAATTGTTCTACTTACTCACCCCTCCCAAAATACTCAAACTTCGATATACTCCAAGAGATAAAATTTTACGAATCGTAGCTAAATTTTATTTAAATACTATAAATAATTTTATTTTTATATACTCGCCAAAACATACACAGAACCATTTACGCTTCAAAATATTCAACTCACCCCCTAAAATCCAGCAAACCTTATCTTTTATACAAAAACCATCCAAACCTGAAGATATAAAAGTTTGATGATAATTTTGCATTCTTTCCCCGAGCATTGTCACAAATATTCAAAATTTGTCGCCTCTTCCACTCTTCTATCTCTAAAACGTCGTCGTTTAAACGGAGAATCGAAGACGAAAATGGCGGTGAAGGAAAGCCGCGTTCGGCGGCAGTTCGTTCTTTCTTTTTCATTCTCTCCCCTTGGCTCGTTCAATCGTTGAGTATTTGTTTTGCGGCACACGGACACGAGGGCTTCTTTTCCTCCCCCGGTTCATCCTCCTCCTCCTCCTCCTCTTTCCTCCTCGTTCTTCCCTCTTCTTCTTCGTCCCTTCGAGGGAGAAACCGCACCTCGCGCCTCTCGTTGCTTCATTTGTTTATCGGCCCTCTTTATTACCTGCAATTTGGCGCTCGCTCGCGCGAGGGTAATTTCATATTGGTTTTCTGCCTCTCCTCTCATCCCTCCACCACCCTCTTCCTCTTCTGAGGAAGGTTCTCTCTGCTCCACCTCCTCCTCCACTTGTTGTTCCTCTTCCATCTTTTTTTATCCTTTTCTTCTTCTTTTTTCCTCTTCTCGTGCTCGCTTCGCGAAACCAGTTACGAGGTAATGCTCCTCCGACCGAGCGGATATACGATTCGCGAAATGATCGAGCCAACGAGAGGAAATTGTGCTATACGTTGCATCGTGCACGCATCCAAATGTCGAACGACGTTGTGGATAGTGTCGTTTTCAACGAGTGACCGATTAGTAATTTAACTGAATAAATTTGCGAGACGAAGGATTTCATCACGTCCTGTCAATTGATACAATATACACACTTGGAGTGGTGTCATAAATATTCATGGCTTGATAATAACGTTTTCACGGGGTTGAATTCGTTTTTGTGAAATTTATAGATTACGTCGGTGTAAATTGAATTTATAAAAATTATCTTCGCTTTAAATGTACCGAGAAGTGTAATTTCTGAAATTAATTGCAACTATTGAAAGCTATAACCATCGGTAACTAATTTGTGTATATGCGAAATGAATGTTGTTTTTTCGAATTAGCAGGTAGCATTAAGCGTTAGATTTCTTAAAAATGATTATTAAAATTGTTGAAACATAATAAATAGAAAAATGTTCAAACAGATAAAATAAACGTGGAATAATTTGCAATCCGGTATATTAATTTTTATCGTGTTCCCTGCATGGAAACTACTCGATTCTTGTAAGTTTTCTTCGGATCGTGGATTATTAAGAACGATCCCCGTAATCGTTTTGCGCATTAAGGAAATTGATAGTACGTACTTCTATTTCCTCTCTTATGAACTTTACTTCAACTAAACATACAACTACTTCTTCTAATAGATCCTGCGAGTTTCATGCTGAGAAGATATTCTCAGCTATCTAGATCTAAATATCGTATTAATTATATTCCTTAACCCTCTTACTCTGGTATAATTTTGCTGGTATAAGTTTGTGAGATTATAATAACGAGGAGAATCGGTGGAAACGAAGAGCGTTCATCGTGTTTTTTAATTAGACACACGCACACATGTGTGTATTATATTTCTGAACTATGATTTTTAATCTATTTATCATTATTTGCTTACGTATATATATATATAGTTTGAATTCTGTATTTTTTTTTCTTTTTAAATATCAACCTATTCAAAAGATTTATTAAACTATTTCTATTTTCCCAATTTGAATAAGATTTGCAACGAATTGTAATTATAGTTTCCCACAGGCAGCGAAATTTATTGAGTTGTAAATGCTAAGAAGAAGCCTTATTACGTCATTAAGTTGTTAAAAGAAATTCAAACTTGACGATAGGAAGGGCGATGCTTGATTTTCATCGGAGATTTTTCAAAAGAGAATTTAATTTCAGGGAAGGACACCTGCCAAATTGAGTGATAGGGCCATTATGTTGTCGATAATCGAAAGTTGATATGCATATTGGTCGAACTCGAGGAAATGATTATCGGGGGCATTTAATCGCGCTGGAAAAGGAGCAATTTTCGTATCTTGAACCGAAAATCGGTTGGAAAGAGATGTCTGATGGTATCGCGTAGGTATTTTCTCTCCTTCCTTATCGTGTATTTTAATTATTGTATTTATGTAGCAACGATCTTGATACTTATTTTCAGTAACATTTTGAAGTTAATAAAGTTGATGAAGTAATTTAATTGATAAATGTTTTAAGACACATTGATATATTTCTTTAAATTCACAAGAGCCTGAATGAGACTTGGATGAAGTTTCAAACATCGTTTTCTATTCAACCTAACCGTCAAAATTCCTCTAAAATACCTTCTAGCAACTTTTAATTTTATCATTAACCTCTGACCACTCTTGAAGCCCATTTCAACAAGAAGTTTCCACAACCAATGTGCCTAACACAATTACTAAAATTCTTCGAACATAGTCTTCTATCGATCCTCAACGGTTACTCGTTTGGAGAACTTTTTCAAAAAATCTCTTTTATTAATTCCTAACTACCCGATCCACTATCACGATCCTTCAACATTAAACTCATTTCTAACGGAGAGTTTCAACTTGGTCATGGAAATTCTGCAAATACAAGCTCCAGTCTTTAAATCTTAAAATCTTTAACTTTATCGCAAGAATTTGCCTTGGAAACCCGAGAAACTAATTTCCAAAAAGTAGTTCCGACCAATGGAGCCAATCTGATCATAGAAATTCTTTAAACAAAGGCTTTCATTAACTCTCAGCTTAACCACAAAAGCTTCTAATCCTTGACAATCGCAGAAACCAATTTCCAAGACGAAGTTCCAACCGATAGACTCAATCTGATCATGGAAATTCCTCGAACAACCGCTCCCAATTCTTAGCAATTATAGCCAACCCTCAGCAATACCAAAATCCAATTTCCAAAAAGAATGTCTAATCAACAGAGCCGATCTGATCATAAAAATTCCTGCAACAGAGGCTCGCATCGACTGTCAGGTCAACGAAGGAAATGTCCAACTCTATCACCAACCCTGAACAACCCCGGTAACCAATTTCTAGAAACAAGTACCAGTGAATGGAGCGAAGGATGGAGCAGAGAAGACGGGGCACCGGAATAAATCAAGCGAGAGCTCGCCACGGAGCAAATATCCGGCGGGTGGTGGTGAAACGAGCGAGGATGGAAGGATCCACAGGATCCCGAGCGTCTCGACGCTCCACCCACGAGAGCCTTCTGACGTTTTAACAAACAGCGCCGCGCCCAGAGCGGATAATTATTTTTGCGCCGTTGAATCGCCTCGCGTCTTCATTTACCCGGGGCCCTCTCTCTTTCCCTTTCCCTCCTCTCTTTTCTCCCTCTACCCTTCTCCTTTTCTTTCTTCCTTCCACTTAGCATCGTGGACTTTTCGCGCCAACGATTTTTCGTGCCATGAAAGCAACCCCACCTCGGCGTTTGCGCCTTTTTTGCACGGCCCTGGGGCGGTCGCGGTGAAGGGTACGGGGCGTGGTGCTCGTTCAGCGTTTTAAATCACCTCCGAGACGTACGTACCGTACGCGAACCACCTCCGACGGGGCCCTCGACGCCTCCATTCGCGGGTATCCCCCGGCCTTTTCGCGATACCGAACGTTCCCTTCGTGGAATCCGCCGCTTTTGGAACTTTAACAGTGGAGAAGTTTTGGCTGACACGTTGGTGGAAAGAGCGAATTAAGCGCTCGTTATTATATTTATGATGTAAATTGGTATATTGGTAGGATTACTTTTGAAATATTATAATGGAAAGCGTTTTGTCTCGCTGGAGTGGCTAAGAGTCTTTCGGTCAAATTGTTTCAGCGATTTTGCAAATACGAGGAAAGAACGCGGATTGATAGCTTCGATTGTTGTGTGTCGATTAGGTGATTTGTTGTAACTTTGGAATGCTTAGGGGAACTCGTGGGAAGGGAGAATTAAACGCTCGTTATTGTACACGTCTGTGAAGTAAATTAATGTAATGGAAAGTTTGCTGTGGTAGTGAAATTACTTTCGACATGATGCGATGGAAATGATTTTGTCTAGTGGAATAGCTAAGGATTTTTTGATAGAATTACGTCAGTTATTTTGCAAGCGTTGGGACGAATGCGAGGAAAGGTGGACCGATAGCTTCGATTGTCCTGTAGTGACGAGGTGATTTATTGAAATTACGGAATGCTTAGTAGGAACTCGTAGGAAGAAGGAATTAATTGGTATTGGAGGATAGTTGATTTACTTCTGCAATGAAATGATTTTATGAGAGTGATTCTACGATAATTGAGTAATTTACCAACTGGTATTTAGGTAGTTGATAGGATGCTTCAAGGTTTTTAACTCGACTTGTTTGACTTATTTGAGCAGCAATGGAGTGAATATGAGAAAAGAAGGTGGATTGGTAGGTTCCTCTTACAGAATGTTTCAAAATTATTGCAAGAAGCTTGAAACGATATTGAAAACCGTTTCATAGCGGTAGGTGTGAATTGTCGAGTAATTGGAAGGTTGATCTCATGATACAATTTTAGAGAAATGGTAGGTTGCGAGTTATTCTTTAAACAAATAAGGTAAAAGAAACGTTGGAAGGCAATATGAAAGTAACAGTTTCTTCTTGTGATACATCGATCAATTTTAAAACTGCAGTAATTGGACTTTATACTTAAGAAACATTAGTTTGTGATTATATTTTATCCCATCAAAATTGAACGTACAGTTAGCCAGAACATACCGTGTAATTGTCATCTAATGAAATCTAAAACAAATTGAAATCGCTTCGGTGTCTTGTTCGACGCGGTGAATTTTGCTGTTTAACTTAAGGGTTGGTGAAATCTCGATTTCGTAAAGTATAAAAAATCTTGCAATTTCAATCGCAAGAATCGAATGAAAATTTGCCAAATCCTAACGTACACCATCTCCAATCAACCTTCATCCCCTACACCCTTGGACATACACTTGCCGGCCAAATTCCCAATTTACCTTCTCCCTCTGTCCAAATCAATTTCGATTAGTCCCGCCTTAGATTCCACATACAGCTATACCAGTTACATCGTCCACAGGTTTCAAATACGGATTCCATTCGAAACTCACCGATACCAAACAGCAAATTCCCGTCACCAAACTCTACATTGTCTCTGATTATATAAACCCTCTCGGCAATCTCATCCCCTTGGCAATTACCATTTTACATTTGTCAGCTGGCCAGAGGAGGTTGTAGTTGCTCAAGATATTTCGAATAACATATCCATTACATCGTTCCAGTGTCAATCAACGAGACAGTGAAGCAAATAGGCCCATAATTACTTTAACCACTGGCCAGATCCTGCTGGTTAGACGTCCCCGGGAACGAAATTTCCTCGTCAATAATCTGTCGTGATCACGTGTGCTGTTCCAACGAGAGTATTTAAGCTTTGACACATTTCTTTTTTCTTTTTCTTATTTTATAGGTTTTTTAAGTATGAAAAATATGGTATATCTTCGTTGATTTTCTGACTTTTACGATATTTGGTGATTGAAAAGAAGACGAAACAGCGGAAGAAGCGAATAAATTGATGGGTTCAAGGATAGAAGATTTTTTAAAATATATGTATGATATCTTGCGAGAGACGAATAATATTAATTTAGTCGTTAATTTTAATTTTATTAATATTAGTCCGTGTAATTAATGTTAATAATATTTCTTAATATGTGGCGGGAACGCTTATTTAATTCTGAAGGAAATGAAATTGTGCAGGGAATGGGAGGAGGAATTTTTGTTAGAATATCGAATGTATGAATTTTTCAAGATTTTATTATTTCTGTCAATCTTTGCGTAAGAGAGAAATATTTAATAGCGAACAAAATTAAATTAAATTACATAGTTTAGAATGCTGCCCGTAATGCTCCATTAACGGTTCTGATTTCAAAATAATATTGTTATACTTTCTAACATATTTTATTATTCTGTAACATTCTGTAATCAACAATTTTTACGTAACGTCAAAATTTATCGCCAAAAAGATTGAAAAAATGACTATTCCGTATTTAAATATTCCACATTTGTCAAACATATTTATGGTATAAAATTCAAAAGTTGGAAATTTACCTTCCCTGACTAAATATCATAATCGTCGAATTATTTTCATATTTCAAATATTTTTATTTTCTTCAAAAAAAAAAAGATTCTTATTACAAACTACATAAATACAAAAATAAAGAAGAGGGAAGATTTTCTCTTTGCCCATTTCTTCCAAGTACACTGTATACATTACTAAACGTATTTACCTTTAGAATCCTTAAAACTTTAGTTACTATTTACCTAGAAACCCTTTATCTTTATTAAACATATAATAAAATAAAATCCTGGAAATGGTAAATAATTCCTTCTGACAATGCAAGGTGGGCAAATTGAACGTTAACCGGGGGATGTGTTCCTTGACAAAGGGTTGACCGGTGGGCGGGCGAGTGATGATCTGCAGGTGACCGCAACAATCGTTTCCTTTGACCATTCTGGTTAACACACAATGGCCTGTGCATTAGGCACAAGCACAGCCAACCATGGCAAACGGTCAAAATCCGCAAGTTTGTAAACGTGTTCTCATTGACTCACTCGGACAGAACCTAAAATTATCCATTTAACTCTGTCTACCGATTATCTGCTATTTTTCTACCAGATTTTCGGCTTTCGAAGTTGAAGTCGTAGTTTTGCTTGGTAAAGAAGTCAGACGGTTAATCCTCGCAGGGATAATCCCCGGCTAAGGTCTAATACAGTTAGAGTAATCCGGGAAATTGTGTATCCTGGACGGAGGCGTGGAAGGAAACCAGCTGATCGGAGAATAGGAGAGACGTTGGGGAGAATTTGAGGGAGTTCTTGCTCGTTGCAAGATGTTTTTACGAAGTTGGGATGAAACGCGATACGCGCTTCCCGACAGATTTCATTTTCCGCATTTAATCCTTTACGTTCTTCTGCAATTCGCAATCGAACATTTTTATACAATGCCAGGATTTATCGATAAACAATTATTATAAACAATAATTAAGAAAAATTGAGAAATTGATTGACAAAATTGATATAAGAATATACATAAAGTTAGATGAATAAAAGAAACAGCAATAAATGTACAATTTTAAATTACCTTTTGAAACCGGTTATTTGACAAAGTTGGTGTTAAAAATCTTCTTGAACTTTCAACAGACTGTTCTCATTTTCAACAATGTCGCATTGAAGTGCTAGCTTATATCCATAAAATGAGATTAAAATGGAAAAATTCGCAGAAATGTACCTGTGGTCTTCCAATAGAACATCATCTGCCAAATTAAACGACTAATCTTCCTAATGTAAAACTAGCAACGAGCAAAGAAGAATCCTAATCATAAATCATAATCTATAAAATCATAATCGTAACGACTTTCCAGAGAGACTCGTTCACGACCACCGAAATTCGCCGTTAAGCGCGGCTTATTCCCCACCATAAATATTCTTTATCGTCGATCCACCATAGCGGCGAGGTCAGCATTATCGAGGCGGATAACACGAAACGCGGTCCTGATCCGCGAATGCTCGCAGTAAAATTTGTCGCACAGATCCTGCGGCCATAAATCGATGGAAACGACTACGAACCTGGCAGCAAACAGGACCATGGCTGAAAGATCGGCCACTTTCGATCTCACCGACAGCTTCAACCATAAAGATCGCGTCGTTCTCCACCGGAAAGAGGATGGTCACAAGGTTTTTCGTTCTTTTATCGTCCTATTTTCGGTGTCATCGACAGTGAAGCCAACCTTCCATTATTATTATTATATCATAGATACACATCGCAAGACTTCGGGACGAGTCACACAATTTTACAGTACTTTCACTTTAATTTCTATTCTCTGCTTTACATAAACTGACATAACGTTTATTGCGCATTTTAACAATGAAATATTCCGTAACTGTACTTGTCACTTGGCAAATCAGTTAACTCCGCGAACCAAAATGTGAAAGAAATTGATAAAATTATATAAGATATTATGTAATTATACTAATCACAAGTACCGTGGCAATAAAATTTCAAAAAGTGCAGTTGATCGCTTTGGTTTGTGAACTGCTCGTACAACCAAATACAAGCTCAAACTATATAATCATGTTCATTAGCAACCCGACAATAGCAAACTCCGCGAACCAAAAAGTGAAGGAAATTGATAGAATTCTATAAGAAATCACAAGTACCGTGGCAATAAAATTCCAAAAATTTCAAAAAGTGCAGTTGATCGCTTTGGTTTGTGAACTACTCGTACAACCAAATACAAACTCAAACTAAATAATGATATTCACCTGCAACCCGACAATACCAATCTGGGATTAACGATCGAAGCTCTTGCGATTGCGGAACAGGCAGCGAATTTTTGGTACGGATTTTGCCCAGGAAACATATAATTATAATTCTATAATTTCCAAAGCAGAGTAGTATACTGGTTGTAATCTTCAATCGATAAAACGAACGTCTATTCGAACACGATTCTCAGATCCATCGAACGATGACCGACGACCGCATCATCCGTGCTAGTAGTTCTCGTTAAAGATAGCGAAGGTGAATGGGTGGAGGGTTAAGAAGGAAGGTTTAAGCATCTCGACGGATCTATCAATCGCTGTCGTTAGTCGAGTGATCGACGTGGTACATCGCGAGGCAAAAGGATCGCGAAGAAAATCCAAGACTTCTCATTCGTTTTCTCGTATCACGAAAGATAGAAAAAGATAGCGTCCTGGTCGCGGCTAGGGGTTTTCTCAATCGCGTTGCGCGCCGATTCCACGCTACCTCGAAATAAATTGGATAAACTGACGTTAAAGCGAAAACACCGGTCGTTTAAGGCGCGCTTCGGCTATCGCGGTTAACGATGCCCGATCCTTTTGATCGGTTATACACACCGATGTTCCGACGTTCGACGTGAAACCAAGACACTCTGCCCGTCTCTCTCACTCTCTCTCTTTCTCTCTATTTTTACGTGTACGTGCACGCCTGCGTACGTTTCACCGTGTACGATTGTGTTTGTGCTCGTGTATACGCGCGTGTACGCGCTCACTATACGCTGGGTCGGTGCAACGATGCACCATGATTACAAGCGAGTCGGTGCTTACGTTGGTAATATTAATGTCTCGAAGGGATCCTTTACAACCTCATACCCATCAGTCGCACGCACCATCGCTCCCTAACCAAGTTAAATAATACCTGAATGCGCCGGACAGTGGTTCTCATGGCGGTCGACGTGACTGGTTTTGCTCGGGGCTTTGCATTTCAAATTTTAGGATATCGAGTACTGGAACTTGGATGGGGTCGAAGATCATAGGTGTGTCGTTGATTTTGCGTTTTATTCGAGAGAAATTTAGAGTTGAAGAGAAACGGAGATGGAATGGTTTGGTGAAGTTTGAAACGGTTCCAAAGCTTGTCGTTTCGCAGAGGAATTTTCTCAAGCTTCCCTGGAAACTCTGCCTTTCAGACTCTGAGCGTTTTGCTATCTTGGGTTTCGGCTACGATTAAAAATTGGAGACGATGCTTCGGTTGGATTCGATACAGGTGTAACTGAGAATCGGAAAGAGACGAGATCGAAGGTTTCAAACACTCGGAAGTGGTTTGAAGGAGTTTGTCGTTGTGAAAAGGAAGTTTTCCTGAAGGCCAGGAAAAGGTAGAGCTCGAATCGGCGATGCTTGAACAATGGGACATTGAAGTTAAAGCTTCTAGAAATCTTGGAATAACGAGAGATAGAGCAACGAAGAACTGTGGAATATTAGACCATTAGGAACGGTAGAATTGGAATGCTGTGACAAAATATTAAGCTGCAGTATTTGGCATCAAGCTACGACAAAGTATAAGGAATAGCTGTAGCCAAATGAAGTTTTAACTGAAATATCTCTTGTTACGAAAATATCCGTAAGCTTATAAAATATCTTCACACCACTTACATACAAGTTCTCAAAATCTCTCTTCTTCTCAAAGCTTCCTCGACACCTGCGAAAGTCCTCGATTCCTCCCCAAACCTTTTCACTTGAGAACAACGATCCCGTATTAATTACGATCTGATGGATCGCGTGCGGTCTCACGAGTTAAAACGAGGTTCTCGATCAACTTCTCCTCCTCGTCTGAGAAGACGCCAGCGTAAGATCGACCTGGTGACTACCGTTACGGAGGACAGCGAGAAGCCAGTGGAAACTGGAATACTGTATACAGCAGGTGCAGCCTGGACATAATTTCGGTATATGAGCACCTTTCGAGGCACGAGGGGGAACCACGCCGCCAGGGCCCCATGAATCACACCCTCGTTAACCTATACCCCTCGTTTCATCTTTCTCTTCCTCTTTATCCTCTCTTCTTTCTTCCTATCATCCGCCACCTTCGAACGCGGACCAAACGCCTCTCTCCGTGCATATTTCTCTCTCTTATACGCGTTTACCCCGTTTCTTCTTTCCTCGTCTTTCTCTGTCTTCCCTCACATCGTTTTCTACTCGTCGTTTTCTCATATTCGAGCGTACCTCCTCTTCGAGCAGCGGCTTCTATACGCGAATGTTTGCCTTGGCCGCGACACTGCATGGGATCGCGACCCTGCGACACCATGTTATTTTAATTAATAACGTGGTAAGAGGAAATTTGGGATTGACGACGATTTGGAAATTTGGCGGAATTTTGGTTCGCGAAGGATAGGATCGTTGGAGACGCGCGTCGTGGTTCATTTAGTTTCTGGTGCAGCGAGCTTCTTTGGCTCGTTCGTTTGAGACTTCGGTATTGTTCGATTGAATTGTATTGTAAACCCTGTTGCGCAATAATCTGTGAAGAAAACAGGAATTTTTACGCTATTTCACGAAGGCTCGTCTTTCTCACTGAATGTTAGAACAAGTATGTGGGTACTTCATTTCGAATGTTTCTTATACTTTTGCGTATTATATTCGTTCCGTGTATATATGCAGTATCAGATTTCTCGTGAACGTATAAAAATTCACATTCCACTTACGAACTCTACGAATAATATCGGTAAATTTGAAAGTTTCAAGTTATAGACTATAAACTTCTCTTTCACGATTTTATAGTTTCTCATTAAATATGATAATCAGACGACTTGTTACTGTTACGCGAGGATATTCGTCGAAAAAGCTGGTAGACTCTTCAGATCCTCTGTCCTCGTGCAGAAGTTTTCTTTTACCAAAGTCTCGGCTTTCTCGCAGTGCCCCAAACGTCGAAACGAGAGCCTGTAGAATCGCCCAAATTCCTTGTAGCTCGTAAAAACAAAACGGTTCCGTTGTTCGTTTCGCGTATCCACACCGGTTGCTCCGGGCGAACGATCCATTTGACGAGCTGGTTCGTCGTTAATTAATTAGCATATTGCGCTGCATCGGCCCTAATGAGTTTAATGCCCCGCTAATTATCGGTAGCGAGGGACTTTTACGAGCGCTAAATGCTCCACTAAACGTTCCTTGTAAATCATAGTTTAATTGACCGGCAGGATAAAAACAACCGAGAATCGCAGTTGAGAAAGGATGAAAGAAATGTAGTTTAGAATGAACGTACCATGGTGAGCCATGGTGTACGCACGGCGGGTCAGCAATTTCGATTCCATAAATTACTGTTCGATCTCGCGTGTCACGCACCTACGTACGCATTGGCGAACAAAGATATACGTTCGCGACTCGCTATTTATGATAATCGATTCCGGCCCCGACCAACATTCTCCCAGCCCATACACCATGTTAAAGACAGTACCGAGATGTATTCAGAACCGATGATACAACGGTGTGAACAATGATGAGAAATTTAAATCAAGCTCTTTAATCGAAGACTAATTGCGTTAGGTATCGGGTAGTTTCGTCAGCAGCCATGGGAACGTGATTTTGGAGAATATGAAAGATAGAACCTTAAGACGTTCCTTTGCAGAAATGGAATTTGAAGATATTCTGCGTACAGAAATTTTCAAGCTCTCTTCTTTTTGAGAATGGAATTTTGAGATATTCTTTTTGGACAAGTGGAAGTTCAAAGATATTGTTCAAAGAGATTTACTCTTGCTCGTACTCGATTAGAATTTTGAGACATTATTTTTAGAGAAGCGAAATATCGATACTAAGACGTTCCTTTACAGAAGTGGAATTTGAAGATAATCTGCGTAGAGAAATTTTCAAACTCTCTTCTTTTTGAGAATGGAATTTTGAGATATTCTTTTTGGACGAGTGGAAGTTCAAAGATATTGTTCAAAGAGATTTACTCTTGCTCGTACTCGATTAGAATTTTGAGACATTATTTTTAGAGAAGCGGAATTTTGATATGTTTTTCTCACACAAATAGAATTTTGAGATACAGAGAGAAGCTGAAGTTAAAAGATATTTTTTTACTCTTGTTCGTGTATATTTGGGTGTTTTCGTGATTCGTAGATTGTTCTGGAATACTTTAGTGACTGGAATCTTAAGAGACCATACGATACACGTTAAGAGTTATTTGGGGACAGATAAGAAAGTGAAAAAGACAGAAATGAGAGTCAATTCGTTGAAACACTGTGAAATGAGTTTATTAATAAATTATTGGATAGTATCTGCAAAAGAACTGTTATTCTTAAGAGATTGTGTTATATTAATGGCCAAATGCTTCTTCGTAGCGACTCTCCTTAAATTCATTCATAAAAACGAGAAATCTCGTTTGACATGTTATTTAAGACTCCTTTAAAGTGTTATATCTCGTTTACGATTGCATCTGCGAGTGTTTTTTCGTTCGTACGCGATATCATACGAGTAAACGGGACAAATTTGGAGAAAATGGTTGACCAGTTACTTTAATGTTGCAGAATCTGGTTGCTTTTACGATCGCATTTGCGGATACTTGTTATGATTCGACTCTGACCGAAATTCTTTTGGAATTTGTTTGTGAATTTGATCTAGAATTGAATTTCCAGTGAGACCAAATCTAAATATTCCTGGATAATGATTTTTAATTTTTAAGTTAGAAAACGTAGCGCTACTTTTCTCTATAAACTTGAACCAATTTTCATAAGTTTCTTGTCATACTTATCTAATCTTCGGTCTACACTAAATATTAACATCTAGAAACAGAAAATCCCATAGTATCCCTGAACGTAACATCCAGAATCTTATATTATACCTCGCCGATCTTAAATCATACCGATACATCCTCAATTCTCTCTATCTCTGCAAAGATATAATTGTTACAAAAAATATTGGCACGTATTCTTATTTCTTCCATCCTCCTGTGAGACATTTTTTCATTCATCTGCGTTTCATCTTCGCACCATCGAATTAATATAATCGTACGAAAGTACTAGGAAATAATAACTTAACGTACTCGCGTCTAATTAATTAATACACGAATGCCACGATAAATAAAACGATATGCAAATACTGTTTGCAGCCACTGTAGATGGACATACTGCACAAACCTCGAGCATCGAATCACATCCACGTAAATCTCGATTTTCCCCGCAACCGCGCCTCGGCCAACCATTATTCCCAATCAACGTAAGAAAAAGAACCAAAATGCAAAAAAAAAAAAGAAGAAGAAAGAGAAGAAAACGAAGAAATCAATCGATTGGCTGGTTTGTTATCATCGTTTCGGCCGGTTGAAACCGCGGCGTAGGCCGAGTATATAGGATTTATTTAAAGGTTCTGCCACTTAGGGGATTAAGGTAGGCCGCGAAGGAAATCCATTTGTCCGTTGGATGACGAGGCTGGCGCGCCTCGTTACAATCCGCCTCGTTTTCGGCCGGCCGATTGAAAAGTCACCGGCTGACTAATGGACGCGGGCTAATTGCCAACAAAGGCAAATCAATCTCCATCCGAGGCTCTAGTTGAGTCGTCGCTTCGCTAGTAGACGCGGCGAGCGTAAAACGGCGCGCGAGCGCTGACAGCTACAGTGGCGTAGACGCCATTGTCAACCTTTGTAACCTGCCCCTAGGGAATTTCATCGAACGCCACGGTTATTCGCGGGACGATGAATTAAGAGAAGCTCGCTCGGTTCCATGAATGCGCTGTGATTACAGGTATCCGCCACAGGGTTTTGTGATGATCTAGAATCGAGAGGTGGCTTTCCAAAGGAGGATGTTGATTGGAGACGTTTTGTCTGATAAGGATTTCTATATAGGGGAATCGGTTGGTACAGCGAAGAATTTTAAATCGTAGCGCCGACTAGTCCGTCGTTGTGATAGTTTGCGTGGATAGCATGGATCACTGATAAAGTAAGAACAAATTATTGTAACAATTTAAATGATCGTATAATTAGTAACGATAAATATTAGTTGTTTAGAATTGCGCATCAACCAGTCGTGTATCGAGCATTGTTCGTAATTAGGCATTGAGAAGTTTATGTTGAAAGCGAATACGGTTGAATATTCCCGGAAAGTTTGGTTTGCAATAGTTTGGAAGTTTGGTAGATAGTTTGTACGTGTGTCCTTATTAATAATCTCTTCGTCGCTATTATTAAAACAACATCCAAAAAACCCTCCGCTACCTTGAGAAACCTGCAACTTCCGGATCGACTTCAAAGAAACGCTTGATCTAGCAAAAAGGAACGTGGCGAACAAAAGAGAAAATCGAAAGATCGCTACTCCTTCTTGCCTCTATCATTCTTACGACAGTAATTACACGGGCCATCATTTTCAGATCCTAGGAAACCCATCGATTACGCCATTGCGCACACGCGAAGGTGAAACGCCGCTGGAACCAGGACGAGCAACGGAGACAGGAAGATCTGCTGACGGTGAGTAAAAAGAGGAAAGGAGCAATGGTTGCGGAGGAAGGGTTGAGCCTTACGAGACGCGAACGAAGAAGGAAGAATGGTTTGGTGGAAGGAGGATCAAGGCGAAGGAGTGGGGGTGGACTTGACCGAGAGATGAGTTTACTTTTTGCCGGACTCTAATTAGAGGCCAATTATATCGAGCAGGCGTTTGCCTCCACACAATGAACCGCGCGTTTAGTATCGATGTAGCCAGCCGATTAACTCCTATTTGTTGCGCGTTTTGTTCCCTCCCGGGGCTTTTCGGGCCGCGGCCGCTGAATAAATACGGGCTTAAGGGGCACGCACACCAATCCACCATTTCTTCTGGCTGCCTTTCAATTTCGGACTCAACCATACCTTTTTATGTTTCTCTTCTTTCTTTTTCTTCGTTAGGATTTACAGTGAAAATCTGCTAGTTGGTTGTTGAAAAGGTGCACAGGTAAATATGTTCCCCTATGTCTTTTGTTTTAGGGGCTAGATAAATACTAGTTGTAAATTAGTAATACATTGGAGGGTAGTTGAGATCGTATTTAACGATATAATATGAACAGTAATGAAATAGATAAAGATACTTTACCGAGTGCTGATGGTATCGTGTGAACTATCAACTTTATCGAGGTGGATTATCATGTTTGATAACATTCTTGATAGTAAAATTTTGAGAAATTGGACTTTGTCGATTTAGTTTCGGATTGTGACTGCAAAATAAACGATAATCATTGTATTATTAATATGCAATAAAATACTGCATTTAGGATATGAATAGTATTAATAAGATTTCTGACAGATTCGAATAAGAAGAGGAATCTTCGTCTTATCTAAATTCTAAAGACAAAATCCGGAAAGTCGGCCACGTTACGAACAAGATATAAATAAGGGAGAAAAACGTGGAAAGCAAGCCTGTTGATCGAGCAACCTGTTTATTGAGCCAATTATGAGAACGTGGACAAATTCAACGAGCTAATCAGCTTACGGTCATTACGATGCCTCTGCTAGCCACCAGGGGACTCCGTGGCATCTGATAAAATCCCTCTTATTTATTATGTACACCCTGTGACAGTATGTACATGCCGAGCGGCAGCTAGTACGTGGTACGGGAAATTCATGGAGGGACTTCCGTTTTTGGTTATCGGATCCCGGTTGACACAGGTACATCCATGGACGAACATATTTACTATGACATCATTAATCACTATTTAAACAATTTACTCTTTGCAGGAAATTATATTTCGCGAAGAACTATTTCTTCAAGAATAGAAATTGAAAGGATTAAGAGAAAACTTAACTCTGAAGATTAATAGATTGATTGAGAGAAATTTCACATCGGATATAGAATATAGAGATTACAGGTTGATGATTATTGTCTGTGATAATATTACTTACTACTAGGCACTGTAGATAATTTTTCAATGTCCAGATTCTTAACAAATATGCGAAGATGTTACTCCAAATATAATAGAGGATACTATTAAGATATTAAATCCTGAAGGTTAGATTAAAAGTTGCAAGTAAAGCAAATTTCCAACAGATCAAAAAATTGTTTAAACAGTAAAAACAGATACTACAGAGGTAGAATTCCAAATGTTAAATTTCGAACGAAGCTTAGAAATTTTCTGATGTTATTAAACCGTAAATGTAAAACTAAAGATTTCAAGCGAAGCAAATATTTATATGGTACAACGAATGAGAAATTTTTGTATGGAATAAGAAGAGACAGTGCAGAGATAAAATTCCAAATTTTTCATTTGGTATAAAGCTTCAAGATTTTACTCACTTGGCAAATGTCGAGAGTCCTCGTTGATAAAGATCCTACACTGGTTGTAATATTGCACGCAGGGTTACTCCTGTGCATCCAGTGCTGTTGGTCGATAGCTCGGTTGCCTCTGTGTATAATACTGATTTCATATGCTAATTCCGTGATTAACAATGCCGAGACGCGGCGTTTCATCATCCCGTGCTACCAGCGACGTCTTAATACCGTGGATTTACATGTTAATTCGCCGAACGACGCAATAGCCTTCGCTTCCAAAGCGAGTGGACAATTTCTTCGCGTCTATTTTCCGACGTTTCCCTTCATTGCTAAATTTTCGTGAATTTTTCTGCACGCATTTATTGTAATTGGTCGTTTGTTCGATTTTTCTTGCATTTTATTTTCATTCTTATAGTAAAGTAAGAAAGGTGAAATGTAAAGTTGTGGATGATTAAATAGGAGATAAATATATTGATGATGAAATATCAGGTTTGAAATAAGTAGTTTGTCTGCATTTTTAGAACCTCTAGATTGACAAATCTACAGATTACTCGATATATGATTCAAAGAGAAAGCTCAGGATACATGGAATTCAAGAATAAAAACTCCGACAAGTCACGAATTATTTAATAAGATTATAAAAATATCCTGCAGTTAGAGAAATGAAAAATAATTCCTTTCTCGTTGCAAAAACGTTGCAATCTACAGAATCGTACAACTTGAGGAAGAAATATGTAGAAGAATTCTTGCAAGCTACGAATTACCTTCCACAAACTATCCTACAATCAGGGAAATAATTTTTCTAAAGCGTTGCAATCCACAAAATATACCGTAATTTGAACAGGAAGCTCGCAGAAAATAATATTCATAAATAAAGCCTCCAGTTAGAAAATTGAACAATAATTTTTTTCTCGAACGCTGAACGTTTTCAAGATCCTTGCAAACTACAAATTATCCTCCAGTTGGAGGAATAATAATTTTTACCTAAAACTTTGCAATCTACGAAGTGCAGATAGTAGCCTAAACGGAAAGCTGGCGAATTCAAAATAAACCCTGCAGTTAGAGAACCGAACAATAATTCTTTTCTCAAGCTTTGCAATCTACAAATTAATACAACTCCAACGAGAAAGCTAAAAAAAAGACCATGGAAGCAACGATTCATACGCAAACCACAAATTACCCAAAACTACCTAGAAGCAGAAACTACCATCCAAGTGAGAAAAACGAGTATTACCGACTATCATTTCCTGCACACACGTCCGAGATGTTGGAATTAAACGAGCCTAGACTCGCCATAATAAACCTTCAGAAAACCGTCAATTTCCATGCAACATCTCCGAAAGCATCAAGCCTGGTATCTATCCAGTCGATCTACAATTTTCTCGCCGTGAATGTTGAACAACCGAACCACGAAGCGACATCGTATTATTAACGCGATTAGGGTAGTCGAGGCGCGAGTGCACGCGAGGATCGGTTGGAATCCGCTTGGAGAGGACTCCGCGCGTCATGCTGAGCGAGCTCGATCACACCTCGACGCCGTGGGACGTCGAGGAAGCCTTTTATTCAATTACCAGCTTCGCCTTCCGACTAAATTCGACAAGTTTTCGTCGCGAGATTCACGTCTGCGCATGCGCGCGATACTTTTGCAAGGTTAATTTATCGGTATCGTTTAAGAGAAGGAACGTTAATTAGGCGAGGAATATCGGCAGCCATTTTCCTGATAGTCGTTGGTTATTTTTCCTTCTTTCATAACCTTTCGAGGTGTGGTATGATTGGCTTCATGGCGATGCTTGTTGTAGAAAATTGATAGGTTGAGGTTAGGTTACGGGTGTTAAGTTTCTTGCGGTTTGAACGAACTTAAGGTACGTTTCGATCGATCAGACACTTAGACGATTGGTTTCGGTTTGGAAAATGTTTGCAGGAATTTGGAGGTTATAGCTAGGGTTAGGTTAGGTGTTACAGTTTGAATCCTTGGAATTAACACTTTGCGAGGATAACCGATTTGTATTGATCAGTATCGAGTAAGAAAATGGAAGAAGAGGAAGAAGGTTGTCCTACTGTGACAATTAATCAGAAATATCCCTAGAAATATGTCCAAGAAACTAGAACTAACAGAAATCTGAAGAGAATCAATTTCACACCGAAAATAATTTTAGAACAAAAATTATTTTCATTGCATTAACCCATATTCTGACAAACAGATCTCCAATTTCCAAATGGAAAACATCTAATAAAAATTTCTGATCGAGTGAACCAAATGAATGAAACGAATGAAAAGAACCCATAAATCAAATTTCCACCAGAATGTATCACACAGATAAAAAAGATCTTTGAACATCCTAACAGCGGAGAAAATTTGGTCGAAAGGCTAGAATTATTTTCTATGGAGTATTTTCAGGTAAAAGTGTTAAAGAAGGCGACTGTTCGCATAAATCAAAATGATGCCAGTGAACCATAGGGTTCCATGGAGAGGGCGGAGAGATGGACCTTGGTCAGGGTTAAGCGTGTCGCTGGCGCAGTATGATGCCGATCCTATCTGAACCGGCTAATATAGTTGTCGTGAATATCTTAAGGTCGCCCGCGCATTCCATGGTGTTTCTTCGTTCGAGGGTCGCCACGGGGCGCCCATTCGATCTGGCGAAAGCATCTGCTAATTCGGAATCATGGGAATTTGATTGGGCTTCCTCCCTTCCAATCTGAATATCCTTGTCTTTGGACGAATTTTTATGCGACTAGGCCTATTACGCTGCTCCTTGATAAGATTACTTTGTCTGGCAAAAGTGGATTACACTTTATGGTGGATTATATAAGATATTACCTTTTCTTGGTAACGCTTCGTGATCATCGCGATAGAATTTTTTACTTCTCTGCATTTTCTTGTTTCTTTTTTTTTTTTTGCTGATGTTTTTCGTCCTTTCTACGAAGCTTTTTTCATTAAGAACTTGCGTCAGAATATTTTTATTCGTTAAAGTATTTTGGGAATATTCGTAGGAGATTACTTCTAGGATATATAGATAGTGAAAATTTTATAGCGATGAGAATCATAAACGCTAGGTATGTTTCGACGTGTGCGAGCTCCATTGGGAATATTTTTTAAATGTTTCATGGTATTACACGTTCAGATTGTTTCATAAAAAATGTGTTAATGAGTATCGATTATAAAATTGTAGTATTTCATATGTCATATATTTCAGTATTAGATATTACGTGATGTGACTTTATAGCAGAATATTTAGTTTAAGATTCGGACTTCATTTCCAAAAGCGTTAATCGTCATTCGCGATAATTTTTAGTTTTGATCTTCTCGAAATAAATTCTTCGAATCTTAATAGTAAATTTCGCTATTAAGATTCTTAAAACTCCTGCAACTCTACTACAGTTATGGACAGAAGAACAATCTACTTCAACAATTATACTAGCGACACTATTTATAATTTTAGTAGAAGATTCATAGATATAGGATATACGCGAGATTATCAGAAATTTCTCGTTATTTTATTTATTTATCATTATTTGTATTCATAATGTCATCGGCAATTCCATTCGTTTTCGCGATATTTCCATTCCTCCCTTCATTTCTAAATCTCAGGATTTAAAATCCGCCTGCAACGGGATACTTTTTACACCGAAAATCGGCGGGCTTCGTCCGATCTTTATCAGAAGGGGAAGACATCTTTGGCGCGCGTTTAGACCACGCGAATAAATTCGCCCCTTTATTTTGTTACATTTACTTTACGCGCGACGGGGAATGTAATTTTAGAATGACACGGCCCAATGAGAAATACGGCCAGGCCGCCCATTATTTCACCGTAAAAAATAATGAGATTCCAACCAGTCACCCGATACCTTCCTTCGCGTTTCTTCGTTCCCCCAGCACCCGTGAATAAATTATCAAAACACTTTATCGCGACGATTACGCGCCGTTACGACTTATTTCCCACCACCACCTTCTCCATTTCTCTCCCCAACTGACGAGGAATCACCGTAATCGTTCGATATCAACGAATATCATGTTACGACACGAGAAATTCAGGGAATCCCACGAAATTCATTTTCAAGATACTTGGACACGTTCTTGGAAAATTTATTTCCTGGAATAGAAATTACAAATAATTGGCCGTGAGATTACAATCGACATCTTTTTCAGAGTATCGGCGATAAAATTTCACCGGATTGTGACGATTTTATGGTGTTTTATGGGTAAATACTTCATTTAATTTTGGTTTTTTGGGGAAAGGAGATTTTCGTTACAATTGCAATGAAATTTTTAGTCGTATTTATTGTAAATGATCTCTACAATTACAATTGTATCGACTAACGCGATATAAAATGCTTTTTTCGATTGTTACAAATTTCAAGATAGGGAAAAATTGTTATTTTTGGTTGCTAAATGTATTATTTATTCTCGTGTCGACAAATTTTCCATTTTCAGAGAAAAAAATCGCGAAAGCATCGGTGAAAAGAATGACATTTTTTCGCGAGAATAGCAATCTTCCCGAGGGGGAACTTCTTCTTTGGTTAAACTGATCGCAGAAATTTTGCGAATCTCAATAAAACCGTGTCGGCTACACGTGTCCGGGACTCGCCACGAAATGCGAGAAATGTCTCTGGCCAAGCCGCTCGAATCTTCTTGGCCGATCTGCGGCTGCTTCTCCTCGACAACACGACCTGGTGAGCCAGATCTTCCGCAGAAACAGTTTTATTTCGTTTTTCAAAAGAATTTCGGTGCTCGTATCTATCGCAAGCCGAGATTTACTATTTTTGCAAACGGAAATATAAATACGAGATATAATTTTCATATAAAAATTCTAAAATTATTACGTTTCTTTCCTTTACGTATTCTCTTAACGTATTTCAGTTTTTAGCTTTTTTCCACGTCACACATACTCGTATTCCATTACTGTTAACTCAGGGAATAATTATATTTGTTATATAATAATCATTATAATATATTCAGCGATTAAGGATCTTAAAACGTAAGAAATTGAACAAATTGCAAAAATTGCTAGCAGTGACGAATTTATCGTTAGTATGATATACAGCTGACTTCGATAGTACGACAATCGTATTTCCATATTTTCTATTCTACAAGCCAGGTAATCTGTGCGTGTCTGAGTTTTTTTTAATATTTATCGTACAACGAAATTAAAAATGTAACGTACAACTTTTCTGACATAAGAATACCTAAGACTAAAAGCAACGACAGTCACCGTACTTACGTGGCGAATGCGTACAAGTCATATGTCAATCGTCCCTTTATTCTTTTTCAACCTAATACGCGCCAACGTTACAACAATAGCACGCAACACCACTTACATTTAAAGAGGACATCAAAAATTAACATTCTCCGTCTCTACACTACCATACGTACAATTGCCCCTAACATACAAATCGTTAGATGCCTGCCAAGTCCCAATTTCACCCCCATGAACCTACAATTAGTATTCCATCGCTGGCAAACAAATTTTAAACGTTTCACAACGACTTCCTTCGAGCATGACCGGTCGTCGTCGAATTATCGAAGAAATCTAACGAAAATGTTCGATCGATTAACGTCGTCCAAGCTATAATATGTCGCCGTGGTGGCTTCCGGCTTTTCAAGAGCCTCTCTATCTTTCTTCGGCCATTTGTCCTTTGTATATGGGCGGCATTGTCGATGCAAGCAACGTTCTGACAACGGTTGAACGATGCAGACAGTGTCAACGGTAAATGGTTATGACGGGGACGCTTTGAATCGTTGATTTCCATGATGTCACATTACACGGAAACGCTGCTTGTCGACACTCGATAACCGGCCGGTCACGATCCATCCTCTACGCCACGATTTATCGTTCCCCTCCGCTTCCCTGTTCGGGCATCGACTATGGTGGTTGTTAATGAGATTGGAACTTGGTTTTTCGTTTGCTCATGTTTGGGAAAACACGCTTCTGTTTGTTCGATGTTTTCTCTTGAAACCAATTCTTCTTGATATATCTCATTGTGGTTTGTAGTGGCTCTTCGATGTTTCGATCTTCGTTTGTTAGAGGTTTTAGTTGATACTAGATACTAATTAAAATTTGTACTTTACGTGTCTTGATAGAGTAAAATACACGAAGTTTACTCGAGTTTGGGGTGGATTCGAATTTGGGGCGCGTTGATTGATAGGTTTAGATATATATTGTTTGTTCTACTTCTCATACTTTGATTTGATCGAACGTCATGAACGATATGATACAAGATGGCTTGTGTACTGTGGTTTTTCATATATATAATTTGTAATCGTGATTAAAATGATTCTTGAAACACATCAATTTGGAAGAATTTCGCGCACATTTAATATGCTTCGTTTGATTGTTTAAGCAATTGATTGTTTAAGCAATTATGAGCACTTATGTTAATTAGAACTGATATGTGAGAGAAGTTTCTAAGTAAATCTGTGATGCTAAGAATAGTAAAAACTACGAAATGAAGGTCCGGAAGACGTATCACGTTCTGTAGATATAATAACGTCCCTTCCTTTCCTGTGTTAGATAACCATGCCTAATAATGATGTGATTCTACATCCTGTATATTTATCAGACAGCTAATGGACTATCAATTAGGAGACAACCAAAATCAGAGTCAGAATTGCATGGATAGACAAAATCTAAATTAAATTCTCTGATTTGCCAGAAAAGAAAGGAATGCATTTTTGATCTTCCCCTTTAGTCCAACGATCAAACAAAATTCCCAGTTTCTTTACTAAGTTGCAAGTTGCATTTAATTTCATCATTCACTCGTTCGTTGGATAAACGCAATTATTCGCCCTCCAAGAACACTTTTAACAACGTAAAATTAAAATTAATGATAATTTCTGATAATTTTCACACAAAATCTACTTTAATATCTTTATTACTACAATAATATTTTATTTTATTAAAAATATTGACTTTCAACTCGCGTGTATCCAAACCGATATACACGTTACAAATATGTTAGAGCTCTTTTAGACAGTCGATAATATTATCAATATTTCAAGGATCTCAAGGAAAATGACCTCAACCAAATATCGACAGTATCCTAACGACGATACACGTTGAGCCTTTTAGTTGAGAACCTTGCAATATTGACAGTGAATATTGATAGTCTCGGGGCGTCGTTTCATATGAATGTACATGTAGTGGTGGACAAAAGAAAGTTGGAAAGTTAAGGCGAAAGGAACATGGGGAAACGAAATCGTAATTGACACACGTGAAGAATAAATGCAATGTATATTACCTCAAAATCGACGAAATGTTTAAATTGACAAAAAATGTTTAATACAAAAGTTGCTACTGGTTAACATGGTTAAATAGCAATCTTCAAATTTCCTTTATCTTCCACTGTGTAAATGTACACTACAATTATATTATAAATGAAACAACCCGTTAACACTCCAAAGCTTACGTCCAACCACCTGCAATCTCGTAAAAAATGCTCACAACCAGCACGTAACATCTCCAGCCGAAACAGAAACAAAAAAACAGTCACGATTTCCCTTTAAAATCACCCAACGACAGAACTAACAATCGATATAAGTCCCTCGAACGTGAACGACGGTCCGTTAAGGGAATCTTGAACAATCCCATTCGGAGGAAGCCGCGATAGCAAGAGAATCATACCCTTTTCTCATCTTGGATGATTGTCACGGCTGAACGCGGTATAATCGGTGCCGATGAACGATCGATCGACCGGCTAGCCGGGTCGTAACAACACGGGAAACATCGAAACGACGGTTTTACCACGAAAGAAACGGTGACTATAGCAATGGATGATTAATCATTGAACAATGGCCGGTGGTTTGAACGGAAGGCTGGCTATGGCCACTTGGAAGTCGCCACCGGCCAGCCTTCGTCTACCTGGAAGCCTGCCAATTAATCACGATCATCGTGTGCACGCCTGGTGTGTACCTAACTCGGGGACCGAGTTAGGACCACCATAAACAAAACGCGCCAATAGACGAACGACCAGAGGCCACGGCTGAATTATTGGCCGTGTGTGACTGACATTCGTGAACCTCGCCGCTCAGGAAGGAAGTCTATCGATGCCTTTTGCTCTAGCCAACCGTAATTTCTATTACGATCTCTTCAATGGTTCTGTAATCATTGCGAGGGTTGCTTTGGCTTAGGCGAATGAACACAGATGAGTAGGTTTCTTCCTTATTTTGCTAGAGAATTTCTTTTATCGATAATTTTATTGATACACTGAACTATGGAGTTTTAATAGCGGACAGGGTTGAAGGATGTGTTAGAAAAGGAAACGTAGGGGAGTAGAATTTGTTTCTGTACTCGGACGAAGAAACTTTCGTCTCCTTTCTTTCCTATTTTTAACTATTTCGATGTTTGGAATGAGAAAATGCCGAAAGCTGAAGTTCTAATAGAGAAAGGAGTTTGTTAGCGTTAGAAGAAGAAGAATAGGAATGTAGAAAGGAGAATCAATTTTATCATTATGGAAGAACTTTTGTTGATACCTTCTGCCATATTCGATTACAATTTTAATGTTTCATGGACCAATAGTTTTATTGCATAGATTTATAGCAATAATCAATTTATCACAATATAATGGTACGTTATACATATTACATCCATATAAGAGTACATTTAATTTTCTACTACAAATGAATACGAAGAAATTGGTCATTTCAGCGACTCTCGAAACCTTGCACGATACGTTACATCGGCGTTCCAAGTGAAAAATTCTCGTATCACCACTGGCGTTCACCTTTCGCTCGTAAACAATACTCATCAGCGACCTCTTCTCGATGCCTGGAGGCGAAGCACGAGGTCAAACGGGCCGAAAATATTTTAATATTTCGCCGATCGCGTTTCAGAGAGGCTCGTCCACACCCCGTGGTCGTTTAAAGGACAGGAGGACGAGCCTGATCGATGATAAATGAATAATTCGCCAACGATGCTATCGTTAATTACATGTAGCCTCAACAATGGTGTGATTGTCTCGGCCGATACACGACCCACCCCCTTCTTCCATCCCCCTTCAAACCACTGACCTCTAACGTTCCCCTCGCCTTCTTTTCTCCCTCTCTCGCTTTTCTCTCTTCTGATCCTCTCGTTCAAGTTTAACCTCCCTTCTCCTCGGTGATTCTTCATGGACCTCTGTTCACCGACGCCGGGACGCGTGTAGGTGCCATTATGGTCGCGTCCGTGAGGAAGGTGGGCGCCAAACTTTTAAATCGACGCCTCCGCAATCAAATTACAGACCGGGACACGACGATGCCCATGCATTATTTATGGCCGATGCCGCGTGCCTCGTACACGCATACACGTGCACGCGTGAACAACGCGAGAGAGAGAGAGAGAGAGAGAGAGAGAGGATAGGCCGAGGATGGACCCAGAACCCTGTTCAAGGGGTTAAGAGCACCGGCGTTGATAATTCGATGACATTATGGTAATGCCTAACGAGATTCCTTTATATATACAGTTTATGCTGATCGGATACGAGGAGCGGGTTTTAATCAGCGCGTAACACCGGGACTGGATAATATGAAAATGAATAGCGTTTTTGGTCATCTTTTTCTCATATGGAGATTTAGAATTTCTGGCCCATTATTTGAACAAATACGTGGCATGGGAAAGAAGGTTTTGGTATTTCTTTTTTTCTTTTTTTTTCTTGTGGTGAAATTTTGTTAACGCGTTTTGTAGGATTGAGTAATTGGAAGTTGGATAGGATGTTTGGAAATTAAGAATTGCTGGTGCGTTGCTCAAGCAGACATATAGGGTGTGTAAGAAGATATAGTATACCTTTTGGTAAAATTTTGTCGGTGTATGTTATAGTTTCACGGGATTGTATAGTGTGATAATCAATAAGATTTGTAGTATTTTCTGTGTCATGTGGAAATTAAGAATGTCTCCTCTGTCATCTGAGAAACGTGCAGGACGAATAGGGAAGCTTTGATACTTTTTCTACACAAATATTTTGATACGTTTCACGAGACTAGATAATATGAGAAAATATAATGATTGGATATTTCCTTTTGTGAAATGTAAAGTAACCATTTGTTCCATTATGTGAACTTGTATGAACATCCTATGATCTCATCTATTCGGATTCATAGAAATGAAGTTCTACGATAATTAAACTTATTTAATAAATAATTTTCCCTGCTGCGTCTATCGGAACGTGGAGCGCTACTGTAAGAAAAAATATCCATGTAGAAGCAAAGTTTCTAAAGGGGGTGAAGATAAAATTAAGTAATTAGTAATTTTGTAAGGTTTCTTCGGCTGTTGCGTAAGTGCGTTTAGCTTCTACAGACTTAGGTAACATGACAGGAATATTGCTCCATCGCCACCCATGTTGTAAGAGAGGGAGTTATTATGGTAGCGCACCCTCGCGCGAATATGCGTAGTATCACTCTGCTATCGCGCTTCGAATATTTTACAAGCGTCAGCCCTTTTATTATGAGTGTCCGGTGTCCATTATGTCTCATCGTGAATTTATTTATCGTAATTTAGTAGTAAACCTATAGCAGGTTAGCTATACAATCTAAAGTGTCTTTTTATTTTTAATAATATTCAAACGTTTTGTTTCTCTTTTGCATCGTCCATAAACAAAATTTTATCATTTTAACAGAGAACGTGCAATTAAGTACGAATAATATCTGCTGATAAAATTTGTTCATACGGTTTCAGCCTTAAAGAATTTCTACAGCGCTAGAAAATCTTTATTTATACTTTTCTTTCTTCTAACAGATTTTTGTACAACATACCAATTCGTAAATCTTATTTCTGTTATTGAAAAGTAAATACAGGCTTTGTGTTCATCGTGGTGAAAGACTTAACGAACGAAAGTTTCTCAAACAGTAGATCCAGAGTTCAATTCAATAGACAGATTAATTATTTCACACCTCAGATTGGCGGTATCTTAATTGCTCATTAGATAACAGCGTGAGAATCGTGTTCGTTTCACGGCTAATTAACATTCATTTATGCGGTTGTTCGCGTAATTCCAATTCAAGATTCTATCCGCTGCGAAAACGAAATTTTCACTTGTTTCTCTTAGATCTTCACCTTATTCCATGCTAATATATGGATATATTACGCGCGATTTAAGTTGCTTCTGAATATGGATATAGATAATAACTTTGAGCAAAATGTATTTATTCGCAAGCAATCTGACAACGATCTATAGATATAATCTCATTTAGATTTGAAACGTTTGTGTCTCTATTAATACTACATATTTCCACTTAATCTACGCCAAGAAATATTACAATAATATTCCACTTGTAATACATATTATTAACCACTATCTCAAATTTCCAACTAATTCTTCAACTGGAAATATTAATCTTTAAAACGCTATGACGATCAAATCAGATTTCTATCATAATTACATCCTTCGTATATTTATATCGCTCGCATATGCCTACGTGTTTACCGTATTCAATGGTAATTTAACAATACCCTATATTTTACATAATCGATAGTTTCTCGAACGAATTCCTACGTTGTAATTTCAAAGCATCGACGTTCGTCGAAAGAAAAAAGCATTCTTCATGAGCCGTGTAATCGTACATACATACGTATTATCAAAAAGAATTACTGGTCTTTTTCATTAACATACCTCGGCTGCAATTTTATGGCCGATTCTGGAAGTTACGAAAGAACGTAGCAAATATATTGGAATTAAAAGTCAGAACGCTTGAAATTCCGACGGTTGGTCGTTCGTCGCGTGAGCGCCATCATCATTTCTTTTTGTGTCATAAACACTCTCCCAGCGATTCGAATCGCGTCGAAAACGTGAAAGAGGCGTGTGACCCTCCTCAGGGATGCCAGCACGCGTCGAAGCCGTCATAATCGATTCCTCGAACGTCTTCTCCGCCAGGGCGAAGTCGTTAATGACGATGCCAAAAAATGCGAACGACCACCCTCAAGACCTCCTTGCCGATTCTCGTTGCGTTTCAGACCAACCTTTCGGATTAATTTCACGTTACTAGTCGAACATCGGTCGTACATCTTGTGTCGCCTCCTGTCTTCCTTCCTGGCTATTTTTTAATCATTTTTTTTTTTTTCAAAGACATTTATGCCAGGTAGAGCAGTAAATTTGTAATAACAAAAATGCTTGTTAGAGTTATTACTGGTCTGTGGATGTTCATACAAACTCATACGTCTGTGAACACACCTTCAGAAATGGAATCTGGCCACAGATTGTTTCGGTTATTATTATAAATATTGTTACTACAGTGTACTGTATTTTGAATGTTTTATACATTTCGATATATCGTGTGCAATTTTACACGTTCAGATATGCGTAAACGCGTGAACACTTGTAGCCTAGTTTTTATGGTAATTGAAGTTACGCGCGCTATAGCAAATACCTTTGTATACGGTAGCTAATTTTTATTTCTGTTGAATTACTTCAAGAAAAACTCTACATCTTTTTTTTTTGTATATCCGTGATCTGGAGACCGCTGTTAGGAAGAGAATAGAATTTGGTGGAAACGAAACTCAAAATAAGGAGAGGTCCATATTATTGCGCGTTGAATATAAATTTTGTTTTGAGTTACAAGGTCTAGAAACAAAAGAGCTATAAGTAGATTTCTATTGCTGTTTCTTGTAGCCTTCAGCTAGAGCTACACACCATGGTTAATTTTTTGGTAAGATCCTTTACTATAAATATATGAACATGCTCCCTATCTTATTTTTTTATTGCATTGTAACACTGAAAGAGTGAGAATCTGGATCGGCATAAACTATACCTGTACTTATACTTATACCTATACTTATTTCGATATATTTTTCTATTGCAAATTCATCCACTCGTTCCTCTATCAGTCAACCTCAACAATCTCCGAAATATAATATAATAAAATAAAAATATACACAAAATATAATATTTGAAATATCATTAAATCTGAACATTATAAAATACAGAATAGACGATCGTTGGTTATAAAAGAAAAACACGTAACAGGAGATATTCTGTGAGATCGTTAGGTTGAAGTTTTGTTTAGAAGCGAATATCTGGAAGGGATTTCGTGACGATTCTAACGGGAGGAGCGCATGTAAATGTTCGTCCAAGCAGGACACATTTCTCGCCCGTATCCTTTTCCGCGAATTCGCACGAATTCCTCGCACGTCCTGCGAACGAGCTGGCATCCGCATTCGGGAATTCGCGGTACAAACAGCCAAGATACTCCAGAGATAATGACGAAAAAATTACGGGAAGCTTTCGACCATGAAACACACCAGTCTCGGAGTAAGAAAGTTTCTCCATTTACTGGTTTAAAAAATATACTTTGCTCTGCAACGAATTTCTACTATCCCTTGTAGTTCACAGAAAGAAAATTTCTCAACTGGTTTTTTTTTTATATTTGTTTCTCTCACGTCTGGCATTTCATATTCTTTATCCCAATATTTCAAATAATAAATGTGCGGGTCACGTCGTTTCGGTGCTCCACAAAATGAAATTCGTTTGCCACGAAGGTCAGTGTTCGTGGGATACCGAATTACGTCTATGGCAAGTCGCGATTTCTCGTATGTTTTCTAGGAAACGAGATTCATTTGCGAGGCATGGATTTTCGTTCGTGGGAAATGACGACTTCTCGTGGGTTTCGTGCGCTGCATTGTACGTTTCGTGGGAAAAGTACATTGTCCTCGTTTAAAACTTCTTTCTATCGCAAGTCCTCGAATACTTGCGCGAATCACCGCTCATTCTCCTTACGCCTGTCTCGTTTTATTTCGTCCTTTTACGAACTTCCATTCCACGTTACGTTCGTTTCCGGGGCTCGTTTTCAAAGTCAGTTTCGCCGCATCGTAAAAGCAACATTAACCAACGACCAATAGCCAGTTGACGTTTCAATCTGTTCCTCGTGGTCATTCAGAACGGAAAGAAAAACCGCGGAAACCAACGTCCCCTACGAAAAGAAGGAAAACGCCACTTTTCTGCCCTTTTGTCCATCGACTCGCCCTAGCGCTCCTCCCTCGCGTTTTCTCCGCGATTATTTCGCATCTGCACGACGCACGAGGCCGACACAATGTTCCCTCCAAATATTTATTTTTTCGTGTGGACGGTCAGCCTGAATACCGACGATAATCTTGTTAACCGACACAATGCCACCGAAAACCACAGCCGACCACAAAGACCTTGACTCTGTGGAAAAAGTTAAGAGGATGCTCCTTTGCCGAGATTTCTAGATCGAACGGGATACCATGGTTTCTGGCTATTGCCTTAAAAACTTTTCCGTTTCCCGTACCACCTTGCTGAATCGTATTTTGCTTTCGGAGAAGTCGATTTGCTTTTCAGAGTTTCGAGAGCAGGATATTTGATGATGCTTATCGTTTGAGGCACTCGGTGCGCATTAGGATGGATTTGCAGAAGATTATTTAAGTTAGGAATCGTAGAAATAGGAAAAATATTTATACCTTCCTGCATGTATTACTTTCGTTAATTATTGTAGTATCGTTAACGGGGGGCTGGGGGGTGTAACGCAGATTGTAAACAAGCGGTTGCTGAGTATGTGCGTGGTGAGGCGAAGACAAAAGACGAGAACTTGCTAGGGGACGATAAACGAATTGACAGCAGAATGAGTTGAGAAGCCGAAGAGTGCGGATTGCCTTGTCGATATGGTGTTGTTGGCGTTGTTAAGGGAGAGTTGAATTTGTGTTGATTAATTATCTAGTTGTTTTTTAATTATAATCCGTTGTTGCAATTAGTTAAATAACCACTATTTTCTGTCTAATTAACATCTGTTTAATCCTTTTATCGTTAATAAACTAATTATAATAATTCACGATACTACATTATCATAGGTTCACATTCACTGATTCTTAATTATCTATATTTTAATTACGTTTTCACTTTTGTATTTGCGGCTGATCTTACAGTCATCTGTACATCAAATTTATCATTGTAACGGCATATGCGTCTTAGGACGTCGCGATACGCAGATGCCTCGCATAGTTGTTTTGCCACAGAGGATTAACACTGTACGACGCAATTAATGTAATAAACAAACTCTGGACGAAGCAATTTCGCTGCCACGTGCAACCTACGACGGGCGACAAGTTCAAACCTTTCGGTACCCCCTTCGACCAGTATAAATAGACGACCAAGTTCTCCACGAGTCATTGGTAGTGCGAATGAATATCAGTATCGAGTCAGTAAGTCAGTCAGAGCGAACTAGTATAACGAATTAATTTTACAACGAGTTCTCAAGCGAACGACGCTTGCGACTAATTTTGTATTCTACAGTTTAAAATATCTGTAAATGTAGTTAATTAAATTAACTCGTCTCATTATTGATTTAACCAACAACACGTTACGTCATAACCGTTGATCAAAATTTGTTCAGAAAAATCTTATACTTTTACGTAATTTTTCTCTCCCTTTTTCGTTCCAATTAGCACGTGATATCTTTGCCACTTTTAATTCCACGCCCAGCACAATTCTTGCCAACTTACAGAAGGTAGAATCTCATTTACAATTAAATTGCAATTAACCCAAAAAGCTCAGAACTTGGAAAACAATTCTTCTTGAAGAATCACCGCCTGGATTCTCAATTTCTAGCTTACCAAAAAGTCAATACTTGGTCTTCGTCTGTGTAGCATAGTGAAATTTCGTTGGAAATCCTTGGAAATATAAAAAGAAAAGGAGAAAAAAAGAATTGTACGCGTGAAGGGACGAGATTGAGGGTTTGACGTGGGATCGTTCGGCCATGACTCCATACCTGGTGGTCCCCATAGCCACCATAGCTCTAATCTAATCCGACAGGTCACCGATACAACGGCCTTCGGATTAACCGGCGTTTTGTACAGGTTAGCCTACCGATTTCGGTCCTCGTGACATCCTCCAACTCGCAGGATATCTTATCTGCTGCTCTTCCTACCTTTCTAAAAGAACGACTTTGTAAGCTGAAACAGTGTTTCTTCGTGACAACTATGGCTCGGTTACCAGCCCGCTTACAAGCCGCAACACGAAGTCCCGGAGATTAGTCTCGTCGAACTCGATTCTTCGTCTTACGACACTCCTGTGTTATTTAATTTACGATTTTGAGTCAAGCGAAGGGAGGAAAAGGCACGGTTTCTTGGTTACTCTTGGAGCTGAGAGATTTTGAGAATTTTTATGGTCGTAGAAGGAGGATGATTGATTAGCTTGATGATAGTTAATACTGAAGACTATTTAGGAGGGAATTTTATGAAAAATTTTATGGCTAGTGTTTATTTGAGAAGAATTATATAAATTATATATTTCGCGATTAAGATGGACGTAAATAATTGTACGATATGCGTAATGTAAATATAATAAGTTGAAATTATTTGTCGATTTGGTAAAAGGAAATACGACTTTCTAAAGGATCTTTTCAGAATGAAAATTTCATGGTAAAATTATTTTTGGATCGTAGAATTTAACAAGGGTAAAATAGAAATATATAATAATAATAGGGCAAATAAAATAAATGAAAGGAACGTGTTTAAACAAAATTCCCCATAAAATAATGGGATAACGAAAAGGAAGAAAATGCCAAATGAGACGATCGTAATATGAAATGACATTTTACGTATACACGTGATTTTACAATTGGAATACCATTTTTCATTTCGCGTTTCATTCATTCTCGTTCGTTTCATTTTCTGACGATCGATTACAATAGGACAGAACAGAATTTCTAAAAGCAATCTAAATTATCAAAATAGATCTTCCTATAGAAAAAAAAAATACTCATTGAAAAAAATAATAAAACCATAGATATGAAACTATCAACTTATAGATAAATTTTTACAAGATTTTCGAGAACGTGCCTAAAGGTAGTAGGCGAGAAATTCATATTCAGAGGTGGTCACCGTTCGTAGTATGTAAACAAGAGCCGACCAACGTGATCGCCATCAACGATCGATCGATCGATCGATCGATCGATCTGCCTTCCAGGCGAAATCGCTTTCGCGGAACGATAAAATATAAGCAACGACTTGATCGCAAGATTAGCGCGACTCCCCGCGATGTCTTGCTCGTTCTCTTTTTTAATCCTCTGTCCTTCTCATCATCGTACTTTTTCCTTTTTTATTTATTCGTCGTCCACCGTTCGCGACTTCTGTTCGTGTCGCGGTGATTTTACGCGTTCGTTGACCCACGAGTCCGTGTAAAATCTCTAAAAGGAAGCAATGGATCCTTCGTGGGACAGTTTAATATTTCCAAAAGAGAAATTGTAGAATGTTTCGGAATATCTTGGCGTCCCTATTTTTCCTTCATCCTTTTTCTTTATTTTTCGTGTATTTCTGCGGAGAAAGTGCAGGGTCAAAGGTCACGGGTCGCGGAGTTATTCATTCAGATGTTGGACTGTCTCTTTACGTTACGTTGGTAGAGTTTGGCACGGGATATTCTTTATCGATATTGACCAAGAGAATAAAATAGGATTTTGATAAACTGCGTTTTTTAATCTTTCCTTTTATTTTTTGTATCAATAATTTACTCTGCTAATCTTCGTAGAATTTCAGCTCGGAAATTTGCAATCGTTTAGGAATTCTTTATCGAATTTCCTTTAAATAGACCATAAACGTTATATTAGTTTATGAAATTCAATCAGTATATTTCTTTAAATACAGGAGGCTGCTTCAAATTTCACGTCACGATTTTCTTTGAGAATTTTCTTAAAAAAATACGATCTCTTTCGTGGAACCACTAGTCATTAAACAATTTCTTATACAGTCAGTCTATTGTTGTCTTAGTGCTATTTAATATATAGTGAAACCTTCACACACAATATTTTCCTCGAAGCCGATGAACAAGTGTTCCGGCAAACCAACAAACAAGTTTAAGAGTGCAATAAAAATCCTACGAATAACAAGCTAATCAAAATTTCTTTCTCGTCTCTCTATCTTTATTACCCACTCGAAAACGTTCTTCTTCAAACCAATGAGTCTCCAAACTCGCTTAAAAACGCTCTTAAACTCCAAACACCCGGTCATCTATCACAAAACACACTGAAAAGGGTTAATTTTCAAGGGTCAGCGTTTTAGAATCAGATTTCCAGTCACGCAAACAATCCTACCCTTCGTAGGATCTCTTTAAGGGAACAACAGGGATCTCGGAATCGAGACCTTCCATAAAAAGGTGACGCCATAAAAATATTTCGACTCTTACGTTTCTTCCTAAACCGTATCGTCGGTTCTAAAAATGTTTCGCTGCTGCACGCCCCCGTTACATGGACCGACGATTTTTAAAGCGCGTGCACGAGCCCGTGAAAGTCGAGGTTAAAAAGTCCCTGGGGTAGATCACGAAGCTTCCTATGAAACCACGTTGCGTATCCAGGATAATCGCGATCTCGCGAAGAAACGAACCCTAAAGATTTTTCAACCACCCCCTGAGTCTACCTCCCAACACATTGTGCGTTTTAAATTCCGCGTTCCCTTCTTCCTTCCTTTTCCTTTTTAAATTTTTGAAGCTTTCCTCTTCATCGCTATCAGCACAAATCTATGTCACCTAATTAACCAAAGAAATTATTAACCACGACGAAGAGTACAGAGAGTAAAAGTAGTAACGTAGTTCCTGAAATCTTGACAACCATCCAACAGGAGGATCCAACATTTCAACATCCAAATTCTTACTTCCAACCCACTTATTTAACACTCGACCCTCAAATTCCTTTATCACCGCCTACCGATACGCATCTATGTTACCTAATTCGCTGAAGAAATTAACTGAGAAATTATGAACCACAGATAAGAACACAGAGGACAGAAGTAGTAACGTAGTTCCTGAAATCTTGACAACCATCCAACAATAAGATCCATCATTTCTACATGAAATTTCCTACTTCTAAGCCATCACTTGCTTAATACTCAACCCTCATCCCTTCATCGCTGCCCACCAATACAAATCTATGTCACCTAATTAATCAAAGGAATTATTAACCACGATAAAGAACACATCGAGTAGAAGTTGTAATACAGTTGAGAAATTATTACACAGATCGTATTGCCCATATTAGGACCGGGCGGGTTCAAGTGGCGATAGGAAGGAGAGCGAAAGAGAGAAAGAAAGGGAGAGATGCTTATCGAAAAGCGAGGGCTTTGTGTTAAAGAGACTAATTCCCAAATGAGTTATTACCTATAAAACGCGCGGCCCTTAAGTGGACGGTAATATTACCGCGGTAATAAACGGCCATTTATGGTTCTCCCCTTGTGTTGCCCCCCTCACCCTCCAACACGCCCTGCGAGACGCCCCTTCACGGGGCTATAGCGCGTTCGCCACGGAAGCGATGTAAATAAACCCCCTTTGGGCTCTCTTCTTTCTTTCCACGAAGCTCGACTATTAAAGTTTACGATTCTGCCGCCGCCACGGCACCGTGCTTAATTAATTAGGTTCAACAATGTGGACCGCGACGAACGACGGTTCGCTTGTGGCTTTTGTAGTCTCGGACAATAGGCAGGGAAAGAGTTATTTGTTATTTCGGTTATTTCAATTCCACGGTCGTTATATGACGTTTTGGAATTATGCTTCATAGGAGGCAGATATAAGGATATCTTTATTTATGAGCGATAACAGCGTGTTCGATGCTTCCACCTCCAATACAAGTGGAAAAGGGAGGAGCGGAATTACTTGTCGTTTCGGTTATTTCAATCGTACGAAAATTTGCGAATCGCGCTTTATGGAAAAGAAGAGCAATTTTGATAGCTTCGATTCGATCTTAGTCCTGGTATGTTATTTTCAAAATAATCGTTCTTCTTTGGTATCGAACGAAAGAGAAAGGATTTCAATTCCATGGTCTATGTGAAACTTTAGAGTCATACTTTGGATGCTTTGATTTTAGTAGTGGTACGTTTTCGATCTAATTGTAAATTATCGAACAATTGTTCTTCCTCTTAATATCTCGAAAAATTATTGTTAGACAAGCTGAAAATTAAAATAGCATTTAAACGAAATGCCTATCTATAGGCGTGTTCAACGATGGTAAATATCTGATGAGCTTACTCTCAAAAATATATTTAACGTTGGAAAAGAGTTTCAGTGGCACGGACAATAAAAGAGGGCCGACTTTGGCCGTCGAGAAAGCAAAAGAGGTTTTATACCGGGCGAGATCTAATTGCCTTGCCGTGGAGAACGTAAAATTTCACGTAAAGTGACGCTCGAAGCGATCTTCTTCAATCGGTACGTGGGCTTCTCTCTTCATCTTTAAGTGAGAGGTTCCACGCGAGTCTGGCTCGTAATAAGTACGATGGCATTTTGGAAACCGTCCGCAATTTAATGAACCTCTTTAGCCCGTTATTAAATTATAAATTATGACAGTCTTATCTGTCGTTTAATGAACCGGACGTTTTACGCGAGCTGTTAATATGGCGGCGACACCTGAGGGTTCGAAAGAAACTGGTTCAATTTTTGGTTCACTGCGAAACGTTGTCCAAATGTTCGTTCCAAATGTTTTTATTCAAAGATGCTTTTGGGATCTTTTCAATCGAAATAAAAAGGTGTTACTTCTATAGAAACATTATAAAGTTACGAATTTAATAATTCGTATAATTTGATCATTGTTAACAATATAATTCAGATTCAGTCGTAATAATAATTTAACACTAAAAATATCAGCTTTTAATTCTACTAAAATATTTCACAGTTATACTACCTTCTGAACCAGGAAAGAATTCTTCTATTCCATTCTTTTCACCTAACGTCTGTCCAATTTTTTTATCTGATTTATTTATGCAATTTTAAATAACCATATACGCAACAAATTTCGTTCTTTCCGGTTGCATATACATTTTACTCAAAGATCGCAAATACTTCGGTTTCCGATATCCCTCGAGAAACACATAACGATAACAACCATAGCGAGAATAATAAAATGTATCGTTAATCGATTCGCACGTATCGCGTCATCATCGAGTAACCGATGGAGCTGATGACATTCTAATGAAGAGCATAAAAATGGATTGGTTATTGGTCCTCTTCATCGATACGAATCGATATTCGCGGGATAATCTGGCCTCTTCCCACGTGGCGCCCCGCGGTGTGGACGCGGCTTTATTAGCCGTCAATTGTTTGTTCAACATTCCCCAAAAACCCCCGTAAACGTTCGGCCAACTGATTTACTGCCTCCTTCGCCGACGGACCGCGAGAGAACGAGAAAGAAAAAAACAGAGGGAAAGATGGTTGCTGGTCGCAGGATCTTTTAAGGACCAGCCACGACCTGCGGAGGCGTTTCACCTTCAGGAAATCGGACAAGCTTGCAACCCCTCTGCAAATTCCTTACCATTTTACCTATGACAGGTTTCTTCTGTCGAATAGATTTTCTGCCTTGAAAATGTCCATTGTTCCTAGGAATGTAATATATTTTTGAAGAATTGCGAATTTATAGTTTGATGCGCTGGTTTGAGGTAGTTGTGAATGGATTTACTAGGTCAACAGGTATTTTAGAGAATCGGAAATTACTCATAATGTAGATATGAAATTTGTTTTCTAATAACTGTAGATGAAATTAATAAATTTTTCTAGATTATTATTATTATTTAAGGTGTCGTATTGTTGTTTTTATTGTGGTTTTAGATGGCTTGAGATGGTTTCAGATAGTTTGAACTGGTTTGAGATGGTTTCAGATGGTTTGAGGTGGTTTGAGATGAGATTAGATCAGGTTATAGAGAACTATAGTTCATTCTAGATTATATATAAACAATTTTGCATAATTGGGAATAATTTTGTACTATATCAAGAGACATTGAACTCGTTCTGGTCATCCAATATACAAATATACAATTTTCTGTCCATTACGACAGAGAAGATTTTATGACGCCCTAGGAGCTACCTTTCTTGCAATTCTCTTGCAATTCCTATTCTATTTTCAACGTCTTACACACAAGATAGAAGTAGTTACTTACAACGAACCACAGAGGAACGCCAGTCCCTCAAATTCACCTTCAAAAAATCAACGAAGGAAACAACACCGAAGAAGAAGGATAATAGAAAAATGAGGAAGAATTAGAGAAAGAAAAAGTGGGATGAAAAATACCTCGAGGATCAGCTAAGGTCGATAAATCTCGGAGTTGCAGGGACGTCGGAACTCGATCGTGACTCCGTTGAGGAAGAATTGGCCGGATCCATAAGGATCGTTTGCGTGTAACTATAATAAGCCACCGCGAGGCCATTAGTCGGATTATTAAATTTCTCGCTGGTGGCGAGGGTTGGTACGACTGGGAACGAGGTTTGACCGGCCAAGTGGAAGGGCGATGCGATCAAGGCTTCGCGTTTAGGCAGCCATTAGCCTGAGATTTACGCCGAGCCGTAACTCATCGTACTCATTTGTTCCTCTGTTCTCCTCTCTTTCGCTGTTGTGCGAGCTTTACACGTGTATGGCTGTCCCTGTTTCACCGTTGCATCACGAGGCCGGTTCCACTTTGGGCCCTGGGTCGCCCGTCTCCCTTTTGGGCCCTTTCGACGCTTCGACAGACTCCATTCACCGTGGCCTCGCGATTGGTCCATCCTTCATTCTATGTTGTACCCTGTTGTCCTTCTTTTTCCACGCGAAGAATAGACGTTCCCCAGTGGAACTACGCCAGTTCCATGACATCTTCTCGTGGACATTTTTTTACAGATGTAGAAGACGCGAAGCAATTGTAGGACCGTTTCGCTCGAGTAGAATTATCCCTGTGATTGTCATAATCGGCCTGATAGTATGTCTTTACTCTTAATTGTTTTCACTGGATCCCAACTTGTTGGCATCAAACTACAAGTCTGATTATAGTAATAATATTGTATATACAAATAATGGTAATAAGATTGTACACAATGTTTAATTATTTCGATTATTAATTTTCTTGCTCCCC
Source organism: Bombus soroeensis (assembly GCA_014737365.1). Classification (NCBI taxonomy): domain Eukaryota; kingdom Metazoa; phylum Arthropoda; class Insecta; order Hymenoptera; family Apidae; genus Bombus; species Bombus soroeensis. Next base: position 191,239 of record JACXIL010005362.1, read on the forward strand.
TTTCTATCACAGTTCTCGCGTACAATATAACGCACCGACTTCCTTCTTTTAATTTATCGCTCGTAGCTTTAATCAAAGATCGATAATCGAGTCTCTCAAGGGAGTCGCGTTGATCAATTCCACTTGTTCTCAATTTCATAAATTTCGCTTCACAAGTGTACAAATAATGTTCGATTCTCAATAGACAAATCGCTTACTTCCATAAACTTTCGTAAGCAAATTTTCCCCTTGCAAAATAATTACAGTTGTATTGTTAAAAATAATTTCAATAATTCGCAATAACATTGTATCATTGTAAACTAGAAAAATTACAGACAGAAGATATAACAATTTCCATTTGAAAGAAATAAAAGTTTTGGAAGCTGTGAATGAAAGAGTCATTAATTTGAGACGTATCGATGGAAACGTTTGGATAGTCTAAACAAATTTGCAAGGCGTGAAAGGTGTCCACGATGCGGCGAAGAAGTTTGAGAGCAGGTGCTAGGTAATAAAGTGACCGGAAAGGCATGGCCCGCTCCGGAAAACGAAAAGGAATGAGCTGAACGGCTATTTTTGGCGTGACATTACCCGATGATTTGTAGGTTTCCCTGTTCAGCCGCGCGAGCTCCTCGTTATATTCGCAACAACCGAAAGAAATCGCCTTGACACCGTCCCGAAAATTCGACAGTCCCGCTGAAATTTGCATAACGAACGATTCTTTCGTGGATAGAGCCGCTTTAGAGATCGAGACACCTGTATGTATCTTGGTTAATCGATCGATTCGACGACGTTGTGTGTGCCACGCGGCAGTTTTCTTCGAACACGAGAGAAGAGGCAACGAGCTGTGTTACTGCTCATAAAATTTCGGATAAAGGTGTCCAAACCAGTGTATCTTTTAATTTTCGTTTTAAATATTTTAATAAATTTCCAAATTTTTGCATATTTAGACCTGAAAACGTTCGAGTGTCGCAGCTTGTTAAATTTGTAGGTATGTTAAAACCTTCAAATTTCCAAAGATTTAAACACAATAATTTTCAAGCAATCGAACATAATTCAAACTTTCAAATAGTCAAATGCTGCAATATTGAAATCTTCGAGCCTCTAAACATTCGAATCAACGAATTTCCAAACAATCCATCGTTTGAATTTTTGCAATCTATGTATTTAATCCAATCAATCCAATTTGTGTATTTCAATTTTCGACTATTCAAATGTTTCATTTTCGAGTATGCAACTTCTAAGACTTGTCACGTTTAAACCAATTTTCACACACGCAAACAACCGGTTTTCTCAAATCTGCCAAACGACTCTTCTACTAAGATTTCGCACGATCATTCAAATATCGAAAAGCTGAGCTTGCAGAATCCCCAAACTACTCAAAAATCACCGTCGAACCTATCAAGTCACGATTCTCAAGTCTATCTGCAAATTCTCACCTGGAAACCTCAAACCGCCGTTCAACCGCAAAATATCCGAAGCCTCGTGCTCCAACAAATATTCCATTCATCTCTTATGAAGTACCTTTGAATACTTTGCTTTCTTCTGCCTATTCTTCCAGACACGCATAATCATATCCCTGCGAAGGAAGGGAGCACAAAAGCGTGGCCAAAGCGATCGTTTCATTAAAGCGAGATGGGCCGGTAATTTTCGGCCCTTTTCACGCGATTACGTGACACGAAGCTTCTTTGAACGCGAGAACGAGCGGAAAACAACGCTGTAATACGCAACGAGTAACGAGGCATCGTCTTAAGGGGTGTCCTGAATTAGAATGTTCTAAAATAGCGTCTTTTTGTGATTTTTTTAGAAGGGAAAGAAAGAAATGAGGTTATTGAATTTTGAGGTATGGTTTTATATATATTTAACGAATACAACAAAATTTCTTTTAAAGTAAAAAGAAAAATTATAACAGATTTCTAAGCCTATTTAATGGGCTGCTGGAAAGATGCACCTCGTAATTAACTTAACTGAACCAAAAAATCAAGAAAGGATTAAATTATTATATATTTTCCTTCTGGATAAACTAAAAAATTTCGTCAAAAGGTTTATTTAAATAATTGTTATAGCACCTTAAAGTATATTTCTTCTTTTTATGAAACACGTTTTTTCATTCATTTTCAAAATTTTTAATTTCTCAATATTTTCTGTCTTTTTTTTGTAGTTCATCGAGAAGAAAAATATATAATAATTTAATCCTCTTTTAGATTTTTCTTTCAGTCGAGAATTACACGGTGGATCTTGCACACCGATTGAAAACTGCAGCCCTTGAAATAGGCTTAGAAATCTGTTATAATTTTAATTTAAAAAAAATTTTTTTGTATTCGTTAAATATATATGAAACCATACCTCAAAATTCAATAACTTCGTTTCTTTCTTTCCCTTCTAAAAAAAAACAAAGGGACGCTGTTTTAGAACATTCTAATTCAGGACACCCCCTTAACACGCCGGCGAATCGTCATCTGAATCATCGAACCTATTCGATGGGGTTAGTTTATTTCTTTCTCTTTCGGGTGGTCCTTTCGCGGTTCTCGAAGAAAAAACAAAAAACGAGGCGCACTTCCATCGGTGGACCGGCGGACGCGTGCAAAAACGTGGCATCGCGCGAACGAAGACGATCCTCCGGTTCGACGTTACCGCGAATTATGACGCAAAGAAAGACAACCGGGCTAGCCATTTTCGGTTAATACCGGGTCATTGGATGGACGACCGGACGATCCTCGGCCACGGAAGAAACGTCGTTAGCGGAATAATTGAATAAGGAACTCGCGTACTTTTTGACGCGTCGCCCTGCACGATTGCTCTGCCTTCCGATTACTCGCGTTTTTCTTGGAAGCCTGGTTTACGAGAAACGAAATTTGTATTTGCAGTTGTACGAGTAATGCAGGTTGAAGGGATACATGTTCCTCTGATACGGAGAGATTTTCTTTCTGGGATCGATGGCAACTGGAAGTTTCGAAAATGAAGAGTGCAAGTTTAAGAATGGAAACGTGTGCTGGGTTTTAGAATGATATTTATTTTCGAGCATGGCATTTATTTTCAAGTACGGTGAGAGTTGAAAGATGATTTTAGACATTTTCAATCGTGAATTTTTGTAGGAAGGATATTTCAAAAATTGAAAGTTGGATCGCGAAGAGGTGTGAAAATTCGCCTGTGTATCGGTTGGAGTATATATTGAATATTATAAATGCCTAAGCGTTTAAGAATTTGAAAAGCTAATAAATACGGTCATAGAATTTCCAGCCGGCTAGCTGCCACGGTTCGAAGCTCACTCGACGAAGATAACTTTATTCGACGTCGTTCATTAGCGAACGAGCCGCGAGAAAGGGTTTCAGGGAACTCCGCGGCTCCTCTCCGGCAATTACCTAAGATTATTTATGCCCGGTGCGCGGAACTCTCCGCAGCAATAAATAAGAATAATGGCTCTGCCCATTAGGACGATACTTTCAGTGATATTTTCTCGCTGGCCGATTTCATACATGAATTTGTTCGTAAACATGCTGCTCATCGATATTTATCCGATCTTGTTCGTGAGGGGGTGAGCAACGTTTTGATAACACGTTTGTACAGCTAACAATGTTCGTAGAAAATTTGTCACAACGAAGAATTCTTAGTTTCAGGATTAGTATATTCGAATTTCATTCTTTCAGTATTTTTAAACTTTCGTAATCGTCAAGTTTTCTAGTATTTAAACTTTGTAATTTTTTCCCACGTGTTCCCGAACATTTAAATTATTTACACATTCTATGGTTTGAATTAAAAAATTCTGAAATTTCTCACATTCCATTCAATGAAGAATAATTGCTAAAAAAGAACCACTGGAGAAGTTACATGAACGAGTTATGGGATAATAATCTTTTCTCCAGTTTTCTACTATCGTCAGTCTGGAACTTACAAATTACTCTTCGATCATTTCCTTCTAAAATTCTGAAAAATGTTATTTCACTTTCTTCCTATAATACCATAGAAAGCAAAAATAGCTAAACAATTGCTTCGGGAAGATACTATCCCGACTCTAAACCGGACAGCTGTATCTAAAAAAGATTCATTCAAGTACCAATTAATTCTTACCCTTAATTCTCCATGGAGCGTCAAATTTAGGCCAATTATGAAGCAATAGCCTCGTCTCTCTTCAAACCCATCGTCGCCTACCTCTTCTCTTCCATTCATCCCTTCAGAAAAGAACCTGAAGACACTCCAATCGCTGAAGAAAAAAAAAAAAAAGATTTGGAAGCAACACCCTCGATAAAACCATTAACGTAACAGCATGGGACGAGTGGGCATTTTCAAAAGCTTCCTCTCTTTCTATCTCTGTGAGCCACGATCGTTGGCCAACATCGCCCCATTAATTCAACGATTTATACGCGGCTTGCGAAAGACGTCGTTACCACGATGACGCAAGATATCATTAACGGCGGTTTGTCTGCTTTAAAATGACGCTGAAATTTCCGATCGAACCGGAGAACGACCGCCATCATCAACGAATGGTGAAAAAGCATGAACGAACGAGGGCCAAGAAGAGGAGACGACGAGGAGGAATAATAAGAAGAAGAGTTCCACGGCTGGGAAGAAACGGAGCAGTGAGCAGAATTTTTACATGAACGAATGATTTGTAAGCACGTCGACGGTTGTTTATGGCCGCCTAGGCAATTGTTTAACTTAATTGCACGCTGTTACGTCGGCACAGTTAGTCTCCCCATATAATAGAACGCCTCGAACCGTGGCTGCGTGGGGAACGAGGGGGGCGTAACGAGTCGAGAGGATAGAGTTATTACCTGTCCCGGACTTTTAGAGCCCCCTCCTCCTCCTCCTCCTCCTCCTCTCTTCTGACTACCCCCCTCGTTGGCACGCCCTTCCAATGTAGCTGTTATTAGTAATGCGGACTATTAGGATTTTTCATCGACCACCATGTTTCCTTTCGCCGGTGTCGGTCCTCCTTCTTCCTTTTTTCCCTTGTTGTTTCATCCTTTTGAAAAATTCTTTTAGGTAGGTTTGATTTTTTCGATAGGAGAGATTAGGTTGATCAGAGGGTGAGAAATATTGCGGCGGTTCTTTCGGTACGTGGTATTTTTCGTATAATTGAATTAACGTTACTAGTGTGAAACTTTAGGAGTTTGAGGTAGACTGCGAATGTTTGCGCATTTATGGCAAATTTAAATATATTAAATGCACGTAATATGCATAGATGAAGATACTGGGTTTTGTGGTGGTTCGTCTGCTCCGCGGGATTTTTTGTGTAATTTAATTAACGTTATTAGTGGAATTTTACGAGTTTGAGGTAAACTGCGAATGTTTGCGCATTTATGGGAAATTTAAATATGTAAAATGCACGTAATATGCATAGATGAAGATACTGGGTTTTGTGGTGGTTCGTCTGCTCCGCGGAATTTTTTATATAATTTAATTAACGTTATTAGTGGAATTTTAGGTGTTTGAGGTAGACTGCGGATGTTTACGCATTTATGGGAAATTTAAATATATTAAATGCACGTAATATGCAAAGGCGAGGGTGCTGGGGTTTGTGATGGTTCGTCTGCTCCGCGGGATTTTTTATATAATTTAATTAACGTTATTAGTGGAATTTTAGGAGTTTGAGGTAGACTGCGAATGTTTGCGCATTTATGGGAAATTTAAATATATAAAATGCACGTAATATGCATAGATGAAGATACTGGGTTTTGTAATGCTTTGTGTGCTTTGCGAGCTGTTCTGTATTGCCATCAGAATCATCATATGGGAAGGGCAAAAGAATATCAAGGTAGGGGTTGAAAAGTCGATGAAGCGGCAGAAAAGTGATCCGCATTGTATCTGGCCCGTTCATAGGCGAATTCTAGAAGAATCACGGAAGTTCCATGAAACGATGCACGTCGTAAAATCCATAGAAAAATCGGCATCGCTTTCACGGTAGAAGTAGAAGGAGCACCGGTCGTTCCGGGGGTGAAAACGATCCTCAATCGCGTCGTTCCGCCATCGGTTACGCGTTCTTCCACGCCCGACGTACTTTATTGGCCAGAAAATTCTACAATAAAGGACGGCTGGCCTGGTCCCTTTGTGCTCTTTGCCAGGAACACCGTTCCAGGATTCTGAGGGAACTTTATTAAATTCGAGTTTCTCCGCGGCCATCAGCTTGATTTATGGGTTTGCACGAGCCAGAAACGATCGGTAAATTCGATCGCCAAGTGTTGCAGAAAAGGTAAAAGGATGACTTTCGATGAGAAACTTGCAACTTTCCGTATTAGATTTTTTTTACAGATCTTTTCGGAGACCTTCCTAAACGAATTGAGAATTGAAATTAAGTTTTTTTAGAGCTTGGGAAAAATATAAATTAGAGACGGTTAATATCACGAGAAGTTTTCATGGAAACTGCAATTGTTATCATCTGGCGATATTAAGAAAAACTACATTTTTGTATTAGAATATTTTTATAGGTCTATCTTCCTGTTTTTTTTTTTTTTTTTTATCATGGTTAAAGAATGTGTGAATTTTGTAAAGATCGAGAAAATTATAGATTAGACAGGGTTAATATCATAGAAAGTTTTATAGATTCCCAAATTTAATTATTATTTATAGCATTAAATAGTATTGATGAGAAATTTACAAATTTTTACTTGGCATTTTTGTCGATCTTGTATTACACTATTTTTTCTACATCTTCTCCCTATATTTTTGAGTTACTACGGGAAAGATAAAGATTTAGAACGGAGTCTTGGTGTAGAAAATTAGAAATAGAAAAGAATCACTCTCGCTCTGTCTGCTATATTCTCAAAAGAATACAAAATCATTCGGTCAAAAAAATTCAAATTCCCCAACACGCTGTAACTCCTCTTCTCGCAGTCTGTCAAAAATCAATTCCCCTGAAAGATCAGCACGGATCACCGATATCCCCGATCTCTTACAAAGCTGACATCCCCACAGAACATTTTCCAAATGAATTGCTTTCGCGCGACGTCTCAATCTACGAGCAAAATCGTTCTCTGTGCATCTAACCAGAGAAAAGAAGATATTAAAGTCTCTTCTAACTGGAAGAAACGAATTAGAAAGAGATAGAAAGATCCATAGAAAATTTGCCTGTATTCAACGTGCGCAGGTGGCGTCTCGTTTCTCGTTTATACGCTGCCAAAGGTCAACCTGCAAATTTCCACGTCTTCTTTCATAAACCACGGTTATATTCCTAGGGAACATAGAAGAGGGTGAAAATAGAGAAGAAAGAGGGGGAAAAAGAGGGAGAGAGAGAAACTGGTCTGGAGTCGAAGAGTGTGGATTTCAGGGCGGCCATTGTCGGCCCTTTAAGCAGCCTCTTTTACGAGGTTCCAAAGCAGAGAAGGACTCGTGCTGCCGGGAACCATTGTCCCGGTCAATCTTTGCCTCGTTAGGCGCTTATTTTCGCACTTATTTACACGCCCTCGACAAAAGGGCGAGCGGCTGCTTTCGATATCTCGCGCGTGGTCCCTCTTCCAGCTTTCTTTTCTCCTTTCCTTTTCTTCCTATTCTTCATCTTTTCTTCCCCTCTCCTTCTCCCTTTGAAGAGAAAACCGCCGCCCCCGAAAAGTGGAGTCAATTTTCTAGTGGCACTTGGAGTGCATTCGAGATGACTTTTCGGTGAGAGAACCACACGATCTCGTTGAGCGATTCCGATGTCAACGAGTGGTTCTTTGAAAGAAGAAAATGGAGAGCGATGATCGGTTTCTGGTGAACGGTTTTGTAGACACCCTTGCGTCAATCGAAGTCATATTATTGGTACAACGTGGATGTTCGTGGGAATTTGTGTTTGCCTAAGCGCAAAGAAGCAAATGGAATTTCGATATTCGTTTCAGTCTTTAATTATCGTCTTGTAGATATCGTAATATTCTGCTTTTCATAACTTTGTATTTTTCTATGCACGTATTTGGATTTTTCATAAGTAAATAGATATCTATATTATATTTGCCATGGACAAATTAACAAAAATATAATGCATGGTAAATTCATCAAGTATATGCTCGATGAAAGAATATCTTCAACCAAGAAGAATTCGTTTTTTTAAGAATCGAACGAAGAATTAATCGTGTATGTACTTGTGTAATGAAATTAAGAAATTAATATTAGTAATATCGAACAGTTTAACTTTTGCCACATTCATCTTCTCGCAAAAAGCTCTGCATCAAAGAAAGATTCCTTCCTGAATAATGAAAAGATGCCAAAACTTTTGACAATTGAAAAATTAATTCATTGCGTCCTTAAAGATGAACCGAAAAATCTGTTCTTTGTTTCTTCTATTCCGAGACTCGTACAATGAGAAAATTTATCGCCATTCTTGGTGACCTCTTCTTCTTCTAACAGGCCCTAGTCCCAGTTAATTTTGCCATCAGTCATCCGTTTAGTTCTGGAAACATGACACACGAATCTCATCAGAGTTAGTGTCAGTTTAACGTCGAGACAATGTTGGGACGTTTTCAAACTAGATCCCATGGGGTGTTCCCCTGCTAGTCCTCCCCTGTGGTTCCTTTTCTTCCGTAGAAAGGTGTGAAGCATGACAGTGACGGGGGAAATTAGATGTTTCTTTGTCCAATGTCCTGAAAACTTCTTCCTTCTTTTGGTAAATTGAGTTGATCTTTTTTACATTCTTATGCACACATCCTTGAAGTAAATTTTGTTGCGTTTTATGAAAATTCAGAATTTGACATGGAGCAAGATTCGAGATTAGAGTTTAAGCAGTGAAAATTCACACGCAAGCTCTGGAATTTTTTTATTTTATTTGGGTGTATTTTACAATCAATTCTCATTGAGAATTTTAAGCAAATTTTTCTGGCGTGGTACTATGACGTGATTAATAATTGTTTATAGTATGTTTGATTCTAGATTTGGAATTTAAGAAGATTGGAGATTTAAAATCTGAGGATGAACATTCACCGATAGGATTTGCGATCTAAGAAAATTCGAGTTTTAAAATCTAACTTCTTTAAAATCTAAATGAAATTGAAGAGTTAGAATCGGCGAAAATTCGATTTTATAATCGTTTTACGTTCGATTTATTTCCAACGAATGTTTATTAAAATATTATTGAAATCAAAAATTACACAGTATGATTCGTTGGAATATTTTGTTACAGTATGAATCATCACACTGTTTAATATCGTTTGATATTGTTCGAATGGACATCGAGGAACATACAAATTTGTATATTTCGTATTCGCTTGTTTTCTATTGTTTTATCTCAGCGTCAGCTGAAATTGTTTGATATGGACGAATCTCTTGTACAGTTTAACGTTGTTTGATATCGTTTGAACGAACACAGTTGAATATTAAAATTTACGCACTTTACGTGGTTTAATTTCGCCACGTTTCAGTGTCGTTTCTTTCAATACTATAATTATTTACCATCATATTTTATTTATCGAATAATTTTCCATATCATCGAAACGACGGAAAGCGCTTTGTACTTCGTCACCATTAATTTTTAACAAACAACCAGTAAAAAATAACACTTGTCAAGATAAACTTATCATAATTGCTAATAAATAATTACCAAGCAAGATCCATCTTTCATTTACATACTGACACCGTACCGGTTCAATTACCTTGAAATTTCCATGTACAATTAACATCTTCGGTAGATAACAAGCACAGAACACGTTTAACAAAAACTTTGCATCGGACGGTTTGCCTTACGTTAAACGTTCCGTTAAAAGGCTCGCTGGCTAATTAGATGATCGACAAGATACCAAATAATCGAACGGCCGCGCCGTGTTAAAAAATTATCAAGCAGTCCAAAATTCGATCGACCACGTGGAAACGGTTCGCTGGAAACCACCTGGTGCAGTCGAAAAACCTGGCTCGTAAAGCGTTACACGTTCGATTTGAATAACGAGCGAATACGTTTCGAAACGATCCTCCGGAGGGACGTTTACGTCGGCCGAGTTCGCTCGCAATGAGAACACATTACCGATTCGCGGCTTTTATCGCGTTCATCGCGGTGATATACGAGCCAGCGAGCATTTATAATCGGCGTAAAAACGTAGATAAGCTCCGCCGATGGAAATTGACCTGGTGCATCTGCTTTTTATTTTCTTAACGACGAACGATACGTGTACTTCGAATTTGGAGCTTCAGAGTACAATATATAACCAAAATCCGCTACATTGTCGATATTTATGCAAATTCGCGTCTTATTACAGAGACAAGCCAGGAAACAAAACCTATGCAGAAACTTGCTTTCTCGTCGAAATTTGTGGCAATGGCCAGAACCATTCTTTCTTCTATTTACTTGGATGTGTGTATCGGAAATTTAAAGATCGAAGTTGCATTGTTATTATTATTTTATTTTATTTATTTATTATTGTTTAGTCGGTGCCTTTCGGCTTTGGACGAGTTTTCAGTTTTACATCTCTTATCCACACTATTGTATTGCAGTCCCTGAATTATTTTGTCTCTAAAACTATGGCAACTTTTGGTCTTTTGCCTCCTTGCTTTGCTTCCTTATTGTCGTTCCTCCTCGTCTTGTATTGCTCTTCTCTTCTCTATTATTGTTTTTAGTTCTGCTAGTCCTTCTCCAGCCTCGTTTAGAATTTTTCCTGTGTCCTTTGGTCCTCCTGTTATTTCGCATTCTTCTATTACATGTCGCAGGTCTTCTTCTTTCCTTTTACATAGCCTGCATCTTTTTTCTGCCTCTTCTTTCCAGTATTCCCTTGCTTTGGTCTCGTTTCCACATCTGAATCTTAGTTGCATTGTTATTATTGAGATATGTATAATTTTATGTGCTAGACTGGATTGACCGCGTAGTAGTGACACACGTATGTGAATATGAGCGTGTGGAAGTATGTGTCTGGAAAAACAGATGAATGAAGATGCTGAGACAAAGAAAGTGCTGAGACGCGTGCAAATGTATATCGACGAAGATCCTGGCAATCGTTTATTAAATAAATCTACAACTATTTTAATATGAATTCTAAGTGTAACCTTAGTGTTGCTTTGCTTTCATTTCGGCAATCAAGATCCACAATTCCCAACATTTATTATAGAAATGCACCACGAAATAGCAAAGATGTATGGTAAATTGTATTGTAGGAAATCTCGAATACGATCAGATCCTACGACAAAATTATCCAATTGCACAAACATAATCTGTAACGTAATCTCAGATTCATCGTCTATGTAAACTTGTGATTACAAAACGAATACTCGTACTTTAGAGTATGATTTCAAACATTCTTCAAATAATCTGCCTCTCTTTCTTTCTCTTTCTCTCTTTATCTGTTTCTAAAAAATCAGAAAGAGAAAAAAAGAGACCGAACTAAGAAATGGAGGTTGTCAAAACTAGCAGGCGAAGACAAACTGGCCAACCGAACCAATTTTCGAGCTCGCGGACATCCTCGTCAAACACAGCCACATCGAGCGTGATTTATTAATTACCAGCGAGTTAATTAGTCAAAGTCGTGACCCAGATGAGCCGTTCGCTGGACGAGAAGAGAAAAAAAAAAAGAGACTGGTATACTGGAATTAGGGGATTGGAACGGTTGTAAAAGAAGGAAAGAGATGGCCAGGCAGAGAGCTGCCGAGAGAACGAACGTGCTAATATACGTACGGACCATAAACAATCATCATAAATATTTCGGTCGACACATTAGCCGGCTCGTCTGCCAACACTGGGGCCCACCTTTCGCAATCCTTACGTCCTTAATCACGCGAGGAAAGGGGAACAAGGAGAAAGGGCCCGCTGGCATCCCTATGGATCGCTCCTTCCACTTCTAATTAAGATAATAATAACGACTCATTAATTTGCCACCCTTGCAAACCGACCTGTTCAACTGCTTCTTTATCTTTGGTCAGTTAAAGAGAATGGCTTATTGTTTATCCCTCTTTCTACTTTACCTACTCATTTATCATCTTCTTCCCATGGTTTTCCATGGATTTTGTTTTCCTGTTCCATTATGCACGTAATTTGTTCTCGGTTCGTTAAATCCCGATGGTTTATTGATTAGCCAGGATTTTGAGATTAGGACGAAGAATTTGGATGGTAGATATATCTATTCTTTAGGGTCTCTGTTCGCTTCGAATTTTTTGAATCTTTGGTTACATGTTTCAAAGTTGATAAAGTGGAATTTGTTTGAGTAAAATAGTTGAATAATTAGGGAAATAAATTGCAAGAAAGTTCTGATAGGTTTAGAATCGTTGATTTAGTAAATGTTTAGAAGAGAATAGTTGAGTGTATTTTTGAGTAACTGTGCAGATAGTTCCTGCGATATAAAAATTCTGTCGCTTCACAGCTTCACTAAGATAGAAACCTCGCCTCTACCAATAATATCAATAAAAATTAGACACCCGATGTACGTTCTTCTTCAAACTACTTCAAACCATCGCATTATATAAAATCTGACCTTAGAAGCTTCCTTTCGATTCAGCTTAAACTATTTATATCGAAGAAAAAACCTAACTCATACGTAAAACGAATACTCTTATACAGCGATTCCTCTATAAAAACTCTATTATCGCCAATAAAATAATGAAAACTTGGAGAATGAATGGGAAACAAAAGCGACTGATCAAACCGCCCGGGACCAAAAGCAGAACAGAACGAACGAGAGAAGAGGAAGAGGAAAAGAAAGAAAAGAAGAAAGAGAATACAGGCGCTAATGATATTGAAATGGATGCGAGTTATGCGTCGGTTATTTCGGTTCTCCCCCTTTGGCTTCTTCTTCCTCGTGGTCCCTGGTTGCCGTTTCGTCCTCCACCTCGGGGTCCCTGGGGTTAGGTTACCTTGTTAGTTCTGGCTGCCTCCATTGCCGTGTGCCCTCTGGCCAACCCATGGAATTGCTTTCTATTGTAAATAACGGCTCAAAATACCGGCACAACTAAAATTGATTTCTACGTATCACTTCACCTCTAACTCCTTTTCTTCTTCTCTCTTCTCACGAACAATTAACTCAATTGTGTTTTTCCCCTTTGCTCCCTTGTCTTAACCCTTCGTTATTAATTCTCGTCACGACTGGACCAAATGTCGGTTTCCGCTATCGTTACGATGCTTTCACGCTTTATCGTGCTCCGAGGTTACTTTAATTCGTTGGTTATCGGCAGAAGTCAGGGTCAAGAAGATATCTTCGCTCGTTACACGGCTAATAACATGAAATTTTTGACTTAAGACGAAAGATTGTCCACTTCGATTTGAACGATACGTTGTAGGCTCGAGAAACAGCCACAAATATTAGGTCGTCCGAAAAGTTTCTTTCGTTTTGTAATAATGGATGCACAATATTTTCCACTTTATATTACGTCGAAGTAACTACTTCAAGAAAAACTCTACATCTTTATTCATGCATACCCGTGATCTGGAGACTGCTATTACGCAGAAATATTGCAAAGATGGGACGGTGCATATTATTGTACCCTTGAGTATACATTACAATCGTAATCTTTCAGTAAGTTTTTCTGCCGTGGTACTGTGACATGATGAATTATTTCTAATATGTCTGATTCTAGCAGAATCTAGTGCTCAGTTTTAAAGATTTTTTTTTAACCTGCGGATCTGATCAGACGTGTCAAGTAATTGAGTAACTAGAGGGTTTTGGTGGTTGTTAATTCTTATGCTATAACTATTGCTGAATTTTGATATTTCTTCTTTGACTGTGGGTATCTTGAGGTCGCGATGTATTGTTTCGTTGGTAACAATAGGAATCTTAGAGTTTTCGATTGCTCTTCCCCATAGTTGGATTCCGTTCAATTCAAATGATAGTATAAATTTCACGCGAAAGTGCTACTAAATCATACGAAATTTAATATATCAGAAACTAACAAATTAATACGTACGTAAATAACATAATAAATACAAGAGTGCTGCAATACTTGTCCTTTGTACATTTGTCCATTGTACATTCTATAGCGTCTACTTTATACTAACATCGTAAACCTGTAATTCCCGAGAATTCTTTGGTCCAGCCGGTATCAGTAGGATCGATAACCGTCTGGCGAAAGAGAAGCAGCAGAGACGCAGATTCCTGCGCGTGTACTTTTATCCTCTGTGCCGTTTTCTCTCCTGTGAAGCAGAGACAGGGTTCTTCGGGGTTCCAGAAGAGACCAGGTACACACGCGAGAGAGCAGATACGTTCGCGTTATGAATGCGGAGGCTACGGGCGGAGGTGCATAATTCAAAAGTTCGTAGCTCATTAAAGTAGCGAACGGGGATATGCTTTCGAGGAGGCGAGCACCACAAGGATTAAAGGTTCTCTCTCTCTTTCTCTCTGTTAGTAGAAAGAGTAGTGGACGAAGAGACAGTGAAAAAGGGAGAGAGAGTAAGAAGGCTGGTTGTGGTGCACACGGCCACTGGTCAAATTTGTAGCCACTAAAACCGGCGGTTTTATGGCACGAAATTTACTGCGTTTTCACGGTAAAGTAACAAAGTAACCCTCCATCGGGACCAGCGGGACGACGATTTGATTTAGCGATCTTTTATTATCCGCGATATTGATCGTCCACTAGCCAGAGAGAGGGTTTGACAGCTCTTCGTTACCTGTTTCGTTGCAACGTTGTTCGAGCGTGTTTTTTAATTTTTCTTTTGGTATTTCGTGGGCGCTGGTATGGGAAATATTTGACATGCTTTAATAACCCTCGTGTCGAGCCGTGACGATGTTTTTTCGACGAGAGAAGGATTTCTTTGGTCGGTTTTAGGTAGCGGGATTAGGCGATTTATTGGTGGTTTCGAAACTGCGACAGGTTTGATTTTAAAGATTCCGGTGAATTGATCACGATATTCGAGTGATTTGAAAGGTTTGGAATCTTCTTCTTGGAAACTTTGACGCCTTACGTTCGTTGGACGTCTTTATGAGATTCTTGAATTTATTAGAAGAAGAGATAAGAAACTATTAAGTTTGACAAGTTCTTATTTTATGCCAGCAGTAACCAGTAGTGAGAAATGGTAGTAATTTCAAAACAGGGTCGACAGCTGTTAAAAATTTCTGTATTATTTATTATTATTCTAATTCTTTCGTAAACCATTCACATCACGCGACCAACGACTACGACAAACGTACATTCGTCTTTCGAAACCAGCAATTCCTCCATCGTCATCAATGCACCCTTGCAGGACCCATACGCGCTAAAAATAGTTATCGCTACTCGCGACATTATCCCATGAATCATTGCTAAAACCGGGCTGTCAAAAAGCAGCGAACAAAGAGACCGCGAATTCAGTCAAAAATGGCAACACGCGAGTAATTCGAGTCATTATAAGACCATTAACGTGCAACCCCCATACTCTACACTGGTCTATAGTAAAGAAGCATCGTCCCTTTCGATGTGATTTATACAGTCGCGATGGAATTATTTTTGTAGCAGAGGCGACATTTAATCGTCCGAAAATTACGCCTGTTCCACGAAGTTAATCGCAATTTTCGGGCGTAATTTTCGAGTTGCAACTTTTTTTTAGTTAATCGTCGCGATCGTGCGACCGTGTCCGTTGTTCGCGAAGATCGCACGAAAGAGATTCGTGGGTACGTTCGGAGAAATTAATTCGATTACCGAGTTCGTGGAAACGGAGAAATTCGTTTTGCAGTGGTGGCCGCTGGTGATCGTTGAAAAAAGTTCGATTGCCCGGCAACGCGAGCTAATTAGGACGTGGCGAATTCAGCAAAAATCGATCGATGTTTACGCAATTACTCGTTCTTTTTCTCTCTTTCTATCTTTTGGGCTCTGACGACCCAGCGGGAGGCGATGGCTGGTTAAATTGATTTCTTCGCGCACCTGTTGAGGCGATCTTTACAGAGAAAGGTGTCGAAACGACGTGTAATCGGCCATCTTGCAGATAATTATGATCGTATATTGTGGTATTCGTGGGAGAATATTCCACTGAATTGCATAGTCGAGGCAAAAGGAAATCTTAGAACAGATTTTGGTTGTTTCATGATTTGTCGAAGCTTGTCCGGAATCCTAATCACACTACTCGAGTTCAGGATTATGTTCAGGGCTGAGTTATTTGGAATTGGTTGAACCGAAGCTGTTTCGATTCCTATAATTTCAGTTTGAGAAGTGGATATCTGAAATGGCGACGAAGGATGTGTGTAACAATCTGTAAAATTCGTATAAATCGTGAATGAATGCTACAAAATTGCGGAAGACAATACATCGGAGTCAATTAGCCAATGATGCTTCCTGAATATGTAAAACTGGTTAACTTTATTTTCTAGTAATTTCTCAATTTTAACACGTAATTTTCATTTAATCTATCCAATAATTAATCTCAATAAAATTGACTAGTTTAATCTTCTTCCGCAGTTCCTATATGCCAAATAATAAACTGGTTCTGCGTCATTTTTGCCTCCTCGTATTCATCAGCCTAACCTGAAGCATCGGCAAGAACGAAGCGAAAGATCTCAAGAAACTTGCAACAGCTTTACCGTGACACGAGAACACGAAAGAGCAACATCAGTAGCGAAAGAACCGACGCACGGTTCCTACATCGAAAATTTCAATCTCCCCCGGGGCCGCTTAAACGGCGGTAACACCGAAATAATCGGCAATATTTAACGGCATTTAATTTCTCCCGGAGCTACCCGTGACAACGTAATAATCCGACTGACCCTCGAGAGTATACCGCGATCATCTTCGACTTCTCTCTCTCTCTCTCTCTCTCTCTCTCTCTTTCTATATATCTATCTTTTCTCTGTATTCTCTTCTCTGTATTATACCAGACAAGGTCCAATAAGTTGAACGTTTACCATCGAAGCGAGATAGACGAAGAGAGGAAAAAAGGAAGGCAGAAGTATCTTCAGAAAGGAGGCTCGTTCCACGGGACCGTAAAATTTCCTCGGTTACGTACCCGCTGTGGTTCGCTCGAAATCCCCGTGGCGCGACCATTCGTCATGCTTAAGTATACTAATGCAAGCATAACGTATTAATAAACCGGCCTGGCCCAGGCGGCGTCATAAATTCCAGGAGGCGCGGGGCCCACGCCGGACAGGGGCCGTGTATGTGCGCGCATATATCCACATACTTATGCTAATGATAGCCGAGAAGAGAAAGGTGTAAGGCCTTTTTCCCACCTGCTGCCCCCCTACCGTGTCAGATATGCAAAGAAAGCTCCGCCACCCTCATCCTCCAACCCCCCATGGATTTTCGACCGACTCGGCTAAGGATATTCTACGTCTTCGCCAGGTTCCATCTTTTCGTTTGATTCTTATTCGTTTGGAGATAGATAGATAAAGAGAGAGAGAGAGAAAGAGAGAAAAAGAGTTAGAGTGGGAGAGATTTGGTCGTTTGGTTGAGTTGGCCTTTCGACACGATCCTGATCTGTTTCGATGCCTTAATTACTTTCGCTTCATCTTCCTACTGTGAAGGATAGAGAATGGAATGGCGAATAGTGAAAGCGGGTTTCTTTTGAATGGAGGGGTTGCAAGTAAGTAGAGGGGGTACATGTGGAGATTTGGGATTAAGAATTTTGGAAATCTTTTAGTTAGACGTAGATGACAGTGATATGTACGAGCGCATGTATTTGGTCTGTCTTTAATTCGGGCACGATTTCTCGCAGGTCATAACGAACGTTATTGCTAGTAGTTAACTGGCGATAATTTCCTCTTAGAACGAATTCTTTTGTGAAGATAATACAACTATCTTGGGGGTAACTACTTCAGTTAATTTAATTAACGCTCAATGTCCAGGTACGAGTAGATTGATTTTCTCAGAAAAATGAAAATTGATTGTTTCGGTGTGGTTTAATAAATTTGATGCTGAGAAGGTGAAAATTCATTCGTATAATTTTACCGTAATATTACATAGTTGAACTTCATGTTGAACTTGAATGCTGTACACAGGTGGAAGATTCTCTTATGAGAAGTAATTTTTGGTACAATTTTATAAACATTTCTCTCGTAATAACGAAAAAAGGAAAGGAGCTGTATCCTGACATAATAATGAAAAATGTAACGAACTTTCGAGTGGTTAATGGAGGAAAAAACTGCTTTCGATATTGAGCTCGATCCATACCATGGGAATAGCCATTAAAATCCTCGAAAGTCATTAAAAGAACCATCTATCAAGCTTTCTACAAACCAAAAATTCCGAAGCATTTTTATCGCCTAATATACACCAAGCTCAGATTCATCATTCCTTAGAATCCCCATAAAAATCCTCAGAAATCCCTCACCTATCTCCTCTATATCACGTAATCCACGTAACCTCTGAAACTAAAAAATTCCTAGCATTTCACAATGTCTGCTCCTCACCCCCTCGCTTTTCCATAGCGAACATTTAATTTACGTCAAAGTTCGAATTCGCCATAACACGCAATAGGTATGGTTGGCTGTACGAATGGTATGGCAATGGTGGGGGACAGCACGGGCAGTACAGAAGTGATAATTTCGTGATTGAATATATCGAAGGGACCACATGCTGGGTCGAACTCGTTCAAGGCGTCTGTGGGCCCCGTATAAGCGAGAGTGTGGGTTACACGTATAATCGGGCAGCGACTGGTCGCTGGTGGTAAAGCATACATACATTATAACACCATTAAAATACCCCGAGCGAAACACCCTGGCGACTTGAACCCCTATTTTACGTCCACGGTATCGTGCCAACGTGCTGCACGTCGTTAATGGCCCCCCTTTCTTTTCCTCCTTTTTTTATTGTCTTCCTGCATCTTGCATACGCGTGCGCTTAAAATTCTACGCCGTTGATGCGAGCATGAAGCTTCATGCGATTTAATTCATTGGAAATGGTCGAAATTGAGTCGTCGTATAGTGAACTGTTAAATGGTAGTTCAATGGGTAATTGAATGTTGAGAGGTGTGGTTGAATAGATCGGAGAATTAAGATGTCGCTTTATTCGACTCGGAACAGGGAGGTTTTAGTATGGAGATGTTCGAAGCGGAGAATCGTAGGCGTTTGGATTTCTGCGTTGAGAAGGTTGGCATTATTATTGTCATATATCGCGTGACTGGCGAATTTTATCAACCGAATTGTACCTTTGTGGTACAATCTCTGTTGTAAGATATTTTGTTGCAATTTTGAGCTGTCCTTAGATTTTTAAGTCAACAGGTGGAAGGTAATATAATGGAGATATAATGTGTTTAATTATTCCGTCTTCTCTCAAAAATTGTTCTTCTTTTATTGGTTCCTAGATCAGTCTCTATGAACTCTTCAATGGTTCTCTTCTACTTGCCAAAAATTGTATTCGTTCAAATGTGAAATTACCTACTTGAGTATATTTTCAATCCCCATAGATGCTTCTATAGTTCTTGTATCTACCTTCCTATAGTTCTTATATGACTCTAGTATTCGATAAATAGGAAACGTGAAATATTACTTTATCGATGATTGAATCTCAAGAAATGAAACTTTCGTATTTGATTGTTTTACATTGCATTATTATTTAAATTCGCACCGTCTTACTGAAGAGAAAGACTGTTAATAAGAATCTTCAATCTTTCGCGCGCGGTTATTTGTCAGACAGTGCTGTGTACGCGACACGCAGTAGAAAAGGAATTTCGAGTCAGCCAGAATACAAGCGTGTTCCGTTACGCAAACGTTATAAGTATCCCGTGAATTTTTATGCATTCTCAGGAAATTTAAAGCGACACAAATGCACAGAATACGTATTACAATGTGGGATAATGCATAAAATATCGAAAATAGAATACTCCTCGTACTATTTATTAAGCGAAATACTTGCTTTCCATTTGTCCGACGTTAGAACTATAAAACTAGTCCAACTCAGTGCAAGTGCAACGTCTTGAGAGGTTTCGCATTTTCACACGATTTTATGTTATTTTAAAATGATTATAATTACATAGCAGATACTTGTGCAAATTTATAGAGTTTTTAGCAAATACGATTAACATTGAAAATACATAATAACGATAAGTATAAGTTCTGATAACTTTTTTTCTTCTCACGTTGTAACGATCTTCCAGAATAGATGAGCCATCGTTGAAGCAAAAGTCTGAAACGCGGAGCGCGTGGCAGGCTGACTGCCCTTCAGTTTCCACGCGAGACGTCATTAGAATCCTCTTAGAACACAATCTCTCGCGTGGTATCGCCCGCTGCGCGGATTCTCTCATATCTCGTGTACGAGGTGATAAGTATCGCCGCGATACATCACCTAAACAAACAGCTTATGCCGACTGGACGAGGCAAAAGGGGGTGAAGGAAGCTTCGTGTTCGAAAAGAGGGACGAAGAGTTACAGGGATGTGGATGATGAAGAGAGAGAGAGAGAGAGAGAGAGAGAGACGTTACAAAAGAGGGGGTTAGAAGAGGAAAAGAGGGGAAGAGACGCGTGAAAGGGGAGGAGGAAAGGGACTGGCGGTTGTTGGCTGGCATTTGTTGGCTTGTGGCAAGAGAGACATCCATCGTTGCCACGGGGGGTCCATGAAGTAATTGTCTGCCAGACACCGTCCAATCCGGGACCAGCTCGGGTCTAGATTAACGTCGAACCAAATTCTGGCCAGTGACTCTCAATGCCACCTCCCCTCCTCTATTAGTTTCCACTCGCTTCCGGTTGAATTTCAAGAATTTTGAACGTAAAAATTGCAATATATCAGGTTGAGTCATATGTTTGTCTAGGTTTCCTTAAAGGAACAGACGAAGTGCTGTCACTTTGATAGAATTTGTTAAATTAAAATTTTATCTAACTTGACATTTCATTAATTGACCTCACATTAATGCGAGGCAAACGAGATTATTATTTAATCGATTAGTGTATAGTGCGACGTTTCAACAACATCTGCTTGGATTTAATGAGAATTTTCTGATTTCTTCTTGTATTTGTAGTTTATTTTGAGAGGGAAAAGGATGTATTGTTGACGAAGCTTCTCTGATTTTGAGATTCAGAAGAACTTACGATTCTTTTTATGCGCGTAATTTGTAATTTTCTTGCTTGAGGAGGACGGAATTGATTTGGAGAGTTTACTGCTTGTTTCTTGCAATATTGAATCATTCTTGTAGCGTGAATTCTGATTACAATTTAAAAGACACGCGTTATATTTATGATAAAGCTTCAATTTGTCTTTAATTCTAATTCTTGGAAATATACGTTTTCGCTAAATGGTTTTCTCATAATATTCTTGTAGTATTTTCTCTATCTTTTATTTAATAATTGAGATTTCCAAGATGGAAATTAATCGATTAGGTAGAAAGTTGATTTACATACTCAGAATAGATACACCATATTTATTAATCTGAATACTCGGAAATTTAACATTTTTTAAATATTTCAACAATCAACAGTTGTATATTGTTATTCTATCTATTATTCCAAGTTGTACCTTTTCATGTACATACATCTTGATACACATTTTGATATACACTTTGGTATACAAATTATAGGCACACGTAATTTTGGTATATCACGATTCACTTCGATATTTGCGATTTTAAACTGTCAAACTCACGATCCCTTACTTTATAGTCATCTAATAAAGTTCAATAAGTTTTCTTCGTTTATTACCATCAGCGAGGTCATCGTTACCAACCCTTCGATTAAAAACTGTTCCTTCTCATCGTGAAGGGGTTGAAAATATTCGACTTGTTAACTGTCTTATTAAAAATTCGAACCAACATCACTTTAGAAGAACGCGGGAAATTTAACGATGACAAAGTTGAGAATCGCTGCGTTGACAGGCTTTTATGATGCGATTATCCCTCTTGCCTCTTTTTAACTCGACAATTTTTTGTACGACGTTTCTCTCACGCTGCAGGTCGGTGTTGTGGTGCTGGTATCGATTATTCAAATACGATTATAATTACGTATGTATAATAACATAAAAATCGTTCGAGGAATCATACGTGTGCACGTACATTAGCGCTCGCGAGGCCGTTCGATGCGGTTTATCAGATGAAACGAAAGCATCGGGGCAAGTTAACGAGGCCTCGGGCTCCTTAATTCGAAGGGTAATTAAATTTTACCGCGAGCTTCTTTAAACACTTCCCGCGAACGATTTACCCGAAATTTACATACTTAAGTCTCTCCCTCCCCCTTCATCGTTGCCCCTGCTCGAGGTTCGGTTGGTTCATTAACGTCCTCTTAATCACGTCTCCCTTAATTTGCACAAATTGAAGTGCCACGCTTCCGAAGAAAACAACCGGTCTTCCCTTCAGCTTCAATAAATACGTAATTAATACCAACGACCCTATTAACCGTAATTATCGTGCGTCGCGACCGGCTGACCGCAACCGCGGCCCTGAATTAACCGCAAACTCTTGGTGTTCATCCGCCCTCTTCAAGAAAGTATACTGTCAGTGGTTCTCATATCACGCATTCTTTCAGCTTTATGTGGAAATTATTGAAATTAATTTGCTTCGATTTTAATCTGTTGATATATTTGCAAATTAATTAGAAACTGTTGTGTTCATTCGCTGTGTTGAAGAAAGGGCGCCTTTAGTGGTTCTCATTTAACATATTCTTTCAATGGAACTGCTGAGCTTAATTCCTTTGAAATCGAACTCGTTGCTTATTATTAATATTTTTAGATCGTAAGGGCACGTAAGAATCAACGCAGTTGAAATTAGTTCACCTTCGTTAATTTTTATGTTAGGGAACACAGAAGCGACTAATGCCAAATACTCTTCGACCCTTCTAACATTAGCATAAAAAGGCATTTGTATTAATATGTATGAATTGGGCGGATTTTTAATATCTTTTAAGTACCTTTTCTACTTAAACCTTCCCGAGTTAATCTACGTCCAAGTTTATTCAAATTAGAGGAAATATCGAATTAGGAAACTCTCTCCATTTGTATTTAATTTCACGCTGCTATTTTCAACATAACGTAGAGAAAACTAAAATCTACCAAATATACGATCCGAAACGATACCATTACAAGCACGATATTGTCACTAAAATAATACTGAAAACCTAACTTCCTTACAACGCAGTATTCTATACCTAAAGTGTGATTTTTTAACTTCTTTCTGTTGTAAATACAATTTTTCAACTTTTTTTCTGTTTTTCTTTATTTACAATGAAACCGTAAAACTTTCTACTATCAATTTTCTACGTACACAGGTATTTTATCCGTGTCTTAAGAATGTTCACCTTTAACCAGGAACCTAAGAATATCAGCGCTTGCCAGCTGAAACTATCTATTATATTAATCAGCAATTTATTCCGCGAACGTTATATCCTCGTCTAAATCGAACGCAACGACATCGTTTAACTTATACAGCAGATTACTGGCTGAATAATTCCAACTAAATCTGCATTATGAATGACGGAAAAGATTAACAGATTGAGAACCGAACGTGACCGAGGCACCGAAGGATACCGCGTAAGCGATTTAACGCGGACAAATAATATTGTAAGGTCCTGCTAACGCCATGGAATATTACCATAAGACATGCATCTGAGCTCTGGCGAGTTCTCCAGGGCCATCGTGCAACCGGGGGTGGGGCGTCGATATGTTTATGCGTTTGCGTATCCGCGCGTGTGCTGCAACGTCGCACCCGCTGGGTATCGGTTCCG
Organism: Bombus soroeensis; assembly: GCA_014737365.1. NCBI lineage: Eukaryota > Metazoa > Arthropoda > Insecta > Hymenoptera > Apidae > Bombus > Bombus soroeensis. The sequence goes on from JACXIL010005362.1 coordinate 214,628, forward strand.
TGATGTTTGCACGTGTGCCTCCATGACTCCTTCGTGTGGGCTGATGGACCGTACGTTCGCAGTAGTGGTCAATTCGCGGCTCTTTTCTAATAAATTATACTCCATTTCCCTTCTTTTTTCTTCCTGATATTTCATTGTAAGAAGCTTTGTTAGCATACGGCTGCATAAATACGTATAATTCTCTTTCTATATTTCATTATCCTTCTATTTTTATTTTCATTTTTCTTGACATTCCGTTGTAAGCAAGTTTGTTAGCATATGGTGGCGTCGATATAATTCTTTTTCATGTCTCTTTTTACTTCTATTGGTATTTCATTGGAAGGAACATTCTTAGGATATGGTCGCGTCGATATATATATATATATATATATATATATATATATATATATATATATATATGTCTCTCTTGTTCTTCTTATTATCCTTGTTTCATCGAAAGAAACTTTGTCAGCATATCCTCGGGTCTACATAATTCTCACTTCTTCTTTTTCTTTTTTTACTCTTCCCAATACTTCATTGCAAGCAACTTTTTTGCCACATGGCGGACATAATCTGCTCTTCTCGGTAAGAAGAATTTTTTTTCTCAAGTTGCTTGGTAATAACTGGACTGCGGATATTTATGCAAATTCATCTCTTGAACGCGAGTAAAGGAGAGTAGAACATAGATTGAAATTTGTTTCATCTACTGAGAAGATATCTGTTTAACGTTTAATACAATAAATATAGACAAATAAATTATAGACAAAGAAGATATAGATATAGGAATAATACTTAACGGATCACTATCTTGTATTGTAGACATTATATCATATATCACTATAGTACCGTTTTACAATTTCGACTAATATTACATACTCGCTCCTTAAAATTCCTGCAAGGACTTCCACTGAACAAGCAATATTCTTTAAAATTGCAAAAAGGAAAGGACTTTACCAAAATCAACCAAGAGGAAGAAGATTTCAATTCGACACGGATAACGAATGCCAACTTTCCCTGAAAATCTGCTTTAAAAGAATCTGCAAATCCTTGTAGCATTTTTCCCCCTGCGTGATCGATTCTCGAGAGACTTGGACTCGTGGCCACGCCATTTCCTCGTGCTATTTAAGAAGACAGACGTTTCTTCGGACTGGGACTTCTAATTCCTTGAAAATTGGCTTAAACCGTAAGCCCTGTAATCCAATTTCTTAGCAACAATTAGCAGCTGATCCTTCGGGTACCGTTTTAAGCCGCGTCCACACGAGGCCTCGAACAGCTGGATTATTCGTGGATAATCTCTGCTCATTGTCTCCGGCGTAGATTGATTTACGACGATTTACGAGCTGTCCAATGGGGGCGGATGCCCGTTTTGTCTGTCTGTTGCCACGTGACGAGAATCGAGCTGGTTAACGATCGATCATCGCTTTACGAGCCGGACGCGTCAACGATCCGACGGAACACCGAGGTCTCTCCGATGCACAAGCTTTGTTAACCCCCATCGCCTTATGGTTTAATTTGTGACCATCATGCAGTCACATCGTAGACAAGACCGTGTCCCTTACGTGTTTCGACAAAAGCTATTTCGATATACGAGCTGCTCGAAAAGTAAATTGGTCAACTTCGTTCTTCTAAAAGTTTCTTAATTTTGGTACAACGCAACATACGATTAAGGTTTAACTTCTCAAGAATCAAACGGTTAGTCTTGCGAAGCATGGGCTCGTATACAGGGTGCCCGAAAAATTGCAGTACAAACGACAGGTTGGTGATCCTACGTGGAAGAATAAGTCGAGAAAAGAGGAACAGTATTTTCCTCCTTTTTCGTTTACTTTGTTTTATACCATTTTATACCATTTCCTAGAAGCTGATGTGTTTATAAATTCAATGTTTAATAACAAATTTTATGATCGCAACATACGTAGGATATATAAAAAGGAGTAAGAGGAATCTGGTTGCCCCTGTTTCCAAATAAAACACGAGTTAATTCACGAAGAGGGGACTTTCCGACGACGTGGTTTGAAATGAAAAATTAGTCATTCGAAGAAATCGAGACGCTCGCAGCGATCAACGGAGCGCATTCTCGTTAATATCTGGCGATATTCCATAAATCTCGACGTAATACCTTTTCGCGTATTGGTTACGGCACATAATGGCGGCTTAATTGTAGGCTAGTAAGCCCGGCCCGCGGCTACTTCTTAAGGACAAATTTATATGTGCAGGTATACGTGCCAAATGTCCGTACAGGCTGTGGCGAAAATAACCATCCTGTTTATAATTCGTTCGTCGACATTTATCAATTCAACGATCGAATTTTAGTGCGCATTACGTTCCAATAATTTTTCCATTTAGTTTAGAACTTATATAAATCCAAGTATGCAAGTACTAATATCCTACTCGTAAGTACGAAATAATTGTACTAATTCAAAGAACATCCTCATTCTTGAATATTCAAATATACAATTATCAAAATTGCATCGACTCTTGTACAGCGAGATAATTTCTGAAAACAATTTTTACAGAAATCTATCAGTTCGAGCATAAGATGTGACCATTTATTTCTGTTCGCCAAAGGACAAATTCGCTAAGAAAAAGAATGTCCAACCATAGTATGTACCATAAAACCAAAAACAGCGGAAAGCAAGATAACTTTGCTTTTAAAAGCACGACGATCGAAACCAGGATAATAAACCAGGTCTGATGAACATTTAAGAAATCCAGAATACCCTCTGCCTTTCAACTTTCGACGACGATATTGCTGAGAACCAAGCGAGAACCGAAGTAACAAAAATAATATTAAATTGCAAGAAATCTCACGAAACAACGGTTCACGCAGCACTGCCACAAATAACGAAGTGAATAAACGAATTACGAAACGTTGAAATTGAAAAAGGAAATGTGAAGAATTGGAAATGTGAAACGGAAAGATCGATCGAACGATCGCCCACGAAAGAGTCGAATGGCAATCCTCGAAGGTCCCTGTCGTGGCACGTCGCTGGTGGAGCGATCGTCGACCGCGAAAGACGATTAACTTCGCATCGATTTCATTGTATTAAACTGCGGTAGGATCGGGCCGATCCTAAACCGGTTTAGAGCAGCTGGCGTACGAACGGGCGCGGCGTGGCAGCTCGGCTAATTGAACCGGTCGGGGATTAGTTAGCGCGTGTACGCGCACCACCTCTAAATATTTTGGCATTAACGGCGAATAAATCACCGTAGGCCGGCCGCGAATAAATCCTGGAATTAGGCGGCCGATCCGCGTGCACCTTGCCGATTCTCCGCCACTTAGACGCCATAAGTCACCGCGATAACTCGATTGGATTTCATAATTCACCAAGGGCGGAGAATCGTGTTCTCAATATCTTCGTGGATGTTTCAGAGAGAGGAACCGGAGGTTGCAGCGGATGGCCAATTACCTGGCAAAGCTGTTTTCTGGCTCGGTGTTTAGGAGAATTTGTGGTCTATTGTGGCTCGAATAGATTATTGATAGAATGAATTGGGTTTGTGTTAGGGTTTGTTTGTTTGAGAAGCTTTAAGATAATTGAATCAGTGTTGTAGTTAACTATGGGATATTATAGCGATCGTTATTAGTAGATTCTTCGCTTGCTTTTCTTTATATGAGTCCAACAATTGAGCGATGATATGATTATGGCGTGTGCTGGACATGTACAGGTTTTCTTGCGTGTTATTATTAAACTCGATTACTCAATGATTCTTGATGAAGGAAATTATTTTCTTCTTTTTACGACATTTCTTAAAATAAAGTCCATCTTTTTAATATTCTATCAATTTATATATTTTATTATTGTACGAAGAGCTGTGCACGGTGCTGGTAAACGTGCTGGACATTTTTTACAGCAGTTTCCATCGTTACACGTTTCCGGAATTCGTAGAACACGACACGGCGTCAATCTTATCTTATCAATTTAAAAATCTTCCTTTACGACGTGAAAACTATTCCATTGACCGTAACATCATGGAAAATACATATCGACACGGCTGGAACATAACGACGAATAAACATCGTAAAGCCCAAACCACCTAGAGCCGAAGACTCACCCTCGAAGACCTCCCTAACCGTCCAATTAATTCTTAGCGGTAAAGAAATCGCGGAACGAGCCTTTAAACACGTTTTCTCGCGCCGAATCGAGGTCTGAACACGGCGAGATCGGGCCTTAAGTACGAATTTATCGCGAGGCTGTGTCGTAACACGGTAGATCGGCGTTATAAGTTAGAAGCTAATTCGCCGCCACGAAACGAGCTGGCTCATATTTGAGGGAATCGCGGCTCATTGGACACGTACACGTGCGATCCCGACGACTAACTGTTCACCGGCAGTAAAACCCGATTCACGATCGGCTTCACATGGCGGTCATGCAGCTGGTTCGAGGATCGGCTCGCGCTCGCGCGCACCTGAATACGAATGGCCGCATTGTTCGTGCGCCAAATCGCTTTAATGGAGTCTTATTATAGCCACCTTTCCGCTGACTCGATCATGGAATCGATCGATGCCCGACGATTACGATACCGGATTATTGCTTCGATAAGTTTCTAGTAATTTCTGGTTTCTCCAGCCGGACCAACCTGTGTTTGCTCGTTGCATGATTTCGATCGACGACTTCGATTTCGCGATGTTCGAGATTTCGTCTTTTCGTTGTCGTTGTTGTTTTTGAGGATGAGCGAAAATTTGGGGGAAGGAATCATCTTGATAAGTAGACCTTGTTCCTTTGTTTTTTAATTAGACCGGATGTTCGATGCTTTTACGATCGAGACGTGGATTATGATCGAGGTACGATCGAGAGTTCGTATACATTTGTATAGTGTTCTCGTGAGAATTTAGTGAGATGATATTTAAGATTGCGTAAACTGTCGGTGCCAAGTTGGATCAAGTTTCTCATCAGAATATTTTCTTGGTTAATTCGTTTTGTAAATTGCAAATTGGAAACGTGGCAGAGTTTCATAATTTATTGTAGAACTGCGTTTATCTGAACGAAATTTTAGTTAACATCCGATTAATCGAACTTTTACTGGTTGGATTCATTTATCCGATCGTGAGTTCCTATTATCTGAACGAAAAATAATTAGCTTTTATTATATGAACCGAACTCCAATTATATAAACTGTTTGTCCCCCGCCGAGTTCAGACAAATAGAATTCCAGTGTACTTAATTTAAGATGAATCGTATGTCAGATGACATTTAAACGTTTAAAAAGTATTTTAAAAAAAGTTTTTGTTATTTGAACCAATAAAACCCTGAGAATTTTCTGTCCCTTTTCTCAAAATAACTCAATGTCTTATACAACACATTTCACGTCCCTCCAATTCCCAACGAATACCCAATTTTTCCTTATTTCTTCAATTTATTATTTTACTATAGAAAAATGACAACCTCCTGCGTATCGACACAGAGAAAAGATTTTTAAATACAGAAATATACAAATATACTCTCAACCAACAAGGATATTCACGAAGATCCTTTTGTCAAGAATTTAACAGGTTATCCAACGCGTCAATCGACACCACGTTTTACCTTCTTCCAAAAAGCAAATAAACACTCAAATTTACTCACCCTTCGAATATCCTCTATTTTTTCAATTCATCACTTTAACATAGAAAAAAATCCAGCCTGCACTAGCACGAAAAGAAGATTTCGAAGCGCATGCTAAAGAAATAATAAAGAAACGAGTATTCCTTCGGCCAACAAGGATACCTACTTATAAAGATTCTTTTCTCGAGATAATTCAATATCTTATCGAACATGTCGATCGACATACATTTCATCCTCTTTCCAAAAAGATAAGTAAATGAAGAAGAAGGCTTAATTACTCCACAACGTTTCTTATTCCCTCGATCTACCGGCTCGATTTTCATACTCTGTCCTTAATCGATTTCCAAAGCTTGTGAATGTATTGGAACGTCGTTCGTGGAGACCGGACGGGCGTCGAAGATACAGACGTCAAGTCACTGTCGTCGCGAAGTATGATTAATACGAGGACGGAATAATTGCCGGCTGGATGGAAGAGATCCATTGGAAGGGGACAGGGGGCCGCCGATAGTTAGGAAAAGATAAACGGGGCGGCCTTTTTCTCTGGCACAGTGTGGCTCGTCGCCCGCGTCCTCGTCAGGCCATCGATTTATCTTCGGCCGATCTAGTAATTAATTTTAAACGCAATATAATTGGCTGCTCGTAATTTAACCCATACGCCTCCCACCCCTCGTCCCTTCATCTTCTTCTTCTGCTCACCTTCTGGGTCCGCGATTAGGGCAACGTACGCTCGAAAGCTTCTTAATTGACTCGTCACCCTCTTTTACCCCCTGCCGCCGAGTCGCCAGTGGCGGACCCAGAGCACAGCGATAGGAACGATCGACATTCTATAAAATACAGAAATATTGCGTTACATTCTGAAACACTTGCTAGGTATTATAAATAAAGTAAATTTTATCATCTAAGACATATAGATGTCAGATGGGCTATACTAAAATATAAATTATCGGGAAATTTGAAATCTTGCGAGAGAAGATTCAAAGATGTACTTACACCGTGGCTTGAAAGTGCGTGTGGACGCTTGTTTGTTCGTCTTTGACAAAATGCAATTCGATTACGAGATACAAACGGAAAGACTGGTGATTTTATCCTTTATCGAAGCTGTCAGCCGAGATTATCTGATTACGACACGATGAAGCTTACAATTAGTCTTACGAGTTAGTATACGATCAAAGAATTGACGTCTGCAAGTGTTGTTATTAATTAGCGAGCTTGTTAGCCGTAGCTTAAGATGAAGAAGATTCTTGCAAATTGACAGAAAGACTATCGCGATTAGTTTTATTCTAACAGTAATATTTAAAATCAGTTAACACCTCGACCAATCGTGCGTTTAATTTTATTATTCCACTGATAAGATTTTAAGTAAACGTTCTATATAACATAATATTTGCTCATCGTATAAAAAAATATTAAAAAGAATACTTTTGATCATTAGTTCGTTATTAAATATTGTTTATTTTATTCTCAATAAATATTGATCAGAATATACACATGCTTATGAATAACAGTGTATGTAAGTATTATACTTTTACGCGTTTCTCCCTCCACCAGAAAAATCACCTGGACCGCCACTGTGCATCATCAACCCTCTTCTTCCTGTTCGTTTTACTTCGTTTCTTCTCGATACAATGGTACTTCATCGAATATACAGTGGATTATGCGAGTATTAGGTTGTCCGAAAAGTTTCTTTCGTTTTATGAGCAAATAATAGACGCACAACGTTTTTTGTTTTATATTATTTTGTCGCATTACGTACGATCCATTTTGTTTTGTTGAGATAAACACCGCGACATTTCACAGACTTGGTTTCACTTTTGTATGAAAGTGCACTGTTGTAAAAAACACGACGACCTAATATTTGGATATTTGTAGACACCCTTTATGAATATATTTTTGTGTGTTACATGCAATTACATTTTGAAGTTCCATTAGCATTGTAGTTAGACACTGCTGTTATAATTATATTGAGAAAATTAGAAACTAATCTGGAAGTGTACATAGTAATTACGAGGTATTTAGTACCAGCATAGACTTCACTGAAGTTACAGAAATATTTGTACAGTTAATTATCCATTACATTAATAAACCTCGATATTCAGTGGGACCATCAGTGACATTTAACTAAAGATTTTTGATCAGGACTCTCTTACAAAAGCTAATTAATGGATTGATAAGTTGCAAGTCGTAGATCAGATTAGTTCACCAAAATAAAATACAATCGTTGAATATTTTTAGCAACATTCGAAGACTAAAAACAATTAAACGGAGCTAAAATAAGGTGAAATTACGTTAAGAGGAGAACGAACTTGCTTTCCCAAGATGTAGGGAAAGCAGCGAATTAAATACTCTTAACAAGTCGCATATTTCCTAAAGACATACAACAACAAGCAGTCGTAGGTTTCGCGAGATTCTTTCCAAATCATTTTCCAAAATTCCACAACAATGCCAACCTCTGCGATAAAAGAAACATAAGAAAGTTTGGAGAACAAACGAACGTTTACAAATCCCTTGAGTCAACATCGAGATCCCGTGCCATCCAGTTACCAGTAAAAAAAAAAAGGAAAAAAATGGATTCAGAGGATCCTAAAACTCGAGGAGTTTCGCGGCTAAGCCGAACAAGAATCGGCCGTGTCGACGATTCTCACCACGTCCCCTGGGATTCGCAAAAAACTCTGGCTGCCCGGAGGAATTCCACGCGAAACAGAACGACTGGTCCCCTCGACAGAGACCCGACCTCTCCCCCTTTTTCCCTTTTAGAGGATTCCATAGCTTCGTTTCGTCCGGCTGCTCCCATTAAAAATGTATCAATCTCGGAAGCCGAGCTGAGTTTCGCGGACGAAACTGTTTTGTAGACACCGGCTGGCGTGGAACGCGGTTAAAGGCGTCGTAAAGAATAACGTCGACGAAATTCCCTGGTCTAATTCCGTGGATCGGGTCTTTTTCCGGCCGATGAAAACGCGCCAGTTGGTTGGTAGTTGATTTACAACGAAGCGGAGGAATTCGATCGATTGATTCGTTTGGTGCAACCGGTGGCAGGGAAAGGGAGGACGAGAGAAGAAAATGTGAGGATTTTTGGTGAGAGGGTGAGAAGTTTGATGTGGTGGCAAATTTTTGTGTGCATTATGAATAGGGTGGATTATATATTAGGTCGTCCGAAAAGTTCCTATAAGGAAGTAGATGCACAACATTTTTTGTTTTATATTATTTTATTGAATTATGTTTGATCCATTTTATTTTATTATTACAAAATGGATCATACATAGGTGCATAAAATAATATGAAATAAAAAATATTGCGCATCTATTATTTCACTTGTGAAACGAAAGAAACTTTTGGGACAATCTAATAATAGGATGTTCGTGGATTTATGGGGAAATTTGAGGTGTGGAAATGTATACGATGCAAGAGATGTCTAGAACAGTGTTGCGATATTTATTGGGTACAATACTTTCTTCGTTATATTCATAAAAATAGAAGAATTGGAGAATATGATGTGGAAAGTATGGGAATTATCGGATAGAAAATTATTTAAACTCTTGGAGATTTTTAGAGAGATTGAGCAAGGTGAAGTTTGCCTAATTCTACGTATAATTACCTGACGAGGTTTCTTACGTTCCCAGGTAGTCGACGAATTTTTTTAAAGAATGAAGAGGGTGAAATGAGGTGTTAGTGGTTGAGAAACTTGAAGTTTAATAAACATACTGTGAATACTCGTGCAAATTGGTATCACTAACACAGATTTAATTCACTCACTACAGAATAATAATATATCTTAGCCATTTTATATATTTTTCCATATTAAGTGAATGTTTCACCCTTCTGTATAAAATTACCCTAATAAATCTATCTTATGTACATCCTGAAATAAACACTCTCTGAGATTTCCTCTAAGAATCATCGAAACCCATCAAAATCCTGAAAACCACGTTTCTTCACGAATCCTGCGCATGATTGAAAAAAGAAAAAGGGTGGAACAGCGGTGGTGGTGTTCCGTATACCAGTTCCCTCGAATTCCATGGTTACGAGGAACGAGGCAGCGAGTAAGGCAAAGTAAATTCGCCGTCGAATTTTACGTTTGGCCACATGTGATTCCGAATATGGTCAGCTGGCAGGAGGAGGGAGGGTTGGCGGCGGAGGCAGGGAAGGGTGGACTCAGGGAGTGGCCGTTCGAAAGAGGCAGGAACATCACTAAAGTGTCAGCGGCATCACAATTCGCGAGGAGCAAAAGAGCGCTTGTTAGCGGTGCCCGGCCGGCAAAAAAGGTAGCCCGAGCCTTGACGAGCAAATAAAAGTCCCTTCCACGGCCCCCTGCACGCGTCTTTCCCGCGTGGAGGGGGGCCATGGGGCCCTCGTAAGACCTGCATGGCCCCTTACGGGAACAAAAGACGCCGCGTTTCGCCCGCTTTTCAAAATAGATCGCGTCTGTTGAATATTGTGGAGTAGGTGAACAACGCGGTTGTTTCAGTTGTATTCGGTTGCATTTAGTTGCATTTGGTTATAGTATATTGCACTAGATCTCAGTAGGGTTCTACGTTTGTTGAAAAATTTGGTAACCCAATGTGTATACAAAATACACAAGTATCTAATTTAACGAAATGAATACTAGTAGTACATCCAAAAATTTTGCCATATATGTACAAAGATATCTAATTCGACGAAATGAAATCCTAATAATAAATCCAAGAATTCTATATTATCAAAAAGTCGTACTAAACGTCCTAAGGAAACAAATAATTGCAATTTTAATCTGATAATCTCACCATTCTCCATTATATATACATAAGGCTCAAAAATATCTAATTTGATGAAAATTCCAAAACCCATTAATAAATCTAAAAATTCTCTCACATTACATACGTCAACAAATCCTATCAAACGTCCCATGAAAACAAATAGCATGAATTTCAATCTAATTTCATCAAATGAATTCCTAATAACAAATTTAAAGCTTCGCCTAAATCATCAAAAAATCATATCGAACTCCGGGGAGAAACGAACACCTGCACTTTCTATCCAACAATTCTCCACCAATGCCACAGCTGTTCATTTTAAAACTCTAAATATTTCCAAGAATCCAGCTCGTAAAGTCACAAAACTTGCGCTGGTCTCCGCTCGCGGAGAACCGGTACACACACCCCCAAAGTGCGTCCGAAGTACGAAAGTGGTTTCGGTCCACCCCAAGGGAATTTCCATAGGAGCGAGGAGGGGGCCGGTTCCGCGGGAACAAAAGGTTCCGCCTGCGTACTCATCCCCTTTCAGAATTCCAGGACGAAACCACTTCCTCCTTCCAACGTTTCTTCAGATTCCCCAGGTTTCGACGTCGCGTCGCGATCGCTCTTTGCCCGAAAGCCGACAGCTTCTCCCCGCCGCGATGTTTCGATACAAATTACATGAAGAGGGACACGGAACGGTCCGTGGCATCTCCGCGTAGAAATCGAGCAGGGAATGGGGAAAGACTGATGTTATCATCAGCCCCCATGAACCAGACCCACCTTGCACCACCCCCGTTTCTCTTCGTTTCTTGCCGAGGTATCTTCGCACCAGTTTCGCGATTTTCTTGCCAGCATTCGCCCGATTCTTCGCTCTGGTGTACTCTTGGATAAAATTGTCTTTTGGATACAAATTGAAAATTTGGATGAAAGCATAGCGAACCGTGGGTCTGTCGAAAGAAAGACGCAGCGTGGACATCGCATTTGAGAGCGTAGTTGCATTCTGGCTTACGATTGAGTTTCTAAATGCGATTGCGATTTAGTACACGTTTTCGTATTTCTGAATACAGTTTCGTTGTAACTCGCAGACTTGAGTTGTCGCAATCGAAGTTACTTTGGCTAAAGATTAATTAGTTTAATAGAAAATTAGTTCCTACTAAATTCTTCTTGAGTTGAGTTCTAACTCACGTTGACGTTTCTAAAACGTGGTTGCGCTCTAATTTACGTGCGCGTTTTTTAATGCAGTTGCATTTCAGTCTATAAATTTGAGGTTTCTTGTGTATGTAGGTATAGCTGAGCCATTGCAGGGAAAGTTCATCATTCGAATAATTGTAGGTGATGTTACGTGTGTAAATATGTTTCAGTAACTGCAGCTGAAGTTGCGTGTGCAAATATATGATGCTTCGGTAATTGCGTTTGAAGTTGCGTGTGTAGATATAGTTAAGCAGTTGCATTTGAAGTTGCGTGTGCAGATATGGTTGAGTAATTCCATTTGAAATTGCATGTGTTTATACATTATGTGTAGATATATGCACGGCAGAAGATTTATTGCTTACAACCTACTTATAATATAGCTACTGATGTATTTGCACTTGTAACTGCACTTTAATGGCATCTACGCTATCAATTGCTTTATTTTATCCTTATCAGAAAAATATCGTACTTTAACTGCACCTGTGCTTGTTCTTGCATTTGTTATCGTACGTCAATTGTATCTCGTTTTTCGTATCACTGTTTAATTTGCTGTTTGGTTTAAAAGAAAGTTTCTTCGCGTAAATTCAACTGTTTGTCAGATCGTATGGATTCTATAAGTTTCTGGAAACATGATTAACATAGCCGCAACCTGTTTACCATCTATTCAACGAGCTTATATCTTGTTCCATTTTGAACTTTCCCAACTTTAGCGAACAACCGTGCAGAAACTAATTATAACTCCATCTTCGACACAATTACGCGTTCCTATTCTTCGTTGCTCTCTCAAACTATACAACTGCATCTCTAAAAATATCCTGTATAGCACTCTTTGTTTGCTTCCTTATTGGGATCTTTTAGACACACGAATAGTACGCAAATTTCACTTACTGATATGAAAAATGTTGCACAACCCAGATCTTACATTTACGCACAATTCGATGAACCTACTCAACGATGACCGCAAACCATTCACGAATTCACCTGTAAATTAAATTATTTTCCTGAAATTTAGGAATCATCAATCTCCTTATATTACCAAACCAACGAATCCTTGCTGAATAATAACCAGGATTAATAGAAAATGGTGAATAATACGAAAATTTCATCGATTGATACGAAAAATGTTCCACGATAAATACTTAACATCCACGCACAACTCGATAAACCCACTCAACTATAACTGTGAACCATCTGAAACCATCTCTGAACAAATTCAGCACGTAGAAATGAAATTATCTTCCTGATCTTTAGAAATCACCCAACGAATCGACAATAACCAACAATAAGCCAGTTAATAAGTTGAACAATAGCCAAAAAGGATGCAGAACGGAAACGTGACCAGTGCCATGTTGCTGTGTTCTCCAGCGTGGAGATGAAGCGATTCAGTGAATTACCGTAGAGGAGACAGGTGGCCGGGCACGGGGTTACCGGCGTTGGAAACAGCGAGGCCGCCTCCGTGCATTAGTGACGCCTGTTAGCGGCGATGCCAGCAGGCGCAAGAAACACCATAAAGCCGTGCAAAACGGTCGGGGACGGGGGATTACGAGCCTCTCCGCGCCTTCGCCGACGGCCGACGCTTCTATCTCTCTATCGTTTCGTACCTTTCTCCTGCAAGCCGATACGAGGATCGCTATGTTCACTCGTCGCACCCCTTTAAGTCTCTTCCTTCTCTTGCTAATGATTATGGCTGACCCGTACACCCACTCCAGAAGAGAACATACTGTGAATTACAGAAGATCATCTCACTTCTAAGAGAACATCTAATTATCTGGTAGAAGATTTTGGATGGCTTTGATTGTTGAAGACAGTTTATGTTTGAAGATATTTGGAGCACTGCAAGGAAGATGTTTAAAAATGATTGATGCGAAATTTGGTGGTGGTTTTTCATTTAATAGGAGCTGGCAAGTCAGTTCTTTTGAACATTCTTAGGGGTCCGGCTGCACCCACTCAAGAACAGAAGACACAGATTATCAAAGATGATCTCTCTGCTAAGAGAACATCTAATTATCTGGTAGAAGATTTTGGATGGCTTTAATTGTTGAAGACAGTTTATGTTTGAAGATATTTAGAGCACTGCCAGGAAGATGTTTAAAAATGATTGATGCGAAATTTGGTGGTGGTTTTTCATTTAATAGGAGCTGGCAAGTCAGTTCTTCTGAACATTCTTAGGGGTCCGGCTGCACCCACTCAAGAACAGAAGACACAGATTATCAAAGATGATCTCTCTGCTAAGAGAACATCTAATTATCTGGTAGAAGATTTTGGATGGCTTTGATTGTTGAAGACAGTTTATGTTTGAAGATATTTAGAGCACTGCAAGGAAGATGTTTAAAAAATGATTGATGCGAAATTTGGTGGTGGTTTTTCATTTAATAGGAGCTGGCAAGTCAGTTCTTTTGAACATTCTTAGGGGTCCGGCTGCACCCACTCAAGAACAGAAGACACAGATTATCAAAGATGATCTCTCTGCTAAGAGAACATCTAATTATCTGGTAGAAGATTTTGGATGGCTTTGATTGTTGAAGACAGTTTATGTTTGAAGATATTTGGAGCACTGCAAGGAAGATGTTTAAAAATGATTGATGCGAAATTTGGTGGTGGTTTTTCATTTAATAGGAGCTGGCAAGTCAGTTCTTTTGAACATTCTTAGGGGTCCGGCTGCACTCACTCAAGAACAGAAGACACAGATTATCAAAGATGATCTCTCTGCTAAGAGAACATCTAATTATCTGGTAGAAGATTTTGGATGGCTTTGATTGTTGAAGACAGTTTATGTTTGAAGATATTTGGAGCACTGCAAGGAAGATGTTTAAAAATGATTTATGCGAAATTTGGTGGTGGTTTTTCATTTAATAGGAGCTGGCAAGTCAGTTCTTCTGAACATTCTTAGGGGTCCGGCTGCACCCACTCAAAAACAGAAGACACAGTGGATTATCAAAGACGATCTCTCTTCCAAGAGACAGCCTAGTTACGTGAATTCTTTGTGGATAATTTTAGGTGATTAGTTTATGTTTGAAGATATTTAAGGCTACATTAGGTAGATTTCTGTAAAGGATTGATGTCAGATTTAGGTAGTTTGATGTAACACGTGGATAACTTTAGACTGTCGCCACTTCTTCATCTCTGCATTCGTTATCTTCAACTTGCCATCACATTTCGGTCAAATGGTAAGGTATTTTGCTCCATCAAAGATGCTTTTAAATATCCTGCAAGAATTTTTCAATTTTAAAGAAATCCAACCATTTTTTAGCACTCTGCTTTGCACAGATAACCGATCCATGATAGCTCTGAAAGCTACAATGCTCGAACTTCCGAGAACGGGACAAAAAGAAGGAGAAAATTTAATACTCCGCAATCTTCCTGCGATCTAAAATTCAGCAAATTAGGTTGGACAGAGTCGAAGTAATCGCGGATCGGGACACAAAGGGCGGCAAACGCGATGCATTCGGTCGCCATTGGATCGGTCGCGCGCGTCCAACGTCGGAACAAGACCGGTGCGTGTCGCACGCTCGTTAGCAGCACGTTCGAACCGCACCAAGAATATTCACGAGGGATCTCCTCTCTCTCGGTCTCTTTCTTGTTTTCTTTCGCTCGGCTAACGAGCGATCCCCACCGTCTAATCTCGCGATCGTTGGGACGTTAAACGCGCGAAACCGACCAGCTCCGCGGCGGAAACGTACATCTCGGCCCTGCTACAAGCAAATTGCTGTCCCTCTATTGCCGTATTTGTGCGTCAGGGACGAGTCCCTGAGAGTTTCTTCTCTTTCTGCTTTCGCTGCTTTTGGAGTGGCTCGTCTTTTGCTCGTGTTCGGACCGTGTTGCCGCGCTTTCGACCGTTTCTCCAGGACGCTCTTGCGACGCTCAGAGTCTGTGAGGACCGGAAAGGAACGGACTGCGCAATCTCTGGGGGATCCTGCATGTTGGTTTGACGTTTCGTGCGTCGAATTTAGCGGGATCGTTGATCTTGTAGTGGAGATTTTGATAGCGGCGAGACGTAGATATATATAGATCTATAGATCTAGGTACAGGTATATAGATCACCTGGATTTTCGTACGGGGAAGATGGAAGTTGGGTTGATTAGAGGGTGGCAAGTTTTGTGGCGATATTTTTGTTTCGTGGGATGTTTCATATAGTGGAATTAATGTTATTAGGGAAATTCTAGGAGCTAAGAGTATTAATGGGATATTTAAGATGAAAATAGAATGGATTAGAATTAGAATTAGAATTGAAATATGTTGTACCAAAAGGAGTAGGTCTAAGATGTGATCGTGTTATGTTTAAGTCCAAGTTGAGTTGAGATACATGTTGAGCTTACCTTTGCTTTTAATTCTGATTTAGCGAGATTGTTGGATTGAGAATAAAGCACATAACATAAGATACTGTAAATAGAGATGTAAGAGATGAGGCAGGGATTGCAAATAAATAAATAATAATAATTATGAGAAACTTAAATATGTAAAATTGTATATGAGATATACAAAAATATAGAAAATATCGAAACTGACTTTTTATGATACTTTGAGAGTAAAACAAAATATGCAGATTTCTTAGGTCTCGTTTTTTTATCTTATACACAGTAACTGCAAAAAGTATTTGTCACGGTCTACGTTTCATTTTCATAGTATCAGATTTTTGTAATTGTGTGAAATTACTACTAAATGATACGAAATTTAATGTACTTATAATTAATAAGTATACTTTGATATATTATAGTCACTATAGATTGATGATTGATCTATTCCACTTTTTCTATGTTTCACAGTTTTGTTAGTCAGTTATACGATTGTCTGTACAATGTTGTTTAATTTCTTGAAAAACAAATAAGTTTCTCCTTATATGTGACCATAAAAATAACGACTTATGTTTTTTTATTTATTCGTTAGTTGTCTTCTTTGTAATTTAGAAATATAGAGACGATAGAAAATAGGATACTATTCACATTGACGAGTAGATGATAAATATGATCATAAGAGCTTTCGGTAGCTGTTTGGACAGCACATTTTTCGTATTAAATTATAAGGAAGACTACATTGCATGATACATTTAATCTGATCCCATCTGTAGATCATTCGATGCAAAATATTTAATCAAATGTAAATAAGCATCTAATGAAACCTTGTATTAAATCTGAATTTCTCTCTCACGTTTCCCAATACGTTTTTCTATTAAAAAACGAAAATAGTTACAGAACTACAATTTACAACTAACTCAACAAGAAATTAAATCATCAATCCTACAATCTCATCATCTTCACCCTTAAAAAAAAAACTTTTAAAACGTTACATCCGTTCAAATCTACAAAACGCTTAAACCTTTTACTTAAACCGTTTTTCAAAACGATAAATCAATTTAATTACCAAATAAATATATCCAAATCTTCCTGACTACGTAAGAATCGTATAACTTTCCGAGCAAAAGCTTGAAATCGTCATGAGAATTGGTAAACAACGTTGTCATCGGCGTTCACCGATTCACAGTGTTACTTGAAAGAAGGATCGTAAGAGGAGGGAAGAATCGGAGGGAACTTTTCTTGCGTGTCTCGTTTTTCCGTTCCGACCTGAGAACCATTCAGAAGAGGAACACCTGTGCAGGTTCGTGGGCATTCCAGTGTTTCTTAGGTGTAGCTCGTACGAGGCCGTGATGTCATTCCTGGCACGATCGCGCGAACGAATTCGCAAAACCAACGAAAACAGCCGGTAAAAATGTCGACGATGCTGTTCTTCGTTCGTTGCTTCCTTCGGCCTCTTCACATTTTTCTTTCTATTTTGCTAATCCCTCTTTCGGCCTCAACGCTCGTCCTCTTTCTCCTCCTCGCTTTGTCTCGTCTCTTTTTCCCTTTTTGCTATAATTTTGTTCTTCTCGGTTCTCCAATAGAAAACAGACTTTCTAACGAAGCAAAATTGAAAGAAATTTTACGATCTTACAGATCGATGATGTTTACAACTTAAAAAAATTTGTTTATTCATTTTGGAAGCTTGCAGATTTGCAATACAATGTTTCCTCCTCTTAATCCTTTGAATTTCCTCGCCCCTTTTTATTCTTCTTCTTTCCTCTGGTAGAAAGTACATTTCTTATGAAACAAATTCCTTACATGCTTTACGATCGTACGAACTCACGATGTATACATTTTATTTCCTTGTTATTAATTTTCAGCCTCGTTTTTCTTTACTTCTTCTTACAAATTTTATGTTCTTCCAAATATATCGATACACAATTTTTATTTCGTCGTTCTCTGAAAGTCCTAGAAATTCGCCAATACCAAATACTTATTTTTATTTTAATTATATTTTCTCATGTCCTCAGCTTCCTCGTCTTTTTCATTTCTCTTCTCTCTCTCTCTCTCTCTCCCTTTTAGTAGAAAAGAGATTTGCTAGGAGAATGAAATTCCAAAAGATGTAAAAATCATCCAAAATTCGTACACAACTTGCACCTTCTCATTAACCTAAAAGTCGTAAAATTCGTAATAAGAAGTGTTTGTTGCCGTTTCATCTTGATTCAATCCCTTAGTAGCCAGTTGTTAAAGATAGCATAGTTATTATGCAGGGAGGTTTCTTCGGTCTCCCTCTACCGTTGATCATTTCGGCCGCCATTGGTTTACGTCTTCACCGAGTGATATTTAACTTCGTTTAAGTGCATTCAGGGAACGCTCCTTCCAGAGAAACTGCATCACCGCACGCTACAATTACCCGCTCGTTCTTCTCTCTTTTCGGTGTTCCATTAATCTTGGATGTAATAATCGTGCGCGTTATTAAAAAGGCACTTCGCCAAGAGCTTCCATTTCCTTCGTCTTAATACATTTATCTTCAAAACGAAATTACTCGATCTTCGTCCGTTAAATCGTTTACTTTTTATCTCATTGTCATTACTCCCGTTATTTCATTTTTTATTACATCATTACACGCAACACCCCGAATTTTCTCTGCTCGAAGAAGAAAAAAAAAAACATTTAAGTACAGCTTTCCTCCGCCTCAATTTTCATCGAATTACCGGGCTAACTCGTTATCCCCGAAATCTATTTCAAATAACACTTTAATATCGCCGATGGCCCCTTCGTGATTGATTATTTCCTCGTTATTCGTTGTTGAGAAAATATTCAAGCGATGTATAAGGTTTTTTAAACGCAGGCATATTAACACTAGAACTACCGATAGTTAACGCGAAGCTATTTCTACCAAAACCAGTGAAAATGACTGGTCTTTAAAAAATACGTAATAATGGAATATTTTTATATTTAGTGAATTATTACTTTCTTACAGAAGGAATTCCATGTCATGCAGTAGATTTTTGGTATTATTAATCCATCTGGGATCCCTAAATGAGGGCTGACACATTTATAAAATTGTAGAACCAGTCATTTTTACTTGTGTGGTATTTGTAGTGTTAGCATCTAGCGATCTAGCGATCGATCCGCAATTTTAAAAATGTTAAAAACGTGAGGGAAGTTGTACAAAACGAGGAAACTGGTTAATTGAGGTTCGATAAACAGACTGCAGGATCCTTTTACACTTTGACAAGTACCAGTCATTGTAGCTGGTGTTGGTATAAGTAGGCTTGATACAAAATTATTGTGAGTTTGAATACATAAAAAACAAAATAAAATTCATTATATTATTATTTTAGTTATCGTTGCGAAAGTCATTACATCATTGCGGAAAAAAATATAACACGAAGTAGGAATTTTAAAATAAAATTGTAAAATCAGTCAATTTGGCTGGTGTGATAGTTCTACTGTTAAACACTAAATTAATCCTGAAACGCACGATTTTTCGAAATACTTTATTATTTCGAAATTGCAAATTGATGCATTGCGATAGCGTAGAAAAATAATTTTAAAAATCTGCGTGTTTGTATTTCTTAATTCGAGGTGGAAGGTTTGTTGTCAAATGGCTATGACGATGAAAATGCAAGGTTTTCGCAAAGTTGAAATCGATTGAAACTTGTCGAATTGTAGAAGAAGATATATCGACTCGGTTGATTTTTATTTAGATAAAAAGTTTCCATTTTGAAACTGATCGTATTCATTAATAGTTACAACTCTCGAGATTTATTAATATAATTGTTATTTATTAATTAGCCATGATATACTACAACTTGATATCGTACATGCAATACAAATATCTATTTACTGTGTCTAGTAATATAAAAAAATAATATACAAATAATAATAATAAAAGTAATCTTCAAATCTAACCCTTTTCAATCTCTACAATCTACTAATATTACTAAAATAAGTATCATTTAGCAATAAGTTAACATTAGGAAAGCAGAAGAAGAGTAAATCGCGGAACTTCCCATCCTTCTTCAGTTCCTTCGACATTGCTTCGATTATATTTCACGAAACTATCAATTTCTCTAAAAATTTCGAAATTTTCGCCACGTCTCGTTTCTGTCTCTTTCTTCACAATCGCCGCTAGAGAGACAGATACGCTATCTTCGTTCACTTTAACTCGATTTAAGGGAACCAGAGTCGAGAGTGCGAGGGCCACGTCGAAGAGGATCGTGTCATCCCTCAACGTCAATCGTCCGCGTCGGAGCACGCAAAACGAAGCGACGAAACGATTTGAATGCGTCCCAACCGCGGCATTCCGAAAAGTCTTGACTGGTTTTGTCCTCGTGTCTCATCCCCTTCCTCGATCGTCAGACGAGAGCATCGTACAATGACGTGTCACCTGTAGGAACGTCGTTTTTTCGACTCGCGAGAAACGAGATAATTAGAATTAAAGTCCGAGTGCTGACTTTTGTTGACCGTTTCGATCTTACGACAGAAGCGAACGTTTTTATTTCTAACGTGCACGATATCGACTGATTATTTGACGACACGTTAAAATTGCAAAGATGTTCCCTTTTCAACGTGTATGATATGAATTAGCCATTTGACATATCGTTGAGCTATTGGAAATTTTTCATGTTGATATTAAATAAGTATCTTCAGTGGAAGTATAGTTATTCGAATTAATCGTGACATACACTGTCTGGTTGGATAACTCAATTTTTCTTTAAACCATCTTAAGGATCGTTTCTTCTCAACTATTTTATAAATATCATTGTTAAACAGGGAAGATAATTATTAATTTTCTTCATTCTTGTTTTTTCATTATTTTTTGAAGAAAACGATCGCCAAATTTTCCATTAATCGATGAAATGGCATATAACTGTAAAATGCAATAACAAAATAACACAGAGGATACAGGTTTGACTAAAACATCCCAAAATTCAATTTTCTCACAAATTTGATCGAAGCGACCAATAACAGAGGGGAAAGATGGTACAAACTAGATCGAGTACGAAGAAAACCTAAATCTAAACAGACTACGATATACGATATACAAATAATATATATTCAAAAGCAATTTAAATCGAAAAATAGTTTATCCATATGTATACCAAACAAGAAAGCCGTATCTTCGTTGAAACTGAAGACATAACGATTTATATCTCGAACGTGTTAAAAGTCATATTTTTCAAACCAGATAAGATTTTTAAATTAATTTGGCCAGATAAGGCTATTTAAATTAACACGGCAGAATAATCCGAGATCTGTTGTCTCGAGTGTCAAAGCGAGACTACGCGAGATGAGAAAAATAATGGAAGAGTCGCGGAGGATCGCGGGTGAGGATCAAAGGATTCTCAAGGATCGTGCAGATCGTTGCATCGAGCGAAGAAAATCGAAGACAAATGCCGTACGAATCGCGGACGCTAAAGAGGCGATGTAAACGCAGGCTATTACCGGAATAGCGGTTGCATAGCATTCCGACGAGCCTGTTCGTTTTCTTTTCCGCCGTATGGCCGCGCGGAAATTCCGGCTTTTGCATATCAAGGCGCCGCCACCGTTTAGCCCGCCATTACTCTCGCGAGATCCGGTCAATTCGTTTTCTCTGCCCCCTTAAATTCTCCATCGAAATCCAGCTCGTGCCACCATTTCGACTATCTTCTTTTATTCTCTCGAATGTTTGCTCGTCCATTGCAAATTTCGAACTAACTGTGATCAATAAATTTGCGCGTACAGTACGTCTTGTTTAATTGGAAACGTTCACACATATTTGAAAAACGATAAGTTCAGTTGCCACAAGGAAGAGACACAAATAAAGCAAATTAAAAAAGAGCAATATTTGTAACATCGGTTTTCTCTACTTTTTTATTTATGCAGTGTCGCTTCTGAACGATATCTTTCTCTTGCTCGCGGTTTCATTTGTTCACTAAAACAATCAGGGAATAATTGCATATATCGCATCAACCAAATGAACAACAACGACGGATACTTATGGGCTTGATAAATTAATATGTTGCTCATTATTATTATTATTATTATTATTATTATTGTCACTACTACTATTATTATTATTCACGGGTATAAAACCCTTTAATATACAATTCGGTTAGAAATCGTTCATGGGTGACAATATTCAATTAACATTACAGCTGGCGGTGGATTGTGAACAGAAAAAGTCTATCGAATCGCAAGATTTATTGGCGTTTATTATTATGCGGTTAGCGGAGTTAAATTGGCCAAAGGCTCATATGACACCCACGAAGATTGACTTTAAGACCATCGTTAAAACGAAGAGATCAGAAAGGGGTAGTATCATTTACAACATAGAAATTCTGAAATTCTCGCCTCTACCATCTTTCCATTAAGGGTTCCTCAATTTTAAAGGAAACGTGGGAAAAAACGCGGCAAAACGTGGCGCAACCCCGTGACAAGAAACCGAACGCACCGTAAAACGTTTGAATCAATCAACAGGTTTCAAAATGGCGCGAAAATCTCGCACCGCGGCGGACGTCGAGCAAAAACCGCGGCCGCTTAAAATCCCATAAAGAAACCGAAGGGGAATCGAATTCGTGGTCGGTCCATCGCTCTCGACGTTTCTTTCGGGCAGAATTTTTTTGCGCGATGCTACAAAATGGAAAAGAGAGGATTATTGTGAACTAGTTAAACCTTTCTTCCTCTTCTTCTTTTTCTTCTTCTTCGTCTTCTTCTACGTCTTCTTTTTTCCTCGCTGAATGTCGAAGAAAGGATCGAAAGAAGGAGAAGGATGAAAAAGGAGCTGACCGTTGGCTAGGTTTGCGAATCAGGGCCCAGAGGGGGAGGAATTGATGAAGGAGCGCGACTTGCGCATACCGTGTAAGTGACGCGCATGAATAATTCATTCTAATAAAATAATGCAGCCAACGCGAACCTCCGACCGAGCAAAAACCGCGCTGAATCGCCGATCGCGGACCCCTCGTTCCACGCCGAATTCGCACCAATTTCCTCCTAAACTTTCTACTTCTTCTTTTTTCTCTCAAAAGTGTCGCTTAGTTTTATTAGAAAAATGAGATTTTTGTAAATTATTTACGATAATCGTCGTATCTCGAGAATTTTTCGGAGAATTTATAGCAGGTATTTCAGTGATTTTTATTTTATTTTTTCCTTTTTTTTATATATATATAAGTTTTAACATCGCATCAACTGCATGTGGTTAGTACCATGGTTAGTAGTATTAGCGATGATAATGTTAACAGAAAAAGATTTGCTAGTTATACTTCGGTAAAGGTTCTTTCAACGTGGTATTTGTTGCGAGAGATATTGTATTTAGGACAATTTAAAAGGACCTGTTTGGCGATAATTTGACTGTCGCAAATGTCGCAGATTTTTTATTTTTTTCTACGTTCGAACCGTGAATAGAGGTGTATTACAGCTACATGTATATGAGAGCGTAGATATACTGCTAACTTTCGCATAATTCTTTCACGTGAATGAGAAAATGACCGAATATATATATTGTTATAAAGTATACTATATGAAATAATTTGTTTGTTTCTGTCAATAATAAAATGCTCCTATGTAGACACGTAAGTTACAGTCTCAAGAAACAGAAAAATAGATACACGAGAACATGCTATATTATTCGTCTTGATAATGATAGATTCTGTATTAAGAAGCAATTGAATATTTAATCATTGTAAAAACTCTTCATCATGAATTTTTATCCTTATTAGCATCGTATAAAATCGCGTATTCTATTTAGAAATTCTTCTACTTCCAATGTTTCTTAATTAGTTAAAAATGAAACAACACGAAGAAATACCTTGGACCTCTCCTCTCTTCACTTTCTAGTCCAACGTCCTTTCATTTTCGTTCGAATAATTTCAACTAGAAACATTAGAATATACATGTAAATTGCCATAAAGAAGTAAAACGATGAATGAAGTCTAACGAATGATTTTAGAAAGAGATGAAATAATAAGAGAAACAGTGGATTGTTCGAACAAAGACCCAAATGCAAATTTTCATAGAATATTCTGGTTAGTGACGTGAACAATAATGTGCGGGATACTTTCAACCGTGACACGATTCCTCATTGCAGTTTCTCAACGTGTTCTAGATTCTGAGCAGGAGAACGCTATCCTGAATACTAGGTATACTACGAGTGACAACCTGGCCGGTGCATCGAGAAAATCGCGTTGACAAATAGAACTTTATGGTCCGGTTCGCTGTATTTATTGCCGATCGGGAACGAAAAATACGATCGTCGGAGGTTAACATGTAAATTTATTGCGTTAGTCGCTCTGCTCTCATTTTTTTATGCTATTAGAATTTTAATCTCTTTGGAAAAATAGTAGAACGGTTAAAAGAATGCGTTAAACCTGCTAGTTAAAACAGCAGTAGCTAGAAACTTGCAAGTGAGCTAACGTTAAAACAAATGGAATTTTACTTTACCTTTTCTCTCCGTTTCTTCTTTTTCTAACATACTATATATATTTTTGGCAATTTATTATATATATACACATATATTTCAAGACGTGTTAATAAATACCATTACTGTAAATTTTCAATAAAATTTTCCCTTCATTTAACTGTCTATATAGAACGAGAACTAGAGAACTTTATGTAGGAAATCTGTTTATATGAGTCTCTCAGGGGCTAGCAATTCATACAAATGGAATTCGTATAATGTTAGTTCACTGGTAATCTCCAGTTCTGCATAATTTCATTCAGTTTGGAAACGAACGATATAATAAACAGTTCTAAGGATTTGTAAGCAATCTCCTATGAATTAGCCTAGAACCTTCTAAAGACGAAGTAACATTGCCCAGAAGAATCTAAAGACCTAACCCCAATCTATATAGAAGAAGCTAAAGTGACACAGATTTAACCGAGGGCAAGTCCACCATGTGTTGTATAAATTGTATAATAAATTTCCCAAGAACCTTTTAAAAACAAGCCAACACTACACAGGACTATCTACTAGTGAAGTTAATCCAGAAGAAACTAAAGAAAGTGAGAAAAGTTTAGCCCAATCTAGAAGAAGCTAAAGAAAGTGACACGGATACTACACGCGGATACAGATAACGCGAGTCTGTCTACAAATCTACAAATCCATAGAAATTATACAATAAATTAGCCAAGAACCTCCTAGAAGCAACTAAGTAGGTAAACCAACAGTAACCGGAACAATGTAAAGAAGCTGATCCAAAAGAAACTAAAGAAAGTGACAAATTTGCCCCAGTACAGGTCCTCCGTCTATAAATCCATGTAAATTGATTTTTTCCTCCCATCGCCAGAAGCAACATGGAAAAAGTAACAGAAAAAGACGAAGAAAGAAAAGGGGGAAAAAAGCGAAATAAGCCATCCCATTTCCCGGACTCGATTCGCCATAAAGATTTTTACCGGCAACGTAACGGGGACGCTGGCCAAAGGGAAAATAGAATCGTCGTCGGGTTTCGGTTGTCGATGCTTTCAATTCCCGCGACGCGATCGCGAGTAACAGGACGAGAAAGGGTGCGGAAGGGGACAGGGAGGAAGAAAAGAAACGCGACGAGGTGTTGTGTGTGAGAGGGGTTTTCGCTGGAAGAGAATCGAGAACGAGAAGATGTCCGCTTGGGGACACATTCAATCGTTTGGCGGCAAACGCTTTCAAGATGGCGAGACCTCGGCCACAGGCCTCTCTAATCGATAGATCGCGACTGACCAGCTAGAGATTTATAGATTCCTGGGGACGTCCTGCCGCGAAATTGTCTTGTTTATCGACGGCCTCCGTTACAGAACCTCCAGGGCCGCAACAGAAATCGGTTACAACGATTTCCTTCGATTGTCGAGGGCGGGCGTGAAACTTACCTTTGGATTAGTCCAGTTACTGAAATTGGAAAGACTTGAAACTCACTTTATTGATATCGAATCTGTCGTTCATTTCAGCTGAAGTTGTTTCGATGATTAATATCGAGTTATTTTTCTATTATTTTTTCGTTTTCGTATACTAATCTTTCTTTCATAATAGATAATTTCTTCGTGGATAAACACGAAAATTGTTAATGCTTTAGAAAGGATTATAGTGTAAATAGGGAGTAGAATATCACGCATAAAGATATTTATGGGGAACTTTTAATGATAGGAATTTTTCGTAGGACCAGGAAGGACAAATTGTTGAGAAGAAGAATATGATAGCTCCTGAATTTTTAACGAAAGTGAACCTTTTGTAAATAGATCCCTAACGTTTATATTTTTCATTATACAAATCTTTGGAATTTTTACCAAACGACGATATTTTTACGAATTGTCATTCATTTTACATTCTTTACATATTATAAACCTACCTGTAATAAAATCGAAACTTCACCAAGTGGACTTCAATTTTCTTCAAACTGGCAATATCTTGGAACGAATAGTTTAGTTACTCGCTGTTATTTTGCATAAATTCTGCTTAATTAAACCAAGATTCTTGCCCCCATAACCACCAGTTTTAATCTACAGATACAGTAAGAACAAGAACAAGAGAAATAAAGAATCCAATCGTCACTTCTGCCAGTCGTAAGCAAGCAAGCACAAAACTTTTGACGAAGAAATGCCAAAAACTTCACACCCCCGAGAAGATGAGGAAGAAAGGATGGTGACAAAACTGCAACGATTCTCGGTCGAAAATAAAAACTGGTGAATAAATTCGAGGAACGTGCCTCGAGTTCGCCATTTCACAGTAACGATACTAATTAAATAACCGATAGCTGGCGGCCTTAAAAGAAGCCTGTGCTCGTTTGACCTTGGGAAAGGCGGAGGCGATCTCCGATTTACCGATAACAATTCTATTTTCCAGTGGCGGGATAAAAATCTTTATGGCGAATCGAGCCCCGGAAAATGGAATCCCCTACACCGTATACCGTTTTTCCGCTCACCAACGTTTCACCCTACTCCTTTCAACCCTTGTTTCCAGACTTTCGACCGAAAGAAGCTTCGTTCCATTCGTTACACTTTGTTTCTTGCTATTTCGTTGTTTTTAAGAGAGTCGAATATTTTGAACTGTCAAATGTTAGGTTGTTAAACAAGTGACGATGATACGAAGAGTCGAAGAAATTGCATTTTCCTTCGACAAGTTCCATTATTTTAACAGGCGCTACATTTTTTAAAAGGAACAAAAGCGAGACGTTTCAAAATTAAATATTGGAATATCTTCCACAAGGGACATAGACAATTCTTAATGAAATCGCTAGTACCAACGTAACAAAATATATATATACATAATCACATACACATTGAGAAAATATTCCTTCGCTCTCAGGAAATCCCTCAGCTCCCTTTTTGCAAGAAAAAAATCTTCTTCGAGTCTGAGTATCGCCCAGATTCACAAATATCTTTTCAACGATAAAATCCTCACGCACGAGCTTTCTCGATATTTATCAAACTCCTCGGCCACGAGAATCCCTCGATTATTAGAAAAATCCGAAAAATCCGAAATCAGGAACATCCCCTAATTTCCAGGCAAACTGCCATTTCAAACACCAGACATCCGATGACAAATATTCACGGGAGCCAAAAGAAATCAAAGTAGATCCACTGTGGCGAAATCAACGCACAATGAGCTCGCTCCTCGCTCCGCAAAACTAATTTCGCGACATAGCAATTTCCCCGAGAACAGGTCCCTAACTCAAGCAACCCTTCCTGTTCCTCCCTCTCGTTCCTTTTTCCTCCGCAAGGTCTAACAAATAATCAACCAACACGAACGTCATTCCAACATTCACCAACCACGCCTAACTCACAATACGTAGATAAACATAGAAGAAAATGAAGAAAAAGAGGGGATGAAACGGGCCAGAAAGCTGGACGAGCTCGAAGCCAGTGGAAGAGGAGGATGGCAAAGCGAGCAGCAAACATTATAATAAATCAGCGCCGGCTCTGACGTGAATGTAAAATTGCCGGAACCGATCTGGTCGTGTATAACACGAACAGAGGGGAGCTATAAAGAGAAAGAGAGAGGGGGAGAGAGAGAGAGAGATAACGCGAGGAAGGGCTGGAAACTCGACTACCGCGGAGGGGGTGCACGACTGGAAACGATGGCCCATTGTGAGAGTTATTTGTCATGCTGCCTACGGATCTATGGGGTTTCGACGATAGCGTACGATCCCGTGGTTCGTTCCTATTGGCCGATTATCGATGGTTATAGCGCTGTGCTAAGCGCCATATGTAAAGAAACCAGAGGTTGGCTGTCCCCTCGATGTTCACGTCTGTCCCTTTCATCCCCCTTTCTGTTCTCCCGTCTTCCTCGTTCGATTTCATCCTTTATACGAGTGTTGGTGTTCTTGTAAGGAAGATGCTACCTGTCGACTACTACGGATAATATTTTTCTTTTTTTTGTAAGGGGAGGGAAGTTGAATCGAAGGGAGGAAACGGTTCTTCCGGTGTTCTGAGTCTTTTGATGGTTACGGAGCATGGGGATGATTTTTCGATCTATCTGGGAGGAGAAAGCGATGAGAGGTTTGATGGATGATGGAATAGTGATTTGAGAAGATGGCGGGGTTAAGTGGATTTTAGTGAATGAATTTCAGAGGTTTCCAAGTGTGGGGCGGTTTTAGAGAATTTAGTTATCTTCTTGAGGGTGGTTGAGAACGTCAGATTCCGTGATATCGATCTTCTGTTATATTTTGCGGTAAATATATATCGACTGTATGGTTTTGAAGATGACAATCTCTCCTCCATCGTATATCATTAACTTTCATATTCTAACATTTACGTACAGTGTTTAGAAAAATCATCTGCACGCCATCATATTTACGCATTAATTGATCAGGTCCGAGTACACTTACATGTTACAACCTAATAATAAATTTGAAAAGATTTCTATACATGTACGAATGATAAATACAAGTTCCTATTTCCAAAAGACTTAACATAAATTAGATATCGTACGCACGAGTCGAATAGAATTATACAACTAATTGCGAGTAATTAATGTAGGCCCTTTAATATCAAACAAAATAGAAACGCGATACTACGACGAAAAAAATTCACCAGCCCTTTTTTAAACCTTCTAATTAACTTACAAACCACTCGACCGATCGATTGAACAAACCAAACCCCTGCTCGAACTCTGCCAAAAAATCCAATCGTTTTCGATTGTCGAGCAAAGAGAAGGGGTAGGAGAACGAGACGAAGGAAAAACAAAGCTGCGCCGAAAAAATTCGCGAGCAGAAAGAAAAAATAAGCGGTCTCGTTTTAATGA
The DNA here is from genome assembly GCA_014737365.1 of Bombus soroeensis. NCBI lineage: Eukaryota > Metazoa > Arthropoda > Insecta > Hymenoptera > Apidae > Bombus > Bombus soroeensis. Next base: position 243,516 of record JACXIL010005362.1, read on the forward strand.
TCGAATCCCAGCCGGAAATCGAGGCGACGATTTCGATTTCGTCGGCTGGAATCGATTTCGATCGTGTTTCCAATCGTGGCTGTTTGGTTTAAGTTTCGCCCGGCTACCATTCTTTCTCTCTTTTGTTTGTTATTTCGCGCGTGCCGAATTAAAATTCATTCCGGGCCCAGCCCGACGTTTTTGCCACCCCCTTCAACCATCCTCCATCCGTGTCACATTTTTGTCGTTTTTCCATTTTCGCCCCCTCGTTTTTCAACGCTAGTCTCGATACACCGGCGGGACGAAAAAAAAAAAACGTGATAAATTGGTCGAACGATTTCACGCCGGTTCGTTCTTTTTTATTATTATTATTATTGTTTTTTTTGGTTTAATTTTTTATTCGCCTGAAGGGGAAACGTATTTATTGGGCGATTTTTTTCTGCAGTTTAAATTGCTGCGCTTTGGGAGATTGTTTGTCAAAGGTTTTTTTCATTTTTCATATTGGATGATATTTTCGCTATTTTTTTTTTTTTTTTTTTGTTCGGTTTTGTTTTGAAGATAAATTGTGGAGGTTTTATTGAACCCTTCTTGGAGGGCGAAGGAATTGTAGGTTTATCATTCCGAGATTCATAGAAAAATGATTCTTACGAAGCAACTTCTATTAATATTCTTCGCACACCTACGTATCTATATTACATATTAGCTCTTAGCTAGCATTTATCTAGCTTTTTATAAACTTGAATATTATATGTGTCTAATGTCCAGCGATAAAAAGAAATCTGACTGTGAAAAAGTAATAAAAAAACCAATCAAAGTCAAGAAGAAGAAGAATACTTCTTTAAGAAGTGAAGAAAAATATTCAATAAAATCATAGAGAAAAAGAAAAAGGAAAGAGATGCAATAAAACGTGAAGAAGTGACATTATAGTCAGAAACGAGAAAAAAAGGAAACCGACTCCGTGGAAACGAGAAAGAGAGAGATCAAAGAGTCACGCGCCAGACTGCCATTGAAAAAACGACTCTCTATAGCTGACCAGGCTGATTTACATGAAATCCCAATAAATACCAGGAATTCCTGGTTGATTTAATTAGGCAGCGCGCGGATCGTCTGTATATCCATACAAATGGCGCGAAAATGCGTGTCGAATAGGGACGGACCCGACTTTCATCGTGGTAAAATTGATGGCAGTTTAGGCGAGCTTAATGAAAACGAGCCTTGTGCTCCGTCCTTGTTCCTTTTTCGTCTTTCTTCGTTCTCTTACACCGGTTCCTTTCACCTTGTTTCGCGATGCTCGTACCCATTCTTCCCGATGGGATTACTGGCTGTATTTATCAGCGTTTCGCCCTGATGGAAGACAAGGCCGCCAATTAGCCGACGGCCAATCGTCGCCTTAAATCACGACTCGTCCGCCAAAGGTCAGCTGGATTAACCCGGCATTAAGTCGAATTAAGTCCGGTTGCCTCGCTCTAGTCTCTCTGTTATTTACTCGGCTCTTCTTTATCACCGCCGTTTCAAAGGTAGTTGTTCGTGTGATGCTCTGATGCTCAGGTAATTTTGGACATTGGCTGGAATCTTGGTAGTTGGATTTGATTTGATTTGCAGACTCGGAATGCGTGTACTTATGTTATTTTGATATCCACGAACTACGAAGATTTTACCTTCGGGTGATTCGTAAATTATGACGTTACGTGTAGAATCGTGAAATTGTAGAGTTAATTGAGAGTTCGAAGTGAGTTTGAAGAAAAGTTAAATTGGAGGGATCGAAGAATTATTGAAGAATTACTTCGCAATTGAGATGACTTGAAGTTTGAATATTGTAAAAATTGGGAAATTTGATATTGAAGAGATATCTAGTGAAGTATTTTTAATAGTACAAAATTTGTTGACGCGATGATATTAAGTGACAAATCGTGAGGATAATTAGAATAATCACTCCGTTCAGTTACAAATTATTCCCTTTCTACCTTTCTAAGGTGTTAATAACCCTATCGCACAGCAGGTTGTGGAATCTCTCTCGATAGCCATCATAAAGTATCTATACAGAAATAGGTATATTAATATGGATAATAAGGATTATGATAATAAGGATTATGATAATAACATGGATTATAAGGATAAATGCAGGTAGCTGTTTCTATAGTTAATTGAGTTTAGGTTAAGTTATGATTATTGTTAGTATGTATTTTTTATTTACGGCTAAGTTTTTTACGATTATTCCTCTGATTTATTTTGCACGTGTAACTGGAAATCGCCGTAAATTCGAGAGGCAGGTGGAAATAAAGAATATACCGGGTGCGGCCGAATAACATGTACAAACGGACACGAGGTGATTCCTTATGAAAAATAAAAAAGATATGGGATACAATTTTTTTCATTTAAAACTTAGTTTACGAGAAAATCGAGTTTGAAAATTTATCAAGTATACTTGAACATGAATAATTCCAGACTACACATTATAATTTTCCTATTTAAAAACTAGAGGCTCTATTTAAAAACTAAATCACAACAAAACACCCCTTGAATTTACACCACCGCAGGCTCTATCAATTTTCTCGAAAATACAAAGCAGAGTGTCTAAGAGGTATCCAGTTTTTGCTGAGGCGGCAAAAGTGTTTGGGCCGAATGTGTTCACCAGCGATTCGACTAGGAGACGAGTTGCATAAAAGCGCAACATTACACCCTCGGGGAGGCTGTGGGAACGCGGCTTGAAGACTTCATTATTTTTGAGGGGAGAAGTGCCCTTTCTCGTTAGGGGATTCCTCGCCCAGGGCGACGCGAGGCCGTCTTGTTAAAATTCTCCGAACTCCATATAACCCGGACCAGGAACCCGTCTTCCTCTTTACCCGCCACCATCTTTCTTCCTCCTCCATCGCTCCTCCGGTTCTCGCGTCTTATTTCGCGGGCCTCTCAGCTATTCCGCCGCCGAAGACTATAAAGCTGACGCCTCAATTTCGCGATAGACGTTGCTCGCGAATCGCGCTGGTAACGATAATTGCAGCAGACAATGGTGGAGATGGTTGGAACCGAGGAGAATGACGCGATTGGAAATTGTTACGCGTACATATACCGAAGATTTTGCAGACAATCGAAGAATATTCGTGATGGAATTTTGTCAAGAATTAAGCATTGGATGTACAAACGAGTAATGCAAATTCTTCAGTGAAACTTAGTGTATTTAAAAAAAAAAGTACAGCAAGTTGTAGAATTAAGATCGTTCGTCGTTGCTTTTTATAACTTTAAACCATTTATCGGACAAGCGACGAATTCCATTACGGAAAAATACTGCGTCTTTAGACAAGATCCAATCGTCGAGTCATCTTTGTGCCTTCATTAATTGCAAATGGTGGTCGGATGAAACGTGTTACATCGGTTCGAGCAGGTAGCAATCTAAGAGAGTAATTTCTAGCGAATAAAATGAATAAGATGGAAGACGTCTCAAATGAGACTCGTTATGACGTTTTTCCTTCGTAGAAGCAGTATGTAGCCTAACGTTGTCACGCAGATACTTCACTGAACGACCTCCTTTGTCAGTGACGATTAGATTTTGTCTAAAGACATATCGTTCCTCCGTGATGGAATTCTTTCGTTGCTTAATAGATGGCTTACAGTTGTAAAAAGCGACAAATACTTTGATCGAACAACGCGATATGTTTTTCTTTTTAGAGAAACCTTTAGTCTCGCTAAAAAATTTGGATTATTCATTTGTGTACCTAGTAGGATAGGAAGTGAGGTAGTGAGGTTTTGAGGAAGAAGTGAGGTTTTTCGATGATTCTGTTTAGAGTCGAAAAATTTCGTTGGAGATAGGAGAATATTCGTAACCTGAATTTCTGTTGAGAATCAAAATCGAATTGTAGCTGTAAAGTATAATTTTGTTGAAAGATGTTTCAACGAATTTAGAAATGATGATGGACGAATAATTCGTAGAAATTCTACAAAGTTTCTACCTTTATTGATCGAAGAAATATTTGTGAATGAAGAATTTGAAGATTGAAGAACGCGTGCGATTTTCGTTAAATATTGATTTTTCCTTCAAGTATGAGAAATTTGTATTTGGTATTTCTATAATATTCTAATCTCAACTCAATGTTTGAAAAATAGTCAAATATCGATATGAACTATTAAAAAAGGATGACAAGTCAGCCAGTTACAATTTTCTCATAGAGGAATTACAGGAACACGTGTCGAACGTATGGGGGATGAAGGGTACGAACGATTTAAAGACGATCGTCTGGTCGGACGTTAATGGTTTTGGTTTTTCTGGTGGCGAGGGTGGCTAACCCCTGGTGAGCCCTTGCTCTGATTGGCCCGGCGTTTAGGGGATGATTCCAGGCGCGATACGGTCGCCGGTTGGCCGGATTTAATTAATCGATCGTACGCATTACCGGCCGACAAATGGTGGGCCGGCGGTTAGATCGTTCGCAGTTAATGTCGCCGATCATTCGTCATGAAGAATAAACAAGTTCCGCCGTGGAGATGGATCTTCTGTCCCGTTACAACCGCGAAATTCGCTCGCGAGAATTTCGCGTAAACTATTTCGTGCAGCTAATTCTGATAATTTATAATGAAATATTGGAAGGAACTCTATTTCCTTTCCTTCCGCGGAAAAAGACTCGTTGATTCTTCCATCTGTTTTTTCTTTCTTAATTGTCTGAAATTTTATAATAATGCTGAGATGAAGTTGGAATTTTGATGATATAAGAGGAAGCTTAACGCAGTGTAGAATTTATTAGAGTAGAGAAGAATTTTTCTATTAAGTTTGCAAGATGTTTGGTCTCCAAAATTCTAGTGGGCACGAATTTTTTTTAAGGATTATTCTTCATTTTATATTTTTGGAAGTCTAATGTGAAGCTAAATTTAATAGAAATAGGGAGAACCTTTTCTGTTGGATCTTCAACATGTCGTCATATTTGGGATCTTATACTGATAAAGTATTTTAATTAAATGAATCTTAATTTAGGTAAAATATAAAAATTCTCGAATGTCTACGTTCTTCTTTTGTGTTTTATTTAAATCATGAATTTTTAAAACATCCAAATTCTGCATTCTCCAATTTGTCTCAAGACCAAATCTTAAAAAATTATTCGATTACCCGCATCTTACTAATCTTTGATTACTTGAAAAAGATCTTTCAATCTTTCAACAGAGTCTTTCATGGAGAGAAGATCGTAGTCATTGTCTCATTCTACTTACTTACACCTAAAGTTATTTCTCTCTTATCTCCTCTGATCTTCACGCTATTAACAAACGTTTTCCATTTGTTTCATGAATTTAAAAAAGGTCACTAATTACAATCCTAATAACAAATGGTATAAAGAATAAGGTCCAAGAAGTCGTATGTATCTAACATTTCATAACACTTGTCCACGGAAATCAAATTTCACTTGCTTACGCTTAAAATCTTCTTTCTGTTTTCACCTTAGAGTTTTACATTATTAACAAACATCATCTCTTTTGTGAATTAAAAATAATCAATAATTACAACCTTGCATAACAGAAAAGCTTCAAAAGATTTTATTTAATATTTCCTAACAGTCTTTTAAATCAAACTCATTCGAACCAATCGGAATTAATAAATCGGTACAACGATCGCGAAAACATCGTGTGTCCTACAAACAACCCCTTAGCCTGGAAAGGAAGCGCGTAGAAAAATGGTTCGATCGTGGTGGCGAGGGGTCGCCATCGCGGGAAACGGTATCCAGCATCCGGTAGGAGGACCAGTTGGATGCGGAGAGGGTCGCGGAGGGTTGGCGAGGATGGTTTCATAAGTTATCGATTGAAAGGGAGCCAGGGTGGTAGAAAGAGGGTGTCAGTTTCCATGGCGACCGAACCTGCGCCCTGCGACTTGAACGTTTACCTTAATGCCCGGGAATTACGGGACGTGATTTTCACCCCGGTTTTCTCCTCCCTCTTTCTCCCTTTCTCCTTCGTCGAGGACGCTTTAGGCGATAATGTAATTTTATCTGCGCCCCTGTACCACCCTTCCTTTATGCTCCTCAACGATCTTTCAGAGGCGACTCTATTCTCTCGCCATCGTTTTCATCCCCCCTTCGCGAGTTTCTCTTCCTCCCCCTTGGTGGTTTTAGCACGACGATCCCGGAGACAACGTTTTCTTCGGCAAACAACGTTAGTTCATTGGCCGGCGGCGAGGAATTAATTGGATTCCCGGGAAATTAATTGCGGCAAAAGCCACCCCCGGCTGGAAATTAGAGCCGCGGAGTTTTCGTACCTTCAACGGGAAGCTTTTTCCACTGGAGAAAAAATTCTTGTCTATCGAAGTTAAAGGGGTGGGTTTTCAGAATCGATTGTGTCATTGTTATGTTAAAAAATATTCTTAAAAATTGTCGAATCGCTAACTCCTTGGGAACTGTTGGTCTACGTTTGATTATTATATTGTTTCTGGCCTTAATTATTATTCTATTCCCGTAGAAAAAACACGCGAAAGAAAAGAAACACGCGTATAAGAAAATGTAATTTGTAAGAGAGAGAGAGAGAGAGAGAGAGAGAGAGAGAGAGAGAGAAGAAATATATTACGTAACGTGTACAGAGAATAAATTAGCAAATTATGTGTACAAAGAACAAATTGGTATAGTAGAAGAAAAAAAAGGAAGGGATACAAAATAAAATTGTTTATGAAGAAACAAACATGCAGCGAGGGAGCAATTTTCGAAAGAAAATTGGAAGTTTGGCGTGTGTATACATGTGTGAGTGTAAGAAAAGTCTGATCCAGGCTCGCGTTTCCGTGGATCGTTGCCACGGCCACGACTCACCCCTGACTACGCCAGTGGAACAACGAGCCACCCCCTCGGGGGCTGTGCCAACACAAGCCCGCATTAGCTAACTGCGCCCTGATTCGTCGTCGGATCGATCCGAAAAACGAGGAAACTTAACGCGAATTACGTCACCAACAGGACGCTTAATTCTGGCTAAAACGAGGCGGAAACGGCAGCGATTTTAACGAGAACCGCTTTATAGAAACGTGGAAATCTCGGTAATTTCTTATTTACGTGTTAGCAATTATAGGCAGATACGTTTAACGCGTTTCGTTTGTTACGCGTAATTAATGTTAGAGAAATTCGCAAATTTCAGAATTTTTGGATTTCGACAGAATTAGAATTTGGAAATTTGGAGATTCAGGATCCCTGATTTTTTCTTTCTTTTATAGAGTTGACAGTTTTAGAATCGTAGAACTTTTAAGCTTTGGAAATTTTGAAATTTAGAATCTGAATATTTAAAGATCTGAAGGTTTGGAAGCGTTAGAATTGGGAAATTTGAAGCTTTGGAAATTTTGGAATTTGTAAAATCGTAGAATTTTAAACGATTGACGAGCTTATTTCTGCGTTCTTTAAATTTTGAAACACAATTATCATACAATAAACGAGAGAGAATATTATACGTGTGGTATCATATTACGTAGAATAAATTACTATAGCTGTAAATAACTGTAAATTATAAATCGCAAGTGGGTGAATTTATCATATTTTTCCGCAACAATTATTCGCAATTATTCGTAATAAAGATTTCATAAAAGGCAGATTGTTAAACTCATAAAATCAACAAAATCACCCTTATTAACCCTCTCAAGCTCATATATCAAAAGTAAAAAAAATCACAGGCGTTTTACATTCCACCCTTAATGGTAATTTTCTCAAATTACTATTTACCAGGTAGAATTAACAAAGTCACTCGTATCAGGCGTAAATATAGAGAATAAAACGTAAACGACGTAAGTGGAGAAATTTATCTTGCGCAATTATTATTGGTGATAAAAGTTTTATAAGAAAGCAAAGGGTGTATATTATTCTACCTGTATTCCACCCTTGATTAACCTATTTTATTAAACTACTATCTAATATACATACAAAATGAACAAAATTACCCCTATCAGCATCAAACATAAAAAATAAATTATACGTGGCACATTTTTGCGTAACAATTATTCGTAATAAAGATTTTCTAAAAAAATTCTTTAGCTTAAATTAGGTTAATTTTGCCAAATTAATATGTACAGCGTGAAATTAACTAAATCACCCCTATTAACACTTCCAGTGCCATAGGTCACGAGCAAATTATCGTGAAATTAGTCGTAAATTAGGTTTCGCCAATTTCGTGGAGAAAAGAGCAATCTTGAATGAGAAGAGTCTTAAATTACGGCCATTTGTATTCTCCGGAGGAATCCACCCCTTGGTGAGCCCTTGAAAAGACAGAGTCTCGATTTCTCGAGTAGGATCGCGTTATCGTTACTATGAAGTTATGTAAATCGTCGGATTACTGGTCCCTGAAAATTGGAAATAGGACATGGCTGAAGGTGTGTGGTCCTGATAAACTTGCAGGGAGAGCGTCTCGTTGAGCTTCGTAGAAAATTACAAATTGCACGGTAATATTCGCGGTAAAGAAAACTCAAGATACTTCTTGGTTCTTGAAGAATTTTAGAAAATACTAATCATCTTTCTAAATTAGAAATTTGTACAAAGTACAAGTAAAAATAGTTTCTCTGTATTAAACAGTATATTTTCTTCATCGCGTTATTCTTTAATATTATGTAACGAGAACAAATTTTACTAAATTCATAATTTAGTAAAAGTTCATTTATTGCAACATTTTCATCGATACCTAAATGTTAATTACTTTTTTCTTACAACCTAACTGTAATCGGAAACGCTGCAAATACGAGTGCTCCTAGACCTTCGAAATCTTTTCCAAAAGAGTTACTAAAGCTTGATGCACACTAGCGATCACATCAAGTCAGACACAGAGTCAAGATCACTCACACGTGATCCAACGAGAGCATTCACGGTAGGTGGCTCGGCAAGTCAAATGAAAATCTATTGACCGTGACATCGGTTTGCTAATCAAGACCCCGGTCAACAATCGAAAAGAACGTGGAGAACGTGCGTTTAATTGAATTTGTAGGAAATTACGACGAACTATATGATTTCAATCACAAATACTATTGTCACAAATCTCAATGATGAAATTATGAAATTATGAATCGAGATAGAATAGTGGAATAAAAATGAGACTGCGCCGAGATTTGACTGTTTGTGATCGTTTAGTGTGAATGTCTCGGTAAAATCCTAGCTTTTCATTGATCCTAATCTGACCGTAACTTTGACTGCTAGTGTGAATCAGGCTTAACCCGTTCTAATAATCATACAGAAAATATCAAAATATCTCAGAGCACACGATATCTATTCTAAATACAAACTTGATGAAACGCAAACACTTTCAAACATTCCAAAACACTTTCAGACATTCCAAAACACTTTCAAACATTTCAAAACTCTTTCAAAAAACCCACAAATCCATTCGAATCACATAGAGAATGGCAAGATATCTCAGAACGGACTATGCCTAGCACCCATGGCTAAGAAGGGTGCGCCACCCTTAACGTCTGGCGATGAAACAAGATAGGGCGAGTTAAGTGTAAGATAGAACCATGCCCGTAGCATAACGAGGAGCGTGAAACAGGCGCAGAATCGTGTCGGATCGTCCCACGGGTCGCGTTACACGCATTAGCTAAACGGCGGTTCTGATTGGCTCCCTTCTACGAGCTGCGCCTTCATCAACCCTCTAAGGTCAAACAGTTGGGGTGGAACTGGGAGTGCGGAGCGAAGTTCAGGACGATCTCCTTATCTCCTTAGGTTGTAAAGGGCGAGTTTCATTGAGTATTGAGTTTGCCAATGGAAACGTGTCTCGTTTAGTAATCAAGCGATCTCGAATTCACTTGCGTTTACAGGCAAAGGGTTAATAGGGGAAATTGGAAGATGAAGGGAAAACAATGATTTTTCGAAAGAAAGATTTGTTGATAGTATAGTACAATATTGAGAATTTTATAGGATTTTTAAGTAGAAAGATACATCTTCCAAAGCATACAATTTCAGAGATATGTTTCAACGAAGATTCTTTCGCTCCGTAAGATGATGGAACCACGAATAAGTGAAATAATATTGAAATATTAAATAAAATTGATTCGTTCGTTCATTTCAATCAGCCCATATTATACCAACGTGAATATTGTGTATTGCGCCAATTGAAAATCGTCAGAATATTTTTCGATGTTTGTGCCGATACTTTTCGATTTCTTTCGCTGTGTACTTTAAGTTACACAGCCCATCGATGAGTAGGTTATATGCATAGTTGATCTGTCAAATTCCTTGCTGAAAGAGAATCGTAGAACATTTTTCATCGCAGATGAGAACTGCGTCTCATCCGGTTTTGTGGGCTTTACCGCCGAACGAGGCGGTAACTCTCGACGATATATTGATTTATCTAGGCAAGTGTAAAAAACATAATATTTCACGCGAAACCGCTAATCTCGTTTGTTCTTCTATTTTTCGTATAATTCTACAAATTCTTATTGATTGTCGATAGATTTAATCGATTAAAGCACACTTTTCATTTCTAATTATAAACGATTCTTCAGTTTCGATTCTGAATGCATTCGATTATAATATTGTTCCATTTTTAGGCGAATTCGGCACCTATCAAAACTACCTTATCATCATGCTAATGTCCTCCTGCTTTCTTATCGCGTTCATCTATCTCGCGCAAGCGTTTCTCGTCGTGGTACCGACAGAATATTGGTGCAAACTTCCGCAAGTAAAAGACCTTACCGCCGAACAATTAAGGGATTTCATGATACCTAGCGCGAAAACGGTCCCTTACGAAGGCCATCATTTAGCGTATTCCCGATGCTGGGTATACGATATAGCAGTGGAAAAAGCGATCGCTGCACATCAGCCGGATACAAATTGGCCGGTGAAGAAATGTAACGAATGGGAATTTAAATTGTCCGCTTCTGACGTGCCTTACATATCCGTAGCCGCAGAACAGAAATGGGTAATAATAAAATTAATATTAAATTACCGAGCAGTTTTTCATTAACGTTATTAGTTTCTATTGAAACAGTCATTCGAAACTTATCGATATTTTATCGTAAATTATTCGAAATATTATGGAAATCGTCATTGTTCAAGATACTGTCTAAAGTTTATTACAAATTGTACGAAACTTTGTTATGGATATTATTGGAAATATTAGCAAAAATTTATTGTAGAGTATTCGAAATATTATTGAGATTTCTCGAAATTTTATCGAAGATTACTTCAAATATTATCGAGTATAATTTGAAATATTATCGGAGATATAATGCAAAATGTTTGAAGTATCGTCGAAATTTTATCGAAAATTATTCAAAATATTATCGAAACGCTGTCACAAAGTATCCAAAATTTTATCAAAAATTATTCAAAACATTGTCAAAATTTGCAAATATTATTCTATCAAATATTATCCAAAGTATCATCAAAATTACTGTCTACTAATATAACTTGAATTTAATGTTTCTCATTTTCTAACACAAATTTCTACCAAATCAGGTATGCGACGAAAGCTACAAAGCGACACTAGCACAGAGTATCTTTTTTATGGGTTCGATTGTTGGAGGCATAATATTTGGTTGGCTAGCTGACAAATACGGAAGAGTTCCGGTCTTAATTGCAACCAATGTTTTTGCGTTTGTCGGTGGCATTTGTACCATATACATAACCAAATTCTGGGAATTCTGCATCTGTAGATTCATCGTTGGTGTGGCCTATGACAACAGTTTCGTGATGGCTTATATACTTGTTTTGGAATACGTGGGCCCCAGATGGAGAACTTTTATCGGTCACATGTCCTATGGAATATTCTATACTATTGGCACGATGGCTATACCATGGATAGCTTATAGGGTCGCCAATTGGCAAACTTTTTCTCTGATCACGACCGTTCCAATATGTGCTGTTATAGTCGCACCTTTCGTTGTTCCCGAGAGTGTCAGGTAATTTCTATTCCGTCATTTATATTGTAAATGCGGATGTGTATGCGTTTATAGGAAATTTACAGGTGCAAATATCTAAAATATATTATTGATGATAATACATGGTTGGGCGAAACAAATCTCCGCTTGAATTCAATTTTTTAGATAGCGTGAAATTGAATAACGTTGTTCTGTAAATCTAACTAAAACCTCTTTAACACCAATTCAGAGAAAATTTAATATAATTTTCGTGGAAGTTAACGAATAAAGTCGTATGAAACAGGTGGTTAATTGGAAAGGGACATATCGAGGAAGCTATGAAGATTATCTCGAAGATCGAGAAAGTAAATAATCGCACGATACCTAACGATGTATATAACGAATTTTTGGAAGATTGCGGGAGAACTGCAGAAACCTTAGCTGGGGAGGAACACACCATTTTCGATTTATTTAAAACAAAACGTTTAAGGTATTTATAATATTTTATCTTGAGCACTGCGCTGTATACTATACCTTACACTTAATTCAATTATATAATTCATTCGTCAAGCGTTACACAATATACAAAAATTGCCAATTAGCAACTAAATCAGTTCTTCTTCGAATTAACTTCTCGAAACATGGACTGCTATTGTGTTAACCAGAAAACATAAATAATGTAGATAATCTCGATGTAGAAATCCTTCCTGTTATATGAACTGCTATAATCATCTAATATTTTACAATAGCAGTATCTAAAATTTGATATGATTTGAAATTCGATAGAAATAGAGAAAAAGAGGAGGATGTTAAAAAGTGGCCATTGTTTGACCTTCTAACGAAGGAAAAATTCTTGCAGGACATTAGGAGCATCCTGAAGGAACAAAAAATATTTATTAGCATTTATGCAAAATATAGGAAAGTGGAAAGAAATAATTGCAAAAATGAAAAGGTGGCAAATGATCAAACTTACAATCCCCTAAGAGTCCTAGTGGTAAATCAATTGAAGTTTCGAATCGGATGAATCGGAAATATCGCAAGATCGTTGTTGTCTATCGTTCTCGCATAGCAATAATCTGGTGGTAGAAATTAATATTTTGAGAAATTTCTCTGTGATTCACTGATAACCAGCTTCTGTTTAAAGAAAAGTTAATTTTCACTCAGTACCTCTTTCCCAAAAAAATGTCAAAAATAACTGTTATTTTGGATCTTTGCTTAAGTACCCTACAAGAATTTTTCGTTCGCAAGGAGGTACAAAAATGACCAATTGTTAACATTCTCCTTTCAATTCCGATGCAATCCTCCACAGAAGGATCACGCTGCTATTAACGGCGGTATGGGGCGTCATTCAGATGGCCTACGATGGTCACATAAGATGCTTGGACCGCCTCGGCATGGATGTATTTACTACATTTACCATAGCATCCGCGACCGAATTCCCAGCCGAGGTGGTAATTGTCTACACTCTCGACGTGTTTGGTCGAAGATGGACGTTGTTCGTCGCGGTGATACTCTCCGGATTGTTCAGCCTACTCGCATCCAACTTCTCGATAGGGATCGTCTTCGTCTCTCTCGCGATTTGTGGCAGACTCTTTATCAATATCGCCTCGAACATCGCGATGCAATACGCGGCTGAATTACTACCAACGGTGATACGAGGCGAGGGCGTGGCGTTCATACACATGACAGGATACGTTACTTCCATCTGCAGCCCCTTCATCGCCTTCTCCAGCAGAGTGATGTACAATCTGCCGATGATCATCCTTGGCACGTGCTGTATATTTGCTGGATCTCTCAGTCTCTTCCTTCCTGAAACACTGATGGAACAACTACCCCAAACGATGATGGTAATTCCAATTACTCGACTGTGCTTCTTTATGCAAATACTTATTTTTGACGATATAATTAATCCTTAAACCGTAAACGCGTGGGTGCTTCATGGCCGAATTATTTCGACCGGGTTGAAAATTTCTCGCAGGATAGTGGGTAAGAAACCTTTATTTTATTTGCGTCTAAAAAATGTTATTTGGGAAAAGTTTTACGATGACTATAATTTAGAACGTTGGAAGATGTTATACGAATTTTTAGAGGACTTTTTTAACAAGCGTTATCTGTTGAGAAATGTATCGGACATGAAAGGCTCGCGATTGCAGTTTAAGGGTACCGTGAAAACGTCTGCAGTCTAAAAATTAAGAAAGTAGAGCCTCGGTGCTAACTATGCTTTGGATATTGTACGTCTTTTTTCATATTGTTTAAGGATCCTGCGCAATGTTCCATTCTCTGCGTAAATTCATAAAATTCCACAATCTAGCGATTACACTGTAACGATGGAGCCTTATGCGTGCTTCGAATCAATTTCGATTGTATCGTGTTTTTCTATAATTGTTAAAAAATTTCTTAAGTTCGAAGAATTATCGTTGATACAGATGTTTCCCTTTCAATTTCGTTCTGAAATATTTTTTTCTTTCTTAGAGTATGCTCAAAACTCATAAGAGTCTCTACTTGATGAAACATAAATGTTTCGTATAGAATGCATAATATATTAATATATTTCGCATGATATAATTTCGCTAGTCACTGTAAATAGCTTATTCTTACGATGATTATATCAATATTGAAAGTTAATTGTTAAAGGACGGAGAGTTATTCGGAATCGATCAGACTTTCTGGGAAACGCCATTGACGAAGAAGAAACCACTGGAACCAACGGTACATCACCTGCACGCCAAACGTCCGGTAAAACGACCGGCCATACTGCGCAGCAGTATGATTTCCGGTTACATTGGCAATGTGAGACGACACACTCTAATGCAACGAAGAGTCAAAGCACTCCAGAGACACTAGAACACCCTATATTTTCGACCAAAAGAGATTAACGTTATTACTGTTACTATCTTAACCCTTTCGTTCCTGTCGACGCGGTCAAAGTGGAACTACAAAATAGATAGTATAATAATAGAAAAAAAGCAATAGATAGTAGAATTGTAAGGTGTCACTTTGATCAGAAGCTGATGTTGTAAAAATCGTAATTTATAAGTTTATTTGTCGTGTAACAGGGAGAAGAAAGTATACACAGATTATGTCTGTTAAATAATTTAGGAATAAAAGAGTTAATGTTAATTGGATCAAAAACTGAAGATCAAACGACAAAGAGGATTTATTATTAATCATTATTTAAATAACGAAGAATAAGGTATTTAATAATGGATCAACTTGTACAATTATATTTATAGATATATAAAGTAGATAAATAAGATATTGTTCAATTTAGACAAATTAATTCTTTAAAAAGATATGATGTTATTTATGTAAAGAGAATAGGAAGATTCGCCTGTACAAAAGGTCAGTTTTTTATTTCTTAAATAAACGAATAAACTTCGAGATGAGCGATTAAAAAAATGAATTATCGAAAAGAAATTGATTATATTATAATCAAAGATGATAGAAAAGATCTTAACGAAACTTCAACGAGGAAAAGAATTTATAAGAATTATACGAAAATACTTCTTCTCAAAATGTATTATTTCCAAAATTTCTACGTCGACAGTGAATATAATTAATAATCATTATACAAGTTTCTCTAAAATCTTTGGAAATGCCAAAAGACACGATTTCAAGCTTCGTTGGTTTTTTCCAAGAATTCACTCGAACAACGCGTGTAATTAATAACAATTAAACGAGCTGGAGGTTCGAGCTGGACAGACGTTTAGTTAATTGCCGAAATTAGCGACAACATTGGGCTTGACATGTGGCTCCATTTAGAGCCGACACATTCGTGGTGCTCCGATTTCGTTTCCCATTCCTTTGAAAAACCATAAATCGCGCGGCTTTTCTTCTTGTCCCAGGTTGGACAGTCACCGTGGGTGGTTCACTAAGAAAAGAACATTCAAAAAACCAGAGACAGAGGCGCGCGGTCTCTCATTACGTTGCAGATTTTCCTATCCTGTTTAGTCCCAAAGATTTATCACAATTTACTATGGAATTTTTCAACGACCCCGCTATCAGTCTACGATATTCTAAAAAAATTCCAGAAAAATTCGTAAACGAATCTTCCTTCTTCGTTCTCCAATTCTTTCGTCTAACGTTATATTTGTCTTCAATGAAAGAGAATAATTTCTTCTTTGGAGTCTGCTTTTTTTGTACGTTGAATTTTTATAATGATTGGCGTGACGAGCTTCGGTGAAAAAATGGAATTAAATGAGAGATTCGAGATTGATTTCAACGGTCTTCTTTAACTTTCTTTAGAGAAGGGAAAGGGTGAGATGTGTTTTTTGAAGCCGCTTCTTCAGTTTACCGGATGAAATCCGAGACGAATTCATGGCTCGTCATTTGACACGACTAATGGGCCCATAATGACCGAGCAACGTGTTCCTGGTGGCCAGGCACACCCAAATTCTTGGGTCATGCGGAAAATAAGTACCTTTGACCATACTTCACGGTGAAATTTTATTCCTTCTATTGTTTCTGGCAGTTTGAACTGGTGGAGCTTCCTGTTTGTTCTTCCTAAGAAGGAAATAATAGAAGAATCTATGAAATACGTAATTATGTGGAATCTGAAATTATATTTGGAATTCACACACAATCCACAAAGATTCTAATACAACCTCAAACAACAGTATGAAAAATCTCTCTCAACAAGAATATTATTCCTACCAAAACTTGCTCAAACTAACTCAAACTTGCTCAAACTTCTTCAAACGATGTTACAAAACTTCTTTAAACGTCAAATCCATTTACACCGATCACGTCCAGCCAACAGAGTCTCTCAAACTAAATTTCAAACAATATAACAAACTACCTATCAACAAACATATTATCTTCAAGAAAACTTGCTCAAACTTCATATCATTTGCGTCAAACACATTTGTTCCAGAAACAAGTATGTGCAATAACTTTGCTCGAACCGTTCAAACCGGCGAAAATAATCAAGGACAATATCCCCCAAACTAAACCTAACCACCTCCGATCCTCCATCTACCCAACCTCATCCGCAAAAGAAATAATCTTGAACTGGAAGCAACGCCATAGCGGCGGTTTCCGTATTTCAAGGAGCAACGGCCTCGCGTTGACAGCGGAAACGAGTGTGAGCTCGTAAATGCAAGATTGCCTGCCCGTTTTACGAGCTTTCTATCGCGTTTTCGGGATTATTTGAGAAAATGGAATCCTCTGTAAAACCCCACCTCTCACGATTCTCTCACCCCGACACTTAGAAACAAAGGTTCCCCTTGCCCCAGGATGGACTGAATAAAATTCCTTGCACACATTTGGCAATAAAATTGAATCATTTGGAACATAATTCAATATATGTATTAAATTCTGAATAATTTCGACATATTTCGACTACTGATAGGTTTCTTAGGTATCGACAGGAATCTTTACAGTTTGGAGAAGCCTTAAAATTCGTGTAGGTTTCAAAAATATCGTAATAAGTGTTAAAATTCTCGATAGACTCGAATAAATTTTCAGTTTTGAGTCTTTAAAATTTGTACATGATCTTGAAATTGTTAAAAGTCTCAAAAGTCTTAGTAAGCCTTGGAATTGTTGAGAATCTTGAAATTCTTCGTAAGTCTTCGAAATTTTGCCAAGCCTTGACAAAATCTCGAATCTCGATAAGTTTCGAGTCCTTAGAATATCTGTAATTTCTAAAACCCTTTAAATTACTTGAAATCTTAAAAATCGTAATAGTCAACTTTCTCATTTTCAAATTATATCGATCTACTGGTCGAGCAATTTATGAAACTTAGTTCTGATGAATCGAATCGTAAGACCTGATTTCAAATCACGAGGCTAGATATTATCGTGTGTAGGGTGCTTAAAAGCGAACGATCGCCGAACGTGTTGGAAAAGTGGTGTCGAGGAAAAGGGTGGAAAACGTGAAATGCAAACCAGCTGGAAAATCGTAAAAGCTGGAAATGTAACGAAACGTAATCGGGGCCGGCTGGTCGAAACACGGTGGGCGTTGCACCGAAAGGAAGAAAAGGGGATGAAAGAGGATGAAAAGGGATGAAAACGAGATACCGCGGCGCGTATGGCGGTCGTTTTATTGCGGCCGCGTCCTTCAACGAAAGTTGCCGTAAAAAAGAGCCGCGATCGTAAAAGTTTCAGCCGACACTTTTCTCTTATCGACTACTCTCTTTTTAAATTTTCTTCCGTATCCAACGGCTTTCGACGCTAATGAGCCGTGTGCGTTCAAAGTAGAATTATAGGTTGCAACGAGGCGTTTTCCTTCTTTTGGTTACATTGAAACTATTTTTCCTTCCAGTCCCTAGGATCAGAAAATTTTTTGTAAAGTCGACTTGTGCGTGACGGTATGGTGATTTGTTTCGCTCTTATGTCTATGGTTTCGCTTGGAAGGGGGCGTTGATCGTGGGAGAAGAAGTTATTTGAGAAGGAGGAAATCTTTGGAGATGTCTAAAGTTTGTTGATAGAGTTTGAAATTCTGGAATTTATGTATATTTGTATCTCTGTCTGGTGGGATTTTTATAGTAGTAGATCTTTGGGGGATTATAAGATACACATCTGAAAAGATTAAATACAAAAATATTCCATTAAATATGAAAAGTACATTTTCAATAATATTTTATTTTATTACAACGAATTATTCCGTTATTCTCTAAATAAAGGATAAGCTGAATAATTCAAAGAATAGTGTAACGATATTAAATATATCAGCTACTTAGACAAAATTTATTATCTACTTATCGTCTCATCGAAGAACCCCTTTCCAAAGGATATTCACAAATTGAACCTGTATCTATAGCTACTTCAGATTGAAACAAAAAGGTTCAAATTTCCAAGAACCAGGTCAGTTAAATCTCACACTGTTCGCAGCTTCGGTATCCATCACCATCATTCATCCTCCACAATTTCTCAACGACTTGTCCAGCAATAACCAGATACATTCGATTCGGTTTCTCGACTCGAAAACCCTCTGCGTAATCTTTCTTACCGATTTCTCTGTGCAAACAAACAATTTTCTGCTAGCAGGGTGTAAGAGCGGCCCGTAGAAGGTAAAAACGCGTGGATACACACGTGCGCCGCGGCGAAGCGCCGACTTTCCGGCCAATTTGCGCCGATAAAACCGAACCGACCGTGGCTACCATCCCGAGGACGCGTCCCGCCACGGCAAACCGGCAATTTTCACCTTCCACGCAGCCTACACTTCCTTCTCTCTTCTACCAACGATCATATCCCCTTCAGAATGTTACACGGCCGCCTTCACCGACGATCCTCCGCTTCCTACGTGATTGCTCGGCAACTACTGTTTGTTTAACCGGCCACTCCGCCCAACGAAACTACCCTGTCGAAGATTTTCGCAATTTCCGCCGCGTTCCGACTCCCTTTCACGCGCGATCCTGCTATTTTCTCGTTTTTTCTTCTGCCATTCTCTTTTTAGTCTTTCTTCGTCTTTTTTGATTTTCGTTCGCTTTAAGTTCAGTTCGAAGAGGTAAGGGCAATTCTTTTTGTTAGAATTCGCGATACCGTGGCTCGGTCGGTACGTTGGTTTCTGTTGGTTTCCGAGGAAGAGCGAAGATCGAGAGTACCGGATTGCGGGAGAACGAGTTGAAATTGTGGTTGCAATTCCGTGCAGCGCGGTTTACTGCCACACGGAGAGGTTTCGCGGGTCCGAGTAACGTTCGCCAAAATGGAGGAAGCCTCGATGGTTTCCGGGATGCTCCTGATGGAGTGAGAAGCCTGCACGAGACTCGCTCCCGTGGATTTCAGGCGATTCGCTGCTTTATGACCGTTGTGATGGATTTTCTGTCGTTTTACCTTTTATCGTTTTTATCTTCTTTTATATCGAATGCTTGCGAATATACTCGCAAGCATACTTTCTTTTAGAGTATGATTTATTTAGAAAGATCTTCTTCGAAGTAGAAGATAGAGAAGAAGAAAGTCTAGTGCAATTTAATGGAAGTTTCGTTCGCATATTCTGTTTCTTATGGATTACATAAATGTGAGAAGAATTTTGTGGTAGTTAGATCAATTACGTACAACACGGAAGTATATCAATCCTTGAAAATTTTGATAAATGTTTCTCATCCACTTGTTTCTTATTATATGTATGCATATAATATTCTTATGAAATTCATAAGGAGCATTTCCTAGTAATTAAACCAAATATAGATTCCCACTGAAGATATAAATACATATATATATATATATATCAGTAAAGAATCAATATAGTACCATAATAAAGTATATACCTCTGGTAAAATAAAATTAAAAGAACATCTTAATAATTGCATATCCTGATCCTATTAAACTCAATACAAAGTTAATGAAAATCGGTACATATAAAATAATCACGGAGGTTAATATAAAATTAATATCAACAAATTATTATCCACAAACCATTAATTTCAACTATTAAAAAAAGGAACAATCCAAAAGACCAATAATCTTCAATACTAAAACCTTTAGCAACAATCTTTTAATACAATCTCTTTAAAACCAACGAAATTTTTATTTTCGTCTATCAATCACAATCTCTGAATGCAGAATACTAATTATAAATTATACTTTACTCCACGAGTGATTTAAAGAAACATTAAACGAATAACTCGTAAACCGGCAGCCATTTATAGAGCGGAGTTCGATCACTATTTTATCAGTGTTGCATACACACGTACGAAAGTGGCCGTTCATATGGGCAAAGTAATTCAATTTCTGTCCATTATCCTCGGGCTGGCGGCGGGACTCGATTTGAAAACGATAAGCGGCGTAAAAGGTCGAATTAAAAGGAGTCGTGGCGATTGCTGGGTCTCCGGTTCTACGAGCGATTTATGCTGGCGCATAAAAGTCGACAATACCCGGCTTCCCATTAAAATCGATGCCCGTGTCCGACCCGCTTTACAGCCGAGCCGTAAACATTAATTAAAACAAGAAAAATCAATGGCGTTGTTAATTTTTCGGATCGTGATGTGGGTCGTGCCGTGGCGATACTTCACGCACGGTACGCTCGTGATAATATCGTTCTCTGGTACAATGGTAAATGGTAATTACGTTTCTTGCACTCGTAGGAGGCTTAAAGGATGGGGGATGTCGAAACGTTATTTTGACGTGGATTCTATGTTGTAAAACTTTTGCTCCGTAAATAGGAATATAAAAGGGAATATGAAGTTTTATTCTGCGATATTTTAGCTTTTTAAATTTAGAGGACGCAGAATTTTACTTCTCGGCGAATTGTAGTTTCATAAATTTAGAGGAATTTCACGTTGGGATATTTGTGTATTCGCGAGAGCAAAGCTTCAAATCTTGGACCATGTGAATATTGCAACATCGAGCATCTTACTTTGTACCACAAAACTCTACAAAACTTGTAGGTTTCTACTTTCGAAATTCTGAAGCTTAAAATTAAACTGCAATGGTTGCGTATTTATACTAGTTCAAAAATTCATAAATTCTTACTATTAGAATTCTCAGGATCTTTTTAAATCTCCAAAATGTTCAACTTTCCGAGCCTCAAGGTTCAAAGTTTCAAACTTAAAATTTTAAAAATTTTTAAAATTCTCCTGAAAATTCTCGATCCTAATACGCTAAAAATCTCAAATTTCTTCAATTAGAGCTGCATCATTTCAAAATTCCCACTATTACTCGTCCCATTAAAATTTCCCAATAAACGTCGACCTGATTTACATGAAAATTTCCATCGTCAAAACGATAAATCCCGTGAGGTTTAATCTCCATAGAGATTCCGTAACGGCGATAAATTCCAACTGGAATCACGGATGTCCCTGCTAATTTCGTAGACCGATTTAACCAACGAGATCTGTCCGTCGGATCTCGAAAACGTGGGTCACGTCGCTATAAAACGTCGACAATTACAGAGATACGCGAAAACAGCGTCAATTACGGCAATTAGCGAGGTTCGCGGAATAGCGTCGTGTCAAGGTGCTTGTAAACTCGATAGAAAGCTCGTAGTCCGCGTCCATTTTGTTTTAAACACAAGTTGTCGTGACTACTGTTCATAAAATTCTTATCATCTTTATGGTTTATTTTATTTCTCTTTTTTAATGATTTTTATTACTCGATAATGAAGTGAGCCGTTTTTCCCTGAATTTAATTAGTTTGATTTACTGTAATTACAACAAGGATTATGGCTTGTGTAGCGTTTATCGGATAGGTAATCTCGAGTAAACGAAGTTAGTTACGCAGGAGGATCAGTTATGAACAAAATTTTAGAGATAACAGGTATTTTGACTCGTTTTCCGTTTCCCTTTCCATTCTGGGAATTGTTTAATGTCTCTTGAGCTTAGAATTCGAATCTATTTAATTTCGCAACTCGGAGCTCTATCAATTAGAAACCTTGAAACTTGATATTGTAAATTTTCTTTTACGATTGCAACGTGAAGTTTCTTAACGTAAAACAACTTAAAATTTGTATCTTCCAATTAAAAAATTCCATCGCGTCACGTGCAATTTAAAACTTCGTAAAATCATAAAAATCTGTCGAACTGGAATCTCCGGCCTCCATACATTTCTAACCCAAACTCTATCTGTAAAATTTCCAATCTAACAATTCGGAAGATCACGAATGTCTCAAACATAAATTCCCAACTTTTCGATGCGAACCTGAAAATTCCAATTCCATCCAACCTCCATAGACCTGCACCTTGACCCTAACAATTCCGCAAGATTCGTCAAAAATCAAAAGGACACGTCTGTCCAGAGTCCACAAAGGCGTCCCTTGATGTTTCACCCCCGTGTGTCGTACAAAGGGGCGGCAAGAATAACATCGTCGTGGAAGAAAAGAGAGTCCCAACGCGCCGAGTACATTACGCGTTGTGTGCTTACAGTTTATAGGGTGGCTGCCGGCGATTATCCCCCGGCAGTTAACTCAAATTGCATTATGGGAGGGCTGGTCGCGTTCTGGGGCCGATTGCGGGGTGGGCTGGAGCTTTCCAACCCCCCCCACGATCATCGGGGACCTCGTAACACGCTGTGCACTTTACAAACGAGCCGTATTTGCACGCGTTCCCCGTCCTTATCGATCGTGATAACGGGGGTGATAACGCGGCTCATCGGCTGTGAAACTAATTTTCCGCATGGAAATGATAATGGCGTTATCCGCGAGGGGAGAAGTGATTTCTTTCCCGCTTGCTTGCATAATCGGTGAAATAATTGTAATTGCGTTGCCTCGGTTACTCGGCATTTCATCTATTAACTGTAAAAGATGAGTTCATTTGTTGGCTACATTGCGTTGGTTATAACTTTGCTCCTTCAGAGGATTTATAAAGCATTGATTATAAAAATATCGAATAGATTTTTCATTTTTAATCCGTCTTTCAATACAATACATGATGTGAAAATAATATATTTAATAATTAAACAATGAATCTTCTACTGGAATAATTTAATCTGAGAAAGTAACATTGTCAGGTTGAAACATTGCTTATATAATAGTAATCGATCTACATTTGTAAAGATTGAAATGAGTTTAATGCGTTTTAAATTTATTTTCGGTTCCTATTAATTGCCTTCTTCTCTACGATTAATTGCTTCTTTCGCGAATTCTTGTTCTGTATTTAATTCAACAAGTTCTAAATCCAGAGATTTTAATCCATTAGAAAGTAAAGTGATAAATTTCCATTCTAAATTGAATCTCCCTCTTTAAAATAACCTAAAATAATCTAAAATATTTATAATTAAACCTTTATATCTATAATTAATATACACAGTGGCGTTTTCGCTTCGAAAATTGATTAATCTCGGCTCTCATCGATCTCCGCTCAAATTGCGTTAATTTCGAGCGCAACGAGGCGCGAAGTGTGCGCACACGCGCGCTCTTGGTGGTACGCAATGGGGCATCCCCGGGTCTATTTGTTTAATGGGGATTATTGCCTAGCCCATAGGCTAGCGGATTGAAATCAAATGACACGTGACGCCCTTTTACTTTCTTTCGCCTCTTTGTGCTCTATTGAGTGAACCGTACGAAACGAGTTTGTTACAGAATATTCGAAATCGATTCTCTTTTCGGAAATGGAAGGAATTGTCGATTTTAATCATCTCTTAGACTCCGGTCACGAATCATCGATTACGAGGAGCAAACCATAAAACTTCAACGTCCTTCTACGAATTTTAACGGTCATTTTAACGTTCGACGTTGAAAGAAATTTTGTAAGATTCAGATAAGTCGTGGAATAAAACTGGAATAGGGTGCATAGTTCGATGTTCGTGTCTTTTACGTTCAGTTAACGTGTGATTAGGTATGGAACGTGACTTCACTGGATGTTGCAGCACCTTCGAAGTTAAGTATCATACGATTTAACGTCGATACTGCTCACCATCGTGTTCGCAACTTCGAAGAATCGCTCGAAATTACACGTTCTCGATACGCGTGATCGAAAAAATCGTAACGACCTCGCTGCGGGTTAAAGTCTCGTTCGCACTTGAAAATTGATACGTAATGCAACCTTGAAACCGTACTCCAACACATTCATTACCACATTCTTTTCGCTGAAAACCTTCTACATACTACGACAGTTCAATCTCAAAAAAGAACATTGTCAGTATTAAATTACTTAATTGATCTTTCTATAGAATATTAAGATAGTACATACTGTTTAAATTATTTCATATGCTATTTTAAATTCTTTACTGTTTGAGAAATTAAAAGGTTCGAGGAAAATCTTTACTGTATTGTTATAATCACTTGTTAAGTAAATTGTCTGAAATAAGAATTACTTGAAAGAATATGGAGAATATGAAGAATAAAAGAACATTTCACACAGTGCGAACACCTATTTTAATATAAACCACGCATACAATAAATAGCGTATAGCGTGTTCTAATTTATTAGTACATCAGCTACATTTGTCTAGTCGTAATATTTCGTATCAAAAAGTATAAATGCCACTCCAACTTGAAGTTGAATAATTCTATTTCTGTATAGTCAAATAACGCAAGTGTGGTCGTGGCTTAACTCGTGGCTCCAAAACTAGCCAATCTTCGCGCGAAGTTCGAATTTGCGTAAAACGACGTGATGTAATATTAAATCAGCCAGGTCCGCGTCGTATACGATCAGATTACATTATGGCAGAAAATTGCAAGCGTGCACCGGGCTTAACGTGCGGCGTGAAACAGCGTGCGAGATCTTCCTCGTGCAACTATTTTGCAAAACTGCGCTTCCAGCGTATACCTGCTTAACAACAAACGTCGCAAACAAATTCAATCACTCGGTCCATTTATTGTAATACGCGTTTTCAGACTTTATTATACAAATTCCGCGCTGGCAGACATTGTAAAAGAAAGCTTCCATCATTCGATAGCCCATATACATAATCTTCCGACCAGTCCAATCAGTTTCAATCAATTACCAATCTATTTGCAACTTTCAATTTTATCGTCTATACGTTTTATGCTTCTTATAAAATCTTTTTAAACATTTTTTTTCTTTTCTTAATGCAGGTACTCCATTTTTGCAGGTTCGTAAAAGAAACATCGGGAGATTGAATCGTGAGAATTTATCAACGGTGCTCGAGATTCGATCGCCTAAATGGCGTCGATCGAGGGACATTGACACCATTTCTGTACGCAACTCGAACGAAAAACAAGTACGTTTTGATTCGCGCCCCACGATTGCGAAATTCCAAGCAGAAAAAACAATCTGAGTGAGTCTTGATATTAATTAGGTAATTTAAGGCGGTCGAAGCGTTAATAAACTAATTAAGAACCACAGCTTGCTGCCTGTGAACCGGAACCATAGATAATCTAATACACCATTCCACAACGTTTCATCATAATTACATCAGCTACCCAGGCGATAATTTTTTTTCTGTCTTGTTTCTTGGTTAATACTTTGTCCATATTTTTCTTCTTCATTTTGTCCGTTTTTTCTTGGAGGGAGGAGGGGCTTTTATCAGTTTACGTATATATTTATATCTACCGAATGTTTCAAAATTGGTGACGTTCTAGTAAAATTTAGTGAAATTAATCGATATAGAAACTTCAATTACTAAACAAATTTCACATTACGACACGGAGCGGCTGTAAAAAGTATTAGCACATATCTTTTAATGAGACATATTTTTCCTGGGGTTCTACATTTCATTTACATAATATCCACTTTTTATAGTCACATGAAAGTATCATTAAATGATAAGAAAAATTTATTTGAACGTAAATTAATACATTCAACGCGGACAGTTTCTGCGATTGCTACTTTCCATGAGAAACATTAAGAAAAATTTCCTTCTACTTCGTTTTACTTAAAAAATGAATACACTATGTATCGTAGAGAAATATTAAAAGAAAAAAGAATGTCGGTATGATGTATCGATATTGCTCAGCGAAGGTCTTCTACCTCCTCGATACATATATCAATACCACATTGAAATGTTAATTAGGATGTGAATGCTATAATATATGATGTTAAAAGATTAAAATCATACATTCAGTAGATGATTCCCAGCTTTGAAATGATATGTCATGGCACATCCACAAAGATAAATAAATTTATTATAAAAGATACTAGAAAGTCGATACCACAGAGTCTGTCGACTATAAGAAAATAACTAAATTCTCTAAAACCACCAAACTCCGCAACAAACAATAGAATAAATGTTCTGTTACCACGAACCGCCCCTCTCGTCAAATATATGACAATTATTTATCGTAAAGAATAATAGAAATTCGATACGACAGAATCCAACGTTCTCAACCGTCCTCAAAAAGATACCTAGATTCTCTAAAACCACCACACAAACTTGGTAACAAACAATGGAAGAAGCGTTGTGTTGCCATAATCCACCCTTTCCCTCGACTGTATGACAAGGAAGAAGACGGGGTTGGCGGTGAATCACAGAACAAGTTCCATGCAAATCCGCGTAACGGGACCGTTTATTCGGCCCATAAAAAGCCCAATAAAACCTTCTTCCGTGCGAGAAGATGGCCTGTCCCCTCTGTCCACCCCCTCGCCCCCTTTGTCGCGCACCCCCGACAGAGGATAAATCGTCGGCTGGAATAAAGGATACACCGCGGGGGCGTCGTGAATTCTCGTTACGACTCGTATCCAGAAACGGAGAGAAATCGTTCTACATATTGCCTGGAATTGATCTTCTCCCTTTCCCCTTTCTGCCATCTTTCTTCGTTCGTGGAAACTTCCACCCCTTATTCCGACCAATTTCCCTCTTTCCTCCCTTTTCAAACTTTCTCGTTTATTTTTATCTTTCCAGGAACCGCGTGGTTTTCGGAAAGATTCGGACTGTAGCTTTAGAAAACGAGAGGCCGAGCTTTTCGTGCCAGGTGACGAATGGCGGAGGGAATTTGGAAAACGAGGACAGGTTCGCCGAGGTTTAATTAACGAGCTCGATCGAATCGCTTGTTAGGAGAACCGTTCGGAGGAGGATGATTTAGAGACGCGTCTGGTAGGATTTATGAACCTCGGTATATTTGGAAACGTGGTTTTTGGGTTGAGTGCGCGGGTTTTTGTCAGGTTTCTAGATGCGGAATGCGTATAATAGTGTTTTAATTAATAGCGCGATTATTGTTAAAAGTATCTCATAAACGGGGAAATAATTCCAATTTTTCACGCATATCAATATCCTCGCTTTTTACAATCTCGTTTCAGTTACAGAATCGTTTCTTTTGAAAATTCTTTATGTTGAAAGATTTCTAGCGATAGAATGTAATTTTCTTATCCATTTTTCTTATTTTTCATGCAGATACTCCTCTTCCGATTTTTATTAACGCTTTTGCATACTGCACAAAGGTTGATATAAAAATCTCGGATAAAATGATATATATTGAAATATAAAAATAGCTGACAATTACTTAAATCTATTTCAAAATACTGTCAGCTCACCGATTTCGATGATTTCTTAATAAACCTCCTAATAATAACTATTAAAACCTACACTAATGTATACGTTAGTATTGGTTACTAACCACCTTACAACGAGGTACACGTACAAGAAAAAGTTGTTCAAAATGTTAATTTCTACAACATATTCAAAAATCATCGAAACGGTGAGGCACTAATGCTTCTATATAATTACTGAAAGTAATATATACTTAAAGAAGGTGCTTAAAAAATATTAGAAATAATTCTTCGAAAGTTCATGATGCTATCGAAACCTTCTAATGGCGTATACAAAAGAAATTTTTGCGCGATGATAGACGCGTTCGCAGATCAACCGGAAGCCAGTCGAATAATCCGTCGCTGCTGCGTTGACACTATAAACAGGGTCTCGGTGTTGGGAAAATATTATTCCAAGGAGGGTCCGTCAGAACCCTTCAGAGGGCCGGTGAAAGCGATACACCGTTTTGTATCGGCGCCAGGTGGCGAGCCTTGTAGATAACATTAAAGCCAATAAAGAAAATATCGCCGGCTAAGTAGAAGGAACCTGACGAAGAGGGAGCACAGTTGGAGTAATGGGGAGTAATAATGGCGAAATAATGGAAAAATAACAACGAATCGATCTTGGGGACTAAAAGCTGAGTAACGTTACATTATAGTTTAATGTAAGAAGAAGAATAGTAGCGTTATTAGTTAGCGAAGATTGGTATGTATGTATTTGTAGTGAAATTTTTCAGAAGATGAAAAGATAGATAAACGAATTGGTAAATGAATGGTTTAAAGGATCACGGTTTAAATAATTTTCTGTGTTTGAAAGTTTGAGGGATTAAAGGCTTGTTAGATCGATGCGAAATAAATGTGCGATTATTATTTAGAATGACAAATAAAATTACGAAAGCGAAGTAGTTTAAATTACAAAGAAGTGGATATTATCCTGATCACGTTTGATTATTTTGACAGTCGAAAGATTGAACGAAATATTAAGTACATTTACAAAAATCATAAGTTACTTCTACACTTCTCACTTGCGATTTTCCATCAAATATCAAATTGTAATATAAACTCGTGCCGTTTTTAAACGCATATTACATAATATATTGTAGCAAATATAAACAAATAAATATATATAAAATATAAGATAAGATAAATATAATATAAGACGAATTTATATTACAAGCCAATATTTCACTGATGATACAAATTCGACTGTGCAAGAGAGCTCAGCCAACATCATCCTTCTTGTCAGCTCCCTAAATTACCACCCCTTTTGCAATTTCAATCCCAAACTTTCCAAATCTCCTGCTTGTCGCATAAAACCTACAAATATCTTGAAATCCCGCCAAACGAACCTAAAAGGGAAACCTAAAAGAAACCCTGAGAAAGATTTCTAAAAAGTTAAAATTCTGTCAGATGCAAAGAGAACCGGCGAAATTCCACGAAGGACCGAAGTACCGCGAAAAAGAAACGCACGTTGTTGGAGGAAATTTAATTGCCGGGCAAACTGGCGGGAACACGGTGTTCCGTCGGCGTGGATTTCGCTTCGGCCGTGTTTCCACTGGAATCAAAGGCAACCCGATCGTTCGAGTGGTAACATTAAGTGTTTCGACAACGGGCGTGTTCGAGATAAGGGCAACACGGTCCTCTCTTCCTCGCGACCGACAGATGCGCAGCGAAAGTCGATCGCGAGTAGAGCGTGCCAGGCTCTTCTTTCTCCACTGGTGAAAATAAGCCGGCAGATAAGGGTGAGAGCAACGTTGTCGTATCGCTAATTTATACTCCTCGAAAGAAAGCTGGTTCCAGTTCGGAGGAAAGCGCGTGCCCAACATTTTGTTCTCTATATTCTTTTTTTTTTTTTTCTTTTTCAAAATATGTACTCATGTGGCTGAGGGAGAAAGTTTCTTCCGAAGCTCTTCTTCTTTTGGTGCTTGAAGAGTTTAAGTACTCTTAACTTTTTATTACGTTCTAAGCTTTTTTAGAATTGGTCTTTATAATTGCACGAGATGATATCGTGTGTGATATAATAACGTATTATTAATTAGGAATTCGCATTCTTTCCTGTAAAAACATCTTTCGTTTATTTATACCCGAATTGTCGATAATTCTTCCTCTACCTTTTCTACGTATCTTTAGACGAGGAGACGAAGATCTCTTCCGTGATTTATTTTATTATTATATTCACTTTCATTGAATTCGCGCCTTTGCCAGCTGTCAGACTTACAACCGTACACAAACCCTACACAGTACAACGATACTAGTTTTCTTTTACATTCGTGACACTTATTTCTCTAGTTCTTATTCTAGCTATCTTAGTTTAACCTATCTTATCCTGTGTTTGTCTCCGTTCTATTATTTAACTACTCTTTAGAGAAACTTGACCATTTCTAAAAAGAAATAAATTCCAAACAAATGGCACGTAAAAGAAATATTTAAAAACCATCTTCAGCTATTCTTCCTGCAAGTTTTTCTAAAAAATACACAAGCAAAGCTATGGTAAATTATTCTCAACATATCTATAACTGTTTCGGCCGTATTCTACATGAAAATCTGCCATTTTCCCATTAAAAAGATCTATTTTCGTCTGCCCAATTATAAAAAATTCTCCCTCTATTCTTTTCAGGTACCTCTGTCCAGAAAACAAAGATTCGTACTCCGTAGATGCTACCATCGAACCATTCTGCGAAAAGAAAGAAAGAACCTCTTCCTCTACCAACTCTCATTCTCTCTCTCTCTCTCTCTCTCTCTCTCTCTCTCTCTCTTCCGTTTGGTTGTTCGCTGGAACGCTGGAGGCGCGTTAACGATACCATCTCGAGGCGCTCTTCGACAAATTCATAAAGTGCAGTTCATAAAACGTACCCTTAAGATAGACGGGACCCTCTTGAGGTTGCGAGAGGGAGAGGAATGAGAAAGGCGGGGAGAGGGAGCTCGTAACTTCAACGTAAACGGGCGTTGCGTTAAGTCGACCGGATAAAATGATGGCTCGTGCGAACGGAGGCAGATGCATCCACGTAAGTGCAACTCTTGGCACGTCATACCGTGTATCCCTGTCTCCTCCGTTCCTCTTGAACCTATCTTCGAGGCAAAGTCATCGACAGGGACCACGGGAACCCGTTCTGTGTCTGCTCGGAAACCATAAAAACATCCTTCCCCTGATCGAGAAGCTTCGTCATATTACAAATGGTTTCTCTCTTGCGTTTGAAATTTTTGGGCGATTTTAAACTATACGATTTTTATTTATGGTATTAGTTGTGCATCTTATGTCTTACATTTTTCTTTCTTTTACTTTAAGTTATACGTTTTTGGGGTACCAGTTGACCATACAATTTGGCAACAAAAATCCATACAAAGACTTCACTGAAAAATATGGAAAAATATGAAAAGCCTAATAACAAGGAAAGAATTCAAATTTTCAATTTTCCCAACCATCCGTCGCTTTCAAATTATTTCATAACTAGTCCGATTCTTCCAAAATCCACGATATCCGCTTCCATTATCCACAAACCATGTCAATTTTCCAAACCACGCGGAGTACTCCGCGTTGCTTCCAAATTATTGAACAATTAGCCCGATTCTTCCAAAACAATATCCACGAGCCATAAATAAATCTCACGTTTAAAAAATCCAATTGAAAAAAGGCTGCAGCCAGCTGAACGATCAATCCCATCCCGGAGCACGGATGCTAATTGCGACGAAGAAGTGGAATTAATTAGCATTTGCTCGCGGTCCAAGGACCGTAGTAATATTCGTCAATGGCGTCTCAACCCCCGAGGGGCAAACATCTAGACGCCCTTCTCTCTCGAATAAACGAGGAGGAAAGACGAAGAACGAGAGGGATGTGTTAAAACGTATTCTAATGCGTGAATGCGTGCGTGCTAGGCCGAGCGAGCGTGTGCACGATGGTTTAACAAGGGTCTGACAGGCTCGTTGCCGTTGTTATTTATCGGTTATGTCGGCGCATCTCCCATCTCGACGAGAGAGAACCTCTCTCTTTGTCCCTTTCTTCCTCTTCCTTCACCATTCTTCCATTTTCTTCTCGCTTCATACGCGTTTCTTCTTCGTTCTTACTTTGGCTCGTCTCTTTTACTCTTCGTTGTCAGCTCGATGTTCGCGCGCGTAGCACTTCTGTGGCCCTGCTTGGACACCAGTAGCGTAGAAGTGCTTCCTGTGATCCGGGAAATGACGCGATGATGGATCCTTCAGGAGAATGGGCTATGGATGTTGGTTACGAGGTCTGTTGGTCGTCGTAAAAATTGTAAATTAATTTTGTAGGTTTACGGCATTCTTCCTATTTTCGTGATTTTTCAATGGATCTCAAATTTCTTCATTGCAAAATATTTTAAACATCCACTGGCATCTGCTTCACCAATCTGCCTTTACCGAGTCTTTGCAAAAGGTACTAGCTACCCCGAATTCCTCGCGAACTCTTGAGAATCTTCGTAAAATCAACAAATCGAGAACAATCTATCTAACATCGAAACTAACTCATCGACGAATCTGAAATGCAAATTCCTCAGAATCTTCATCCCGGAAAATCTAAGCGTAGAATACACACTTGTTAAACGTCTACAAGCTCAATAAATTAAGAAAAACCGTAAGAAGGTTAAATACAGCGTACAAACTACGCACAATCGACTAAGATTGCAGAAAACCTACGGATGTTCCTATAAAATATAAGCTTGCGAAGGTATTCGCGAACTCGATAAAAATTGGCAAAAATCTTAAGAAACCTAAATATAACATAGAAACTAACAAATTACCCAAAGAAGCCAAGTATAAAAGACAAACTTGCAGAAATGTTCGCAGACCTAACGAATTAACAAAAGTCTTGAGAAACCTAAGTACGTGTAACATGGAAACTGCCAAATTGACCAAAGTATGAAACGCAAGCTTCCAAAACTGTTCGCAAAGCCAGTAAATCGACAAAGATCCAAAGAACCTAAAATATAGAATAGATGCTGCAAAGAAATACTCACAAATTCATGAGAGTGCGACCAAAAAATAGTGAAGAATTATGGAATACAAGATCTTGGGAGGTTACGCCATTGGGAAAGACGTGGCTTATGGAGATGGCGAAGCGCGTTCTCCTGTGGTTTATACCGGGCTGAAGGGGCGCGGGTGGTGAACTGTTAGTCTGAAGCACGTGTTAAAAACATAACCACTTACTTCAATGGGCTCGGGGTTTATTTATCGCGCCTAGTCTCCCCCGCACACGGTTCGCCATGTTAATACGGTCGGGACGGTTGGCGACGAGATCGACGTTGCCTCCCTGATGGAAAACGAACCTGATGGGAAAAATTGTTTTCTTCAACGATGACGAGTGATTTCCATGCTATAGAGCAACCTCGATGATAACCACGTAGATGATGGAATTACACGAACGATGGAACACGTTTAGCTTGTTTCTAAGGCTGAGAACGATTAAATCGTTTCCGGTTGGTAAGCGTTTAATGGACGAACATTAGCGTGTCGATATCTTAATGTCACGACGGGAAAAGCTTTTCGGTGGAAGTCGACGGGTTAACATCCTGTTTTGAGCGACGCTCACGTCTCGTTTCGCGTAATGGCGGTGGCGATGGATACGGTTATGGGTGGTTTTGATGACTCGCGGTTCGGTTGCGTGCAACCCCGGCTTGTTTGTAACAATAATAACGCGTTTGGTCTTGGTGCAGGAATTTGGCTCCCCGCAATGATTCATTGACACAGTGATCGCGTTGATTCGATGCTGCATTTGGAATTCTTCGCGATATCTTTTGTTTTATCCTTCCCGCAGAATCTAAATTCTTCCTTGTTTTCCATATTCTTGGATCGTTTTTGTTATTTTTGTGTTTTTAAAGGGTTGAGAAATTAGCGAAGGTTTCAGAGCCACTGGATTGGAGAAAATGAAGGACAAAAGATTAGAGGAAATAGAAGATGGAAGGTAAAGGAAATATGATATTTCTGTAGTTGAGAATCAGCAATATTCAAGAATGTTCACTTGCGAAACAATTAACAGTACCAAGATTTAGTGTCTCCTGGGAATTTCATAAAATTTACCAAAATTCTTTAATGTTACACAGAGATGAGAAAAGAAGCAGTAAAGGGTGAATGCACGTAATTTCTTTCAACAAAAGTCTTCCGCGCAGTTTCCCAAATTCTAAGGATTCTTATCGCTTAATCACCTTTACCCAAAATTTCCATAAAATTTCATAAAATTCCCTAAAATTCTCGACAGTTCCGTAAAGAGCCACTAAGGGTTGAATTCGCATAATCGAGCGGGGTTTTCGCGCGGCAGTCCACGGAAATCGCAGTTAACATCGGCTGGACAGATTTATCAGGGCTGTTCCCAGAGGAACGCTCTGTCAACGAGGCTGGCGACGCGTCCTGTGGGACGGCGACCGTTCATACATGCGAATCGGGAAAATTCTCGCGTGGAAATTTGCGCGGTCCATGCACACGCTACCGTAACAACAGCCATCAGCGGCGAAATGGTATATGAAGATGAAAAGGGATGGAAGAGCGGGACGACGCCCTCGTTACGCTTTTAATCGTTTCATCAAGTTGTTGTTAGCGTGTGGAATGTGAGGCCATTTTGCGGGCGATTGGACCGCGGACCATCGGCCGTGGTTGTTTTCTCCCTGGCGGGTTTTCGCGGCGATTTGCGCGGAATTGCCACGGCAAACGAGCTCGAATTTGACACTTGCGTTACACCATTTTTTCTTTCTATTCTTTCTCGGTTTTCGTTTTTTTTTTTTTTTTTTTTTTTTTTTTTTTTTTTTTTTTTTTTTTTTTTTTTTTTTTTTTTTTTTTTGTTTCTTAATGGAAGTTTGGAAAGGATCGCGGTTTAAAGAGTGGAAAAATTGTAGTTTGAAATTCGAGATATTTAATCTTGTCTTTCGCGTGACTAAAGTTTTCATCTTTCTTGGCTTTAAGTAAGTCTGAGTTAAAGCAAAGCATACTTTCCAATTTTTTGAATAATTCGAAGATTTGTTGGGAGTATCGTGGTATGAATATCGTATGTCAACAAAGGTTGTATACATAAGATACGATTTTAAAAAATAGTTAACTCAATGAGAAAGTTTAGGAAGTTCGTAAAATGATTTAGAAAGTTGCTTCGTAAATTCTCTTTGTAAGAAAGTTCAATTAAAAACTGATTCGTCTTATCTTTTCAACAGCGAAAAGTTTCCTGGCATTCGTGAGATCTAATTCTAGTAAACCGTTTTTTATTTGTACTATCTTTTATAAATGATATATGTAGGCATTTATAAAGCTTCACTTTTGAAAGGTACGGTCTAAAAATTTATAATCGCAATCCTAAAGAAATATGAATATCTATCGGTTTATACATAATACACCACTAAATCATGAAAGAAATAGTTTGAATCTATTAAACTCTTCTGAAAAAAAGACAAAGATGAATCGTATATATTTTAAACACCTCCCCTACTGCACAGACACATCTTGCATTTTCGTTATATAACCTAATTCATTGCAACATCATTCTCACATCGTTCTCTTCGAAATTCCACGGTATTTCTTTATTTAGCCAAAGAAATGGACGATTTCCAATAACAATCCTTCTACCACCAAAACCATCAACGATACGAACCGAAAGATCAATCTATTCCAATCTACATGACAAATACTTTTATTTGTTTTCTATATTTATCGTTATTATTATTATTTTATTTCTGAAAAAATAAATTACATTATCTTCAAAGTACAACTATTAATACACTCTTTTCTTCTAACTCTTATATTTTTTAAATATTTCATTATCAAGACTCCTTTGCACAACTGAACAGAATTTTCTGGTGAGATCTTACAAGACACTAGTTAGAAATACTTTTTCATAGCAGCGATAAATTCGATAATATATAAAACGAATGGAAACTTTACGAGCAAATATTTTGACTGTCCTCCTATAAAATATAAATTGAATTATCCGACTAATTATTCCATTCGATGAAAAATTACAAGACATTACAACCCGTAATACAACTTGCTAATTCACTGATATCGATATTCGATGAATCATTGCGCAAACACGGCCGGAAAACTACGCATAATCGAGAAACTTTCTCTGAATAAAGAAATTCAGAAATTAAGAAATTTGACGACGAGAGTTCGACAACATCCCCTGCGAAATCACGGTGCGCCCTTAATCGCTTAAACGCGTTTCCGCCACAGGCTATCGAACAATCGAGGAAAGGTGTCTGCATTCTCATAGATATAGAATTACACTGTACGAGAAGCCTGTACGAAAGGGAAGAATGATCAAGAAAGGCTCACCTACGCGGTCGCGGTTTAATAATCAATTTCTTGTACAGCATCGTGCGAGTACGGGATCGCATTAACGAGGCCATAAATCCCGCGAGGAAAGCGTTGCTTTTTCCAGGGAGAAGGAAAAAAAAGGAGGAAAAAGAAGAGAAAAAAAAGAAAAAGAGATGCATGAAACCAGCAAACCCGACATTCGATCTGTTCTCGAATCGGACTCGACTCGTAAAGATGGCCACCGTGGTCTCGCGCGAACCCTGTAGATTCTATCTACTAGAATTATGTCTTTATTAGCTGGAATCTCTGTCCGATGAGCATAACGGGTCTCGCTGGGTCTGCAGGTGTCCGCTTGGACCAACGGGCAACAACGAAATGGAAAAACGAAAACGAATTATGCGTTTCGAGATCGTTTCGATCGAGATCGTCGTTAGTCAACGTTCCCTTGCAAGATCTATAATACAGTTGGGGATGTAGTCAGATCTGGCTGGATCTCTCTTGACTCTTCTTAGGTCTACGCGTTCGG
This sequence comes from Bombus soroeensis, assembly GCA_014737365.1. Lineage (NCBI taxonomy): Eukaryota > Metazoa > Arthropoda > Insecta > Hymenoptera > Apidae > Bombus > Bombus soroeensis. The sequence goes on from JACXIL010005362.1 coordinate 279,846, forward strand.
TAGCCGGTTGTAAATCTGTCCAAGTTTTTCGCGTTTCGGGAACCGTTAGCTTTTCGTGCCTCTGGAAACGGGATCCTTCCGAGATTCTTACCGGATAACTGAGAGAAATTAGGAAAGTTCTGTTAGGCGACCTGTGGCCTTTTTTCGGAATATACGTCGTTCCTATCATGGAAAATGCGTTTTTCTTTTCGTCCTTTTTTTTATCTAAAAAGAGTGTTTAGTGAATAGGATTTTGAAGAGTTTGTTCGCGTCACAGGTGAAAGATGTACAGAACACTGTCCTTAGAATTTTCAGAAAAATTTTGGGAATGTTGAGGTTGAGTTTGACTGATTGAAGAACGAGTAGATGAATTTGTAATAGAAAAGTATATTGAAATAATTAACGGTATAAGTATAAGTATAATGTATAAGTTTATGCTGATTCAGATCCTTACTCTCTTAGTGTTACTAGACAGAATGGAGTGATAGGGAGCACGTTCATATATTTATGGTAAAAGGACATTACCAAAAAAGTTAAATCTTATAGCTTTGACTAGAGGCTACAGGGAACATAAACAGAAATCTGTTAATTAGTTCCTTTGTTGCTAGACCTTGCAACCCAAAACATAATGTATATTCAAGAGTACAATAATATGCAGCTCTCCTTATTTAGAATATTTCCGCGTAATAGCGGTCTCCAGGTCACGGATATACATAAATAAAGATATAGAGTTTTTCTTGAAGTAATTACTTCAACAGGAAACGTTCTGATTTCTAAATTAGATTTTTTAGAAAATCTAACTACGAAAATCCCGAGTTTGGGAGCTCGGATTCCGAAGATTCTGCCTTAAGTTTACTTAAGAATTATCCAGGTCTTGAATTATCAAAGCTGAAAACTTCGGAGATTCCTATACAAGTTGTGCAAGAATAGCGAACTATAAAAGCTCGGACGTCGAAAGATGCGAAACTGCGAGAATCCTGAGTGACAGAAACCCAAGCTTAAAAATTTCTAACTAGCAGAATCCTAAGTTAAACGCTCCGACTTTTAGAATTTCAATTCTGAGAGCTTCCGCCTTCAAAGTTCCCAGCGTGAAAACGCCTACTGAATTTTGCCAGCTCGGTATCTTGAAAAATATCATAAATATCACAAGAAAGGCTACGCGTTGGTTCGTTCGCAACCCCCTCAAGGCCGAGAGGCAAGGAAATAAAGTATATATCTATAGCCTCATTGTGCGCATTTTTCCACCTTCAAATTTCCCGCGAATGCATAAAAATCCGCAGATAAATATCTATTAACGACCCTGCTATTTCATCCATCCCTGGATAATTCAAAAGAGGAAGTGGCCGCGGTAGAATACTCCTGCACATTTTCCGCTATTTTCTCGTAGTCGGTTAAGAATAGTTAAGATACAGGGAAGGTCCCGCGGCAACAAACGTAATGACAACGAGAAACACGCGGGAACGAGCTGGAAACGAGGAGCGATTACTATCGGGTGAAAACGATCGAATGGAAAAACTAGCGTCGAACGACCGACGAATAGAATAACGACAGCCTCGTTGATCACAGATATTAGGTGGCCATTAAAATTACCCCGGGCCCTATGGAATATTCTAATAACACGAAGATAATGTAATTGGCGGAGGCCGCGTAGCTAAACGATCGTTTAGCGTGTGCGTTTCGAGCAGTAAAACGGTCCTGATGGCCGCCACGTCGTACGAATACAAAAGTGGATAATGTCTGGAAAGGTTCCGTTAACGGGGAGAAACACGCGAAATCGCGCAATATCCTCTGATAAAATGGCCCTCAGCTACGTTTCAACAATAATGGAATTGTATAAAACCGGCGGTAGTTAGAAGATTGTTAACATTCCGACGCGATGGACGTTTCGACCGTGAGCCGAGCACTGGAAGGTTGAACGGCGTAAAATCGCGTTAAACGTGTTTTCAGCGGCTGTTAAAATTCCTTCGTCCGTTGTCTCGTCAAACGTGGAATTCGACGAAACTCAGGAATCGCTTTCGGAGACTGCATTTTAGTCGTTAAAGCGGAACAGTGAAATTGTAGGTAAACTTTAGCCTTTGTGTGATTATAGATTCTTCGACTTGATATTGGCTGTTGTGCAATTTGAAAAGAGAAAGAGAGAGGAGAGAAGATTATTGGGGATCTCAATTTGAAATGTAAAGGATTTGAAAAATTCTACGATGGGGAAAATAGCGTAAAAAGATTTGAAAGTTGGTGGTAGATTGTGACGAAGGATAACAATTTTAAAGGTACTTCTGTGGAAGATTAATTGTATAATCTGTAAAAAGGTAGTCGAGTGAACATTACGTTGAAAATAAGCGAACGCAATAATAGACGTTCAAAGGAAATATGTAATTTCCTATTAGTCTTCTTCTACGTACAGAACTCACCCCTGAAACCAATATAACCATCAGCAACGTGTCAATCAAGATCTCATCTGTATCCTTAAACAATCCCAACTGCGATATACTCTCGCTTAAAAATTGGAAACTTCAAAGTCTGTGAACTTGGAATTCTAAATTTCCGATTCACAACTTCCCGAACTTGCAGTCACCCCGTAACCGATATAACCGTCACCAAGCAAGCAAGATCTCATCTAAAACTTTCCACGCTAATAAACTCTACGCCCGCTACTTAAAAATTCGAAACTCGTGAGAATCTTTGAACATGAAATTGCAAACTTTTCATTCGTACACGATCGTTCCTAAACTTATACATCAAACCACTGAAGCTCATCCGCATCACCGGTATCCAAGATCTCATCTAAATTTTCGAACAGGACCTCGCCTTAAGACTGGCCTGCAGCCTGTGCAGTTTAGCCGTGGCTGATTTTACTCGGATTTCGCGTGGACAAGGTCGTAACCAGCAGATAATCTCATTACAGAGAAAGGACCGGCTACCCTGACCGGTTAATAGAGCGGAGGCTGGCAAAGAGGGAAAGGAACGTGACACCGTTTCAACGAAGCGCCATAAACATCGAGCGTGAAAACTGTTGGACGTGGAAGAGGGACAAGGGCGGATTCGAGGATCGAGAACAATGGGGGAAAATAAGTAAGTGGCCGTGGCCAGGGACCGCCTGGTGGCCGGTGCTCGACGATGTCCCATACGACAATGGCCAGAGTCAATGGTACCCTGTTATCCGGGACATTATGGGGCATCGTTTGTCAAGTATCGCCACGGGAAACCAGCACGTCCGTATGTTCACCGATAGTTCTGTGGAAATGTCCGATCTCTGCTCGGTTTTTCCAGTCGAGCTACCTTCAAAGAATGAGCACTCGTTCGTTTCACAGTGAAGAATCGAACGAAGGACCGTGTTTATTTTGGAAATTAGGTAAAGAGGAATCGTACAAGGTGTCGAACGAGAGTTTACTTATTTTTGGAAATGATAGGACGTGGAAAATTATTGTAAGTTTTTTATTTTATTGGAAATTCGCCTATTCTTGGGGGATGCTCGTTGGCAATTTCGAACTTAGACTTGCTGATTTCTATTAGGTTGGGAGTAATTGGGAATTTTTATTTTATTCCATGTTTTTATATGCTCGAGATAGCTATCGTGGATTTTTGTAAAATGTAAAGTTGTAATAGTTTAGAGATACTTCGTGTTTAAAATGAAATAAAATTTCGCAACTCGATGTGTCTTTCGTATGTCAAATTGACACGAAGCTAGAAAAATTTACCGAATGTCCAGCTGGACAAATTGTAAAGTAAATAAAAAAAAAAAAAAAAAATTGACACGACGGTGAAACATCGATAAAGTGAAAGGATAAATAATTAGTTTTCCTCTTTGTCGTACACACGCGTTCGCATTAATTCTTCTTCAAAGGCAGCGGATTTCATTCGCGCGTCAAAGTGAAAAAGTTCCAAAAATATCGTTCTATAAATGGCAGAGCAATATATTCTTTTACCGGAGAAACGTGTCAAATTAACGCAAAGAGCGAACAAGAGTTTAAATAATTTGAACGTAATGTAATTGGGAATTTTCATAATAATTTAGGATCTATAGATTGATTAACGTATAGCTAAAGTTTAAAGAAAATCTAATAAACTTAAAAGTTTAGAGTATCGTGACAAGAGTATAGTTGCGATATCTGATAAATCTAAAATGAAGATTCGGTATAACGAGAGTCATTTCCATCTTGAAAAATTGGAGAAAAAGGAAGAAGAGCGCATGATATTAAAGGTACAGAAAAATTACACCGTGCTGCGTTTGATTGATCGCTGAACTTGTTTTAATTCTTTGTACGATATTAAAGGAACAAATATAGCGCCGTTCCATTTAAGAAAGGTGAAGTAATCTTGTAATCTTTCAAAAAGAAATCGCCGAGGAAATCTCAATTACTACTGTGATTAATGTCCTGCGCGTACAGTGTGTTACAGAAACGCAAATTCCCACCGTGAGTTCTCGCGTGTTCTTACGCGAGATCAAAGATCACGAAGAATTGGAACCAACATTTGCAACAGCTAATCTAAGAAGCGCACGAATGTAAAGTTTTGCAGAAATTGGAAATAAAAATCGATCCTTGATTTCTTTAAAAGCGTTGGAATTTTCCTCGAGTTACGAAAACTGTCTTTCGACGTTTTCTTTACTTTCGCGAAAATGTTGGAAACAAAAATTCGACAGAAAATGAAATAAAACAGAAAAACGAGGAATGTTTATTTATGAAAGTTGTGGGAGTTAATTGTTTATTTATAAAATTTCTCGGGATAAAAGAGAACCAATGTGGCCACAGCACGGAGTTTCAATTAAAACCGAAATAATGTCGAACAAAAAGGAAATACGCGTGAAGATCTTAGTTGTTGAAAGAGATTTCATTGCGAAGCAACTTTATTACGTTAAAGAAGGAAGAAAGTGGCTACGCCACTGGTCGGAGGCCAATCGAAACGCCATTAGTACCCGGTGGCATTAAACGAGCGTGTTCTCGAAGCAGGTAGCCATCTTCCGCGGCGGCTTCCACGAAAATTAACTACTCGCGGTGGTTCGATTCGAAATTCATTAATTTCCCCGGGACGAGAGTACGCGCGCACACACGCCGCCGCGGAACGATCACCCGCGGTGTCCGTTCGCTTATTAATGCGCGGCTCGCCCCGTCTCGAAATCGAATTACACGTCGATGGAATTAGCTTCCGTCAACGAGCCGCCTGGCTGCTCTTTATAAACCGCTCCATCGGCTCCGATCAACCGCTGACCTTACGATTTTTCCACCATCGAATTCGTTTCTGATATTCGTCCCAGCAAAATCACATGGAAACTTTTGAAACGTTTATTACGAAAAGATAGACAACTCGCATCGTGTATGAAAATGAGATGATTTTAAGAAAGCTGTGCAAGGATACTGGATCGACTTCGAATTTAGAAGTTTTGCATTTAGCTCTTAGAATACTCTGATATCGTGAAAAAGTAAAAACTTGGCAAGTTATAGTATTGAGAATTTCAATAAGAAAATCTCTCTGAAAAATCTCTAATCATCTCGTTTCGAAAAACCTACAACCATAAGAATCCGATGAATCCTATCGATAATAGTATTCGTAAACCGGTCTATTCGTGAGGCTAATCGAAATCACGGGCGCCATTAAATCGGTCGGGGGCCGCGCCCTTTAATCGTCGCCTGACAACGTTACGGGCCCGATTTGTCATCCACGAAATTGAGTCGCATCTGCCCCCGGTCCCGTACACGTCCGGCCCGTTCTGCTTCCGAGCTGACAAAGCGGAACCCGTAGGAGTGTGCGTGCCACACGCTCTCACCTACGAGAGGCAACACGCGCGCGAGCATGCCCGCTCTCCTCCAGGACAATATAATGCCAGCCGGCGAATATATACGGGCACGGACCATTAATATATGGCCGCGGGGGCCATTGTTGCGAATTAGGTAGCATTGAGCGACCTATTGTCGACGACAACCGGGGGCGCCGAATTGTGCGCTCCGTTGACTGCGTTTTGATGAAGTCTCACGCACGAGACTCTGACTCTCTTTGTGGGATTCGTCTTTGGATCGCGGACGTACCGTGTTCTTGCACCGTTTCATGGTCGATATTTTAAAGGATTGTCCCTTGATCGTTTTTTAAATAGGGAATTTAAATCGGAAATTTTAATAGAAAGTGGAAAGGAAACGTTGTTTATTCTCCAAAGATATGACAAAACTAATTACAATATCAAATGAAATTAATAAACGATTCGCCTCAAACTCGTGTTATCGGCTCTTTCGCGATAACCGCATTTCACGGAAATTTCGTTTCGTCCTTTATTGACAACGATATTTAGAGAATTAATCTGAAATTTAAATAGGAGATACGGAGGAAGTAGTAGTTAGATTAGGTGTTTCTCTATGAGTATTGTTAGAGGAGGTATGATTGAATTGAGTTGTTACGTGAGTGGGGAAGTTAAGTGAATTAGATTTTGTAGTATGGGTAAAATGATTCGTTGATTTCTTTTCCTTGTTAGAGACCCAAGTTTTGGCTTTTAATATTAGATCATGATGTAAAAGAGTTGATAGGGGTAGCTTGAATTTCAAATTGAATTACTAGCGCCACCTGAAGTATGAGAATTAAGAGTTGATTAGATTAGGGTGGGATCTGTTCTACCAACAATTATCGTGTATTTTCTATAACACCGACGAGGTATGGTATAGTACTAGCGCTGCGCTTCCCTACTATACCGACTTATGTCCAACTTATCCCATTCACAATTCGTTTTTATTAAAATAGAAATCAGGTACATAATACAATTTCGACTTATGAACGTTTTAACAACATATTATAGGACAATATATTATAAACTAAACATATTATACGTGCAATATACTATATTGTAGACTATTATATCAAATGTTCTAACTACATATGTACATAAACTAATTCTCAAGATTATGTATAAATTACTTATATTATAATACCATATTATGTTAGCATTATACTCTTATTGGTTGTTAATTAACTATTTGCTCCAAAACTATTCAGCTGGTTGATGAAAATAAATTCCCATTATCTTAATTTTGCGTGCTATTTTAATACAACATACAACTAGTCACCGTGTCATTTCGAACCTTTTCTTTTACGAGATAATTGGGCGATTAGAGGAACAAAAGTGCATGCGACTCACGGTTAGATGCGAAAAACGTTATCACTGGTGTCGTTGACCCAAGAAAAGTTATTGCGAAGCTTGTCATCGAATAAGAATCATCAAATCCCCTGGAAGAAGGAAAGGGTAGAAAAAGATCTGTAACAAAACGTCGAATATTATAATTTGAATTAATCAAAAAATTATATAAACGTATCTGTACATCCATTTTTGTTAAAATAAATCAAACATTACCAAACGTTTCGTATCAAATGTCGTCAAATCTATAGGCTACTATTTTCCGAAGACATCCCCATAGTCAAGCAATGATCTGCACAAAAAGATAATCAAAGATTTAGCATTAATATATTAAACTGAACGGATTATGTCAGAATAAAGCAATAATCAAATTCAAACTCTGTCTCAGAAGCATATGATATAAGCTAATAGTAACAATAACACTTAAACAGATAATCGACGACAAACGAATAGAGAAAATTCGAAAAACTATAAGAATTCGTTATAACAGTACGTAACAAAGCACTAGGTAAGGATGTATTACTTAAACAACCCTGATAATAGTCGATAGAAAACAATAGAATAGTAATAGAAACGATGCAAGTCAAAATTACACACTTCAAAGAACGGTACATCTTGATATCACGTTTTTCAATAGTATAATGACGTTCCGCGCCAAAACTTCGTCTAGCTGACTGCTGATTGGCTGGTGCGATACGGCTTCCCTTTCGTTTAAGCAGACTTTTTAACGAGCATAGTAACCGCGGGTATTTATCATACTTGTGAATAGTAGCATTTTCTTGTCTGTATTTTATTTATCAGTTGAGAATAAATATTTTTGCATATCGCGAATTTATCATTAGTCTTTTTTATTATTATTGCTATAATTATGTGTAGTGTGAATATAATGACCTCTCTCTTATTAAATAGAATAATGTAAGTAATAAAATAATAAACGAGTTAAGGTAATATTATAGCATAATATTAGAAACTAATTATATAAACGATTTATGTATTTAAGAAGTAATTAATGAATAACCATATATGTTTAGAATTAAGTTGAGAAAATTTACAAATTGTAATAAAAGATATAATATGACAAAGATTAAAAATTAGCTTGTAACAAAAATCCAGTGATCAAAATTTCTCGATGTTTTACGCAATCGGTACTTCAGAGAATGAAATGCGAAATTTAATAAGGTGATAAGTCTACCCTTTCACTCGTCTGTGACTGTACTATCTAGGGGTGACGGTGACAGTTCTACATGACGTCATCAATCGGGACAACATCCTTCCTTCCAAGAATGCAAGTTCTACTTGAATTAAACATTGTTGATCGTTCAGCAAATTGTCCAAACAAATTCGTTACGAAAAAATATCGAGAATAACGTCGTAATATTAAAAATGTGTGCACTGTGATTATTCGTATCGAAAAAAGTAATACTTCAGCGAATATTAAACATCCCGTGTAGATACGCAACAAGCGTTGATGCACGAGATACGCATCGATTTTGCCGGGAAAACATGAGTGATAGAAATAAAAAAACGGTGAATATAAATCTTATGGATGGTAGTGCATTTCGAATTGAATGTCAATCATTGTATGCGACAGGTGAGTGGATATTAAAATGTCGTCGTTTATATTTAAGATGGTTCGATTCAAGTGTCGAACGTAATTCGATTGTTTCTAACACTTAATTATATATATCATATGTTTTAACCATTTTTTTGTCACTTCAGTGTAAGTATCTTTTTTCTTTACAATTTCATTTACATGCTGTATGTAGCTATATGAATAGTAAATATTACTCTTGTATATAGATATATAACAAAGTTCGTGTAATATCTGAAGCTCACCACCTGTTACTACCTTATAGTATCATATATAACATGTAATATAATTTCATTAAATTCAAAATAAACAAATATCAATAAACAATTTTGATTTATATGTATCGTGCTTTGTATAATAAAACCTTGCTAAATTAGCAGCTTTTAAACAAAATATGCTAGGCCATGTCCTTTTCACTGTCTGACCAACATCGACGTATACTACTTAATAACGTTACCTATCATTTTCTAACCGAACGAAAAATTATTGACATCCTAATCGAGATACTAACAATATTTTTGTTAATTGGATTAAAAATATTACATAACGTTTTTAAATAAATATTTTTTTCAATTAGTTCTACTATCATCATTAATTACACAATCCATATCTTGTAATCATCTACAATTAAGTAGCATGTACTGTTCAATAAAAATAATATTATCATTGCAAAGATGTACGACGAAAAGCAAAGGACATGGCACACCTGTAGATACGAAATGCCGGACTAGTGGAAGTTGAAGAGTAGAAAATAAATAATCAGAAAGCAGTAGAAGATAGAAAAAGAATTGACCCATACGTAGTGACTACATCATACAGGAATATATAAGGATAATGAGTCACGCTCAGCAGCATGTACTTGCAAGTGCAATAGTTCTTGCTCTGATAGTGGTCTTTGGCATCCATGTCTTCCTGTTTCCTATGTACACATCCAACCCACCAGCCCGCCATATAAAGATTTCAACATATGAACAAGCTCTTTGTCGCACTACCTTAAAGAATATCAGAATACCACCAGAGTGGAGGAATCCTTGTCCCAAATATGGAATAGTTTCTGTAGTTCAAGGTGGTAGGCTTGGGAATCAGATCTGGGAATATGTATCAGTGTGGGCTACTGCAAGAAGGACTGGCTTGGAACCGTTTATGCCACGATGCATATTAAAAACTCTTGAAGAATACTTTGAAAATCTCAGTATTCCACCACTCAGTTACATTGGAAGATGTAACTTAGATGTTAGTCAAGTTATTAATTCTCTTGGACAATGGAACAGTACAAAACAAAATATCATCATACCAAGGTAAGCTATTTTATTTCATTTGTCACAACTGATATTTTATGTTTTTAATGTTCTTACTCCACAGACATGCAGCCTATTGGTCTCTTATTCTGGTGTGGTTGGATGATGTACGAAGAGAATTTACATTCAAGCCAAATTTAAGAGCTTATGCAGAAAAAGTATTGAAAGAGGTGGCAGAGGAATTTAATTTGTCTGAACCAACATTTGTAAGCATACATATACGAAGAACAGATTATGTGGATTACTTATGGCAAAAATTAAAGATCAGACCTGCACCAGTCAGCTATTATTTCGCGGCAATGGATTACTTTATTGGCAAGTATCGCAATGTAGTTTTTGTAGTAACTAGCGATAATATAGTTTGGTGCAAGTATAATTTGAATAGTAAAAGACATAGAATCAAATTCGTGTCTGATATGAATGCAAGAGGTCCAGGCAAAGATCTTGCAGTTTTATCAGCATGTAATCACAGTATTATAGATTATGGTACATATGGTTCGTTTGGCGCAATTCTAGCTGCTGGTGAAACCGTTGTATATAATGTAACGACATACTTTTCTACATTAATTGCTGAAGTTTTGCCAAACTGGAAGATAATGAGTTGAACAAAAATCAAAAATTATTCTATGGATCTCAAATTAAAAGTAATCGTGTACAAATATTTTTTTGAAAATACTTTTTATACGAAGCTATTTCGTTCAATTTTATAATGCGAAGATTACATTATCTATATTTCTTTCAAAATTAAAATTGCTACAAAATTTTCTACAACATTTTTTTTATTAAGCACGAACGTTTTGCTTATTGCTTACAATTTCTTAGAAGAACGTTTTTCTTAAATACAACGTCCAAAATTCTTATTTATTAATCCAATATAGTAAAAAAACAGCATATAGATATTTATCATAAAAGGCAAAGATTGTCATTGAAAGGTTTATTGCATACTCATATCTTTTCAACAATTTCTAAAAACTCAAATGAAAGTGTAGCGTTATATTTTACAAAATTTTTATTAAAATAGTATAAGTATAACGCTGGCAAATTACATATTTAGAAACAGTATGCATAGTTTCCCACTTAATTATGGCACTATGAAATGAAAATGTTAGCAACCCATGCACCTTTAATAGTAGTATACTTTGAAGAATATATAAGAATCTAATATACATAGAAGACGGATATATACATACAATGGAACAATGGACCACTAATGTCTAAAATTAAAACAGATGCTTATTTTTTTTACTATCTATGATTCATGCGGCTCTGAGAAATTAAATAGATTCAATATTCTTTTGACACAATGAACCAATGAACTGAGACTAATCTAAAAATCTGCAAGAAGACTTTACAGTGGTCGAATTTAAGCAATGAAATTATTGGGTGTTTATACTATTATTTCTGAAATCATGATCTCTTAATTACTTATTTCGTGATATAACATAGCAACCGAAAATAAGATATAGTTATATTGCATTATATATATTATATTTAAGATGACTTTCAAGTGTGAAGGAAGTTACAATCAGATTTGCAGATATAGAAAAAAGGAAATATGTATTAACAAACCATAGCTCTTATGATGTACAATGATTTCAACTGTGATTCTATTTCTTATTGTGCCAAATTCTTAATATACATACATATATAAAAAATATATATGTATACATACATATATAATTGTATGTCTGTACAAAAAAGTATATACATTCGCTTATACGTGTATGCGTATATACATACATAATAAGATTATAGCTATACAAAACATACAAAAAAATAACAATGAATTATTTATTTCTTCACTTAATAGTCAAATGTTTTTGAAACAGAAAAAATCAATAGATTTGAAGGAAAGGTATTTTACATAAACCCAATATATATATATATGTATATATACATATATATACTTATATATACACATATATAAGTGTTTGAACCTTATTAACCACGTGACCTGATATATTCGATTTATAATATTTTGTAAATTAGAATAGTAAATGTGTCTATGTCTATATATGTTATAATATCTATATATAAAATCTATATATATACATACATACATATATATATAAAGCATCTTCAGTATAATTGTGCCTGTTAGTTGTTAAATAATTATAAAAAAACGTACTATGGAGATGCATGATGATTTACAATTGAAATAAATGATAACAAAATTAAGTAAATGATAGAACAGATGGAATTGTACAAGTATACAACTATCAGGCACCAATATGATCTACTCTGTACATTCTGTGATAATTTTATGTAATTTATAAAAAAAAATAATAAAGCAAATGCGTTCTAAAACTTACTTGTTTCACAAAATAAAAACATTCTGCATCAGAAATTGCTTGAATTTTTCTGCATTAATCTGATTTTATTATTTTTACATTTCACTAATTGTTAGTGAAAGTGTACTGTATGATCAGTCAAAAATAAAAAAATTAAAATCTTAGTAGACTAGTGATTTAAAGTAACAAGACCAGCTGGTCCCAATCCTAACTTTGTAGGTATTCCTTTTACTCTCAATGGTTGAAAACCAAGTTCACTCTTTGGAATCCCATATTCTCGTAATTTAGTTTCATACGTTCGAAGTAAATCGTCATGCGCTTTGCAAACTTTTGCTAATTCATATTGTAGATCTTGTATGGCACTGTTTTTTCTATTCAACAGATTCTGAAAAAGAAGAAAAAACATTTACATAAAAAGAGGAAAAGAGAGTATACCCTGCAGACAAAAGACATTTGCATATAAAAAAAGGGGAGGGGGCACAAAGAATATTTTGCACAAATGAACATTTATATAAAAAAGAAAAGAAAGAAAATTACAAACCTCTAACTTTTTATTAGCGCTAATAACGGCCATTGGATCTAGTTGAGCAGCGGTAAGTACTTCGCTGATCTGTGCTTCACGTTGTTCTAATAAATCCGACAATTTCTCTAGTTTCTTTTCTAAAAGAATGTTCTTTAAACCTGTCTTCTGTTGGAGTTCAAGTATTGCTGAGACAAATCTTGAATGTAATTCGTTTCTTTCAGACTGACACTAAACAATAAAACATGAACTTTCAATTTAAGTTGTAATGACTTCACAATGAGTATAATTTTATTTAGAAAGGAATATATATGTTTTTATTTACCTTTTCAAAACGTACTTCTAATACTTCATTTTCCCATTTTAAGTTCTCTAACTCTTTTGTAGCTATTACTAATCTTTTTTTAGTACTCTAAAAGAATCAAGGTCTTGGATAAAAAATAACCCACATAATATATGTGACAAAATTTTAAACACTTACAATTAAGCTTTGTTTATCTTTGCCATAATTTGCAAGTTGGCGAGTGTAATTTGCTAAGGATTCTTCATATGACTTTATATCAGTAGAATATTTTTTATTTTCTATAGTTAACTCTCGTACTTGTTTTTTCATACGCTCTTCATTACTTCTCATTTCATCCATTTGGTCCTACAAATTCAATAATATTATTATATATATGACTAACTTGCTTTTTAATTAATTATACCTTCATACTCTTTATCAAAGACAAATTGTTAAGAGTAATGTCATTATAATAAGTTTTCATTTCCGCAAATGCAACTTCATGGTTTTTTATCAAATTTGCAATTTGTGTATTTTTTCTTTCTTCTACTTCAGTTATTTCCATTCGATGTTTTAAAGTAAGGGATTCATATTGACTCGTCAATTTCTGTTCATATTTTTGTTCCAATTCTTGAGCTTCAGTTTCAAACTGTTTTATCAGCTTATCTGTTTCTTCTGCATGTTGCTAAATAGTAAATTTCAATTTACAAAATGCTTAATAGTAACAAAAGATATATGGTATTTCTTTCGTACCAATTTTAATGCCTTTATTTCATTTATATGGGCCAAATCTTGTTCTTTTTGCAATCTTTTTAATTCTCTCTTATCTTTAATCAATTCATTTTCTTGAAGAGTATGATCATCTTGTGCCATTTTAAGAGCAACCATATGTTCAGCTTTAGTTTCTGACAAATTAGTTTGATGCTCATACATTAAATGTTTTACTTTCTGTTTATATAATTTGAGCTCTGCTTCGTGTTTTTCTGATAACTCTTCTTTTTCATGTTCTTTATTTCTTCAAAAATACATATACATATCAGTTAAATTTCATTAACATTAAATTTACAATCAAATGTAAAGAAATACCTGACAGTTGCCTGTGCTTCATCTAACTGATGTCTTGTAATTTCCCAAAAAGTTCTAATCTTATCTCTTTCAAGTTGAAAAAAATTTCTTTCCTCTCGTTCACGCTCCATTTCTTCAAGTATCTTGTGTGCATAAACTTCTAATTGTTCTCTATTCATTTTCGACGTATCTACACCATCAACAGTAGCAGGTGCTTTTGCTTTCTTAGGTCCCTATAAAAGTTGAATACAAAGTAAAATAATTTATATACGCATAATTCAGATTTTGTTGATTAAATGTTTACAATCAGAAATTTAAAAACTCACCATTTTTATAAAAAATTAAAATCAGAAGAATAGAGTATCACGAAAATTGGATATCACAAAAATGGATATCTATTTTGTCATAAATTTCGATGATTATCAATAAAAATTTATAAAAATAGGCGATAAAGTATACCAATATCAATTATTACTTTAAAATATCGATATCTTTATTTTATAATTTCATTAATAAACGTAAAGACAACTAGATAATTCCAACGTGAAGTTATACAGTGTTTTGTCAGATTAGTTGCTAAGTAACCAAAATTTTATAGCGTCAATGATACATGCAGAATATGTACGATTTTGTAATATAATAAGAAGGAAAATACTGTTTTATTACTCATTACTCATATAATTTTATTGTATATAAATGAAATAATATGAAAACACATTAAATGCATGCAAATGTATTTAACATAATCGAAACAATATTTTACAATAATAGCTTAAAGCTCCTAAAATATATCGGGCTCAATAAGGAATTATTTATTGATATAAGAAAATTACACTTGTTTCTATTCCATAAAAATAAGCTTATAAACAAATTTGTTCTCCTTTTTGTATTTGTAAATTCATATAAATGTTGGCTATAACGTTAAACATATCATAAAATATGTTTAGAAAAAACATTTTTTTTATAGTGCTATAGTACAAATATTGTGATAGTAGGTATTTTATCTTTCTATTGCTTATCACATCATAAATTATTCTATTAAAAAGTGTGTAACAATATGCTATGTGTCTACATTTTGAAGCACTGTATGTATAACACGTTAATATTTAATAATAATGAATGCACATTACTCAATGTAGTTTTCAAATAACTAAAAAATGCATGTAAATAACCTATAAATGTCACCACTAAACAATATACTTTGTATTAATTTTAGCCATTATCATCATAGATCACGTACAATTTTATACTTTTTTAATGATAAAAATAAAAATGTATCAATAATGAAGTCATTAGTAATAATACATATTAAGTGCTCATTAATGCAATTTCTTTCTTGCAATTTTTTTTTTGTCATAATTGTGAACAATTGAAAAATCGTATAAAATTAATAATAATAAATATCATGCCTTGTTTGTAAGAATTTGGGTATATATGTATTTACATAAACATTTAGAAAGTAAAATATGAGGTAGACTCATTTTACTGATACAAAGAATATTGTGTGGTAAATTGTATGCGTTTTGGTCCATTGAAAATTCTTATACAAACTCGTGCATGGTTTGTGCCCACATTAGGTCTTTATGTAATAATCATGTAACGCGTTTTAAAATGATTATATTGTGTGTAATTATACTGTGCTCATTCATTAATAAATATAGTCACATTTCAAGATAATACAGTCCTGACCTTAAGTTTATACCATTATTAAAATTTGATGTAACATTGCATATACAACATATACAATACTACCTGAGAATGTTGATATTACATAACAAAAATAAATAATTATGTTAAATAATTACATAACCACCCTCATGAAAAGATTCATTTGAGTTAGAATATCAAATGGAATGCTATATATATTATCCGTCTTTCTATAATATTAGTTTGCTTCACCCTTAAATTGAAGTAGGCATCCTACTGCACCAAAATAACCCTACAATTAGAAAAGAAAAAGAATATAAATACATTCTTTTAAATTTTTCAAGCTTATATAAGACTATTTCATATATAACCTCATGCTCTAAAAACAAAGCTTTCATCGTTCCTTTAGACCAATAATCCATAGCGTAGGCCAGAAGTTTCATTGATATAGGATTTACTCTAAGAAAATTTCCTACAAATACTACCTAAAATTACCAGATAATGTTACTATTAAGAATTAAGTATGACAGATACATTGATTATGTATTTTTTACCCTTTCAATTTTTTCATTGACGGCACACATACGCGCGATAGAACCAATATTGTTTGTAATGGTAACAAGTGTTGCGCGTGCAAGATCTTGTTTGCTAACTGCATTCCGTCGATCTTTAGAATTCATCTGTCCAAAACTGTACATATAATTAAAATAATACGCATTAAATACAAAGTGAACTATAAGAACACAAGACCAAAAATAACATTTATTTAGTTGTTAAAAATACTACCTGCTTGCAACAAGATCGCCAGGAAGACCAAATGGACCATAATCCCCGCCATAAATATCCTTAACTAATTTGTCTACTCTAGTATTATCACCTCCAGTTGCTAATTCTATTGCCTCTTCGAAAGTGTTGCATCCAGTTAGTAAACAACATAATCCTAAAAATGTGCCACCACCTAGACTAAATATGAAATCAAATTTAATTAAAATGTAATTCAATAGTACATATTTTTATACTATTATAAAAGGGATACATACCTAGTACCAGATATTCTTTTATAATTTTCTGGCCCATAAACTGCTAATATGCTTACTCCTGACCCTATATTTACAAGCTATAAAAATTATTTATATATAAAATATATATATAATATATAAATAATGTACAGCTTAATATTCTAAAGAATCCAACATACCAAAAACGGGTAGGGTTCAGAAAAGTCATAGGGAACCTTCTGACATTTACTATCATCTGTAGGATGCGACCAGTAATAACATTCGTGCGGATTTGTTGTTTCTATGTAGAGCATACCACGTATTAAACTATCTAATTCATCAAATTTTGCTAAATTCATATTTACTTCCTACAGAGACAATGTACACATTATTCAGATTTATACTGTGTATGTATTATATATTAAGCTATATTAGGATATAAAGAAATAAATATCTCACTTGTTTAAAATTTTTTTCAAATTTATATGCTCCACCACCAGTAGCACAAACTGTTGTGACAAGATTTGCCATGCCTTTAGACCTTGCTAATGCTAAAAAATTTCCCATCTCACTTGTAGGAAATCTAATAAAATGTAATGTACCACGTCTACCTCTGATACAAACATTATCCATCTGTAATAGAATAACATAACATATTTTTGCAAGAATGTGTTGAATAGATTATTTAAAATATAATTACATGAAACATACTTGCAAGTGTGTATCTCTATGACCTGTTTTCCCATATGCTGAATTTCTAGTTAGATATCGTCGAATATTTTTTAAAGTCTCAACTTCTGCATCTGCTTCATCTCTTGTAATATCTTTCGGTTCAAAATATACCAATTTGGATAATGTACCTCCTATATCCATACCAAACCATGGCATTGCTAAAAACATAAAAACCACTATTTAAATAGCCTTAATATGAAAAAGTACAAAGATCAGAAATATTTAAATAATGCATAATCAAACTAAGTACAACTATTGCAAGAATAGATTAATTTGTATATAATGTAAATAATATATAAAGCACACAATATATACATATATTTATGTACATAATAACATATTACAAATGCAAATGAGCTTCTATAATATTACGGCATAAATAAATTAAAAAAATACAAATATAATTACAAAAACATAAACATTAAAATATAAAAATATAATAATAAGGAAATCAAATCATAAGCATACATAAGCAATATATGCATATAAGAGAATCACTTTAAATTACAATTATTATTTAAGATATTTTTTATATAATCAATAATAATTATTAATCAATCATTTCAAAGTGATACCCTTATATATAATAATATCATAACAATAATAATAATAAAAGAATAAAAATGGCTACTCTAAGCACACATACACTTGAATAACTCACAAGGTGATGAATGGTTTTTGGACTCCTTGACTGGAGTTTCAGAATCGGTATAACCATTGGATGCCATAGCTTTTGTTGTAATATGATTTTTATAAGTTTGAGGACTCATTACTGTTCTTCGAGTCATTTACAGTTCTTTTTAATATAATATCTAATTCCTTGACTGAAAATTACAAAAAAATTATATCAACAATATAAAACATAGTTATTTTCTGAACTATTAAAACATTCCTCATGAATTAGTAAATTAAAAAAATTATAAAATCTATTCACATTCTCTGCTGTATCAAATATTAAATATTACTCGAATTATACATGAATTAAAAACATGAATCAAAAAGTTACATCTAAAAGTGCTTTATATTGCACTCAAACTGATGATATCAAAAATATACATTTCAACAGTTGTTCTAAACAGTTTCGAGTTACATTTACATGTAGCTTATTACACTGTAACTCTACTATATTCATAAAGATTAAATTTTTTTATGATTTTATTACTGTATACATTCCGTTAACAAATAACCGCTTCAAATACGTCAAATAAAAATTAATTGTATTGACATATATTATTAAAATGATAGATTAATGTGTACAGTATTGTTACTATTAAATCAATATTTATACAGTTAATTAATTAATTAATTTTGAATTATAAATAATTGTTAATAATACTTGCGAAGTAGCGCTACTGATACTTCTGACGATCTTAAATCACGAATTATAGAAGCGGCGGCTTATGTACGCAAATACATGTATAAGATCATGTATATTTACGAAATTATGAAGGACAAGTCTATATTAAATTCCAGAAAAAATGCAGTAACACACTGACACTGAACAGATATTGACTATTGGCTAATTAAAACACGAGAGACCAAAGACGAAAGAGAACAAAATACAATCACTATCTCAATGTCGACTAACGCTATACAAAGCGATAGAAAATTATAACTGTATCGCGTACGGTATTACACGTAGTAGCACTAAGTAAAAGCCAAAGACGTGAAAAATGAATAATACCTACCTGGAGATGCCATTTCAAAAAACAATTAATTTTTTCCTAGAGAAATTTGTTAAGAAATTGTCTAATTTTTAATGATTAAATTTTAGGTTGAAAGAATCGCCTGATTATTTTATTATTGAATAGTAATTTTCTTTCATTAATGAACTAGCACTGTTATAATATTGATTTATAATTTGTCGTACTTTCACTGAAAGTATTTAAATTATTAGACATGTTATTCAATTTATAAAATTTCATAAAACTTGCATCACAATCACTTTTTTGTAGGTTTAGCAATATCGCGTGATAGCTATTGGTTAATACTATCTTAAATACTAGTTTTTATACTCCTTCCTTTAACCCTTATTTGCCTTTCAAATTTTTAGAACAAGGTACAATGTACGACGATGTATCACGGACATGAAGCCGTAAAACTGTTTAATATTAATTTCTTTTATCCCCACGCCCACGTGTAACATCAGATTACTGACGTCATAAATCCATGTTACTAAAATCTGCATCGTAAGTAAGTATCGCACATCGGTACATCGCACTAGCTTGTAAACTATACTAGTACTTTATTATCATTATAATTAATTTAAAAACTTCAATCTCTCTCTCTTTTTCTTTCTCTTATAAAATAATAATTTGTTACTATACATAAATTCATTCCAGATAAACTTCTGAATGAAAGAATCTATTATTTCTTATACCTAATGTATGTATATATTTGTATTATTTTACTATCCATGGTCACGTGCAATCTACTTATTTAAAATGTAAATAAGATTATAAATATTATAATTTTATTTACATAGTAGAGATTAAATTTATATTATGTAATATAAGATATATATATATACATATATCTGATGACAAGCAATAAACACAATAATTAAAGAAATTATAGTATGACATATTATATCTCTTTATTAAGTTTTAATATAACTAACTAATATTTATGTTTAATATTTAACTACATTGGGCACGTGCCATCATAGAAATCTTCTGTGCCTTCTGTACTATATCTGGACAATGTCTACGACGTACAAGTTTGCAATCTTGAAAGAATCCTTCATTTCTAGGAAAACCATGTGATCCATCTGCATATGTAATTAATCCTAGAGTTGGATGAAACAGTAATTTATTAATTCAATATGAAAAATTTAACATTTAAAATCTTACTTACCTAATCCCCATACACGCCCACCACGAAATTCTCCCTCAAATTTCATCCCATCTGACCTCCAAAATACACCATGACCGTGAAACCAACCTTGCATAAACTCACCTTCATATCTAATATATAAAGTATATTAGAAAGTTAACAATTATGAAAAGTAATATCTTGTGATATTTACTTTGCTCCATCTGGGAATATTATAATTCCTAAGCCAGAACACAATCCATTTTGAAAGCCACCATCATAACGTGTCCCATCAGGAAGGAGTAAAGAACCAGCACCATGTTTCAACCCCTTTGAATTCCAGTCCCCAATATATTTTGTACCATCTTCATATTTGTATGCACCATTCTTTACTACACCTATAAATAAACTTTGATGTAACACAACTTTTTTACACAACTTTTTTACACAACTTTTACATTTTTTAGATTGAGAAAAGTAAGTTAAGTCTTACCATCACCCATGCTTCTAGTGTACTAAATGCATTAAAGAGTAACTTTTAGGTTTCAATCCTATTACAGAAATCAATTCTTTATTCAATTATGTACATTATATACAACATATAGGATAAGTAGAATATGATGAATCAGTTTATTTACTCTTACAAGAAAAAGTAGTACAGCAAGAGAAATCATTTGCTTTAACATGTATATATATAAATGGATATATAAAGTAGACTTGTGTGTACAACTTTAAAAATATACAAAACAATATTATAATGTTTATATTAAACAAACATAAATTTATTTATCTATGAGTTATAAATGTATTGTGATAAATTTAATGTAAAAATAAACAGATCATTCTCCTTTTACTGCTCCTGGCGCACCCACTAAAAACCATCGTGATCTCGCTTTTACTGCGGCTTTTCGAACTAAGCGTTTTCGATCGTCGATTGGAACTGTTAACTTTTCTAATACATCTTGTTTGTATGTATTAATGAATATCGTTGGATAATTACAATAATTTGTTAAACAGTCTAAAGCTGCTATTCTGATTCTCTGCAATATATGAAGATATAAAAATTATAAAATGCTATATATTGAAGGTACCAAGTAATTTTATAAAATATTACCATTATTCTGTAGGTAGATAACTTTAATAACCTCGGAATAAAACTTTGTATCTTATCAGAAAAGATACTGTGTTTAGTCTCCAATAAGAGGTTCAATGTTGTTAATGTTAAAAAAATTAATTGTTCATTTTCAAGAGATAAAGATTCTATTAAAAGGGGGACCAACTGAAACAAAAATTTATTGTTGATATAAGCTGTGTTATATGTACTTATGTCAGCATGTACTGAATACCTTAGTTAAATACATAAGTAAGAGTTTCAAGGGTACTTCTTCTAATAATTGTACTAATGTCTTTAAATAGTTCTGCCTTGCTATATTTTTAAACTCAGAATCTTTTTTAATTAAGTGTTCAAACACCCTTTGTCTATACAAAATTTTGACATTACAAAAATTTTCCACCACTAAAGTATCTTCGTGTCTGTTTGTCAAGACCTTATATTCTTGTACTATATGCTGGCCTATTCGGTCATGTTTCAAGATATTGGTAAGCTATGGATACAATATTGAAAAACATTAAATATTATATATGAAATATTGAAGAAGATTGAAAATTCTTACATACCTCATCTAAAAATATTTCAACATCACGGGAACCTTTTATAATTATAGCTTTTGTTAGCCATATTTGTAGAGAAGCACTTGCTTGCATTATTTCAATATTAGTATCTGAATTTAAATTATTATTTATTGCTTCTTTAAAATATGATAAAGCATGTTGAAAGTATTTATTACTATCATCAAATTTGTTTAATATTACAGCAATAAATTTACATGCTATTAGCCTTATATTTGAATATTGGCTGTTAAGTGCTAAATTATGTACATTTTGTAATAAATTTACATTTATTGTTAAATCAACATTTTGGTATAAGGGGATGAAAATATTCATTATTAAAGCAGCATCAGATTCTGATCTTTGTTCACTTAAAGATGAAATGTACTTGTAGACAAGATTTTGTTGCTCTTCAAACGTAAGATTTCGTACAATTAGTCGACAAATATTTAAAACTAAATCTAATCTTTGATCCATGGGACTGATATTAAGGGCAGCCAATTTTTGAATAATATTACATTCATTATATAGATAATGTTGGATATCATAGTCAATAGTTTTTGTAGCGACTAGGCTATGAAGACATGTTAGAGCTGTAGAGCTTATGTTAAAATTCACATCATTTGTTTGTAATACAATCTGTGGAAGAACTTCAATACCTAATTTATATGTTTTAGCAACAGTTGCTAGTACTTTTAATTTACAGATTCGTATTCCTATCTTCTCCTCATCTGAAACATTCAAAATAATAAATACTTCAAAAAAATCGGACTCACTAAATTTGAATATTAAGTATTTACCAGTATTTAACTGAAACTTTTCTTTAATCAGAGTTGATATCTCGTTTGGATATAATGTAGCAAAACTTAAAAGAGCCGAATGACAGAGTATTTTTATTTCATTATAATTTGTTTCAATTAGATTACAAATTTTATCATAAAGTAGAGTACGATGTACTTCATTTAAATACGCTTTTTGTATTGTTAAACCAAATAATATTTTTGATTGTAATTCCATATTCTCTGTTGATAATTCATCTAAATATAGGTTTGCTATATCTGTCCATGCTAATTCTGGAACATCTAAAAAAGGATTTTATGTTGCATTTTAAAACACTTTTAAATACATATTTCAAAGTATGTAAAATATATATTTACCCTTAATAGTAAGTCTATGATCAGAAGCAGTTTTAATAAAATTGTTTAATATTTCAATTAAAATTACTTTATCAACTATTGCAGTTCTACTAAAATATAGGCCAAGACATATTGGTATTATCTGTTTTAATACTTTTATACATGATTCTTTATTGACCATTGCCACACATTCTAGTATTTTTACAGATGGTAACAAACTAGGTTGCACCTCATACAAAGACGAGTCTAGATCTGTGATTATATCAATAATGAAACTTTCACAAACTTCAACATCACTTGATATAGTATCAATTATAGCGGTGACTGCTTTCAAGCTTGCATTTCTTAATTCTAAATCTCCACCTGGTATAATTTGTTTTCTTAAAATAGTCCATAATTCAGTCAAATATGTTTTCATGCCATTCACACCAAATGTCTTTACACTTTTACATAATAAACTCAAAGAATCCAACTTGGCAATTTTATAATTGGAGAGTAATTTTTCAATTATGAGTGGTATACAATATTCAGCAAATTCTGGTATAGCACAAAGACAAGGTGCCAATTTCTCTGCCAAATCATCACGTGTTATTCCCCCTTTTGTAAGCTGAAAAATGTCAAGTCAAATTACAATTTATATTCATAAATGATGAGCAATTAATATCTTGATTGGTTGATCTAATTACAGGATAGAAGTCAATTGGAAAGTAACACGCAATGACTTCAAACATTTTTCCAGCTAAATGGCCTAATGACAATTTTTTCATAAAATGTGGAAGTACGTCAAATAATATCACAATATTGCTAAGATCACTTTCTGCTTCTATACTAGTAATGAGTCCATAAATAAAATCTGGCCCCATAGCTTTTAAATCTTCTATTCTATTTTTTAATAATGTTGTAAATATAAAATATATATTTCTGCGATCATCTAATAATTGAGATTGGCACTGAACATTTGAAAAAAGACTCCTAAGTAAACATTCAGGTGAATCCTTAGGTAAATGATCCATTTGAACCTGGAACAATTATGTTAGTTTATATATATAGCTATTATCTAAATATAATTGTAAAACACAATCCAAAATTTACAATTGCCAAAATTCCTTTTATTGCTGCTGGTATAAACCTATGATGTTCTTTTAATCTGTCACAATAAAATGACGTTATAATACACAATTCATCTTCTTTCAAAAAATCCTTAGGTAAATGAAATAAAATACTAGAAAAGGCATAGATGCCGTTTTTTCGCATTGTAACATCTTTTCCAGTTAGAAAAGGTCCAAGTTCTTGCATAATTGCATGAAGTTTTGTATGAGCAGACGACTGTATTTCTAAATTAAAAAGAATAATTATTTTCAGAAGATATAGATGTTAAACAAAGTACTTATTTTTTGTTCTATATATTTAAAAATATGTAGCTATATTTTTGTGGGAAGATATACTATTTTTACTGGAATTAGTATAGATAATATTTTAATAGATCAGAAATAGGCTTCTTTACAGTGTGTGTCTAGTTTTTTCTTCAAAACATAAAAGCCAATTATCAATATGCATAGGAAGAACAATCATGGTAATTGATACATACCTAAGGCAATCTCTTGGCACAATGTGTCCAGTGCCTCGTCGTCTCCACAAGCAGTAAGAAATCTTTCTTTAGAAAAGGTACTTGCAGGTGAAATCATTGCAAAACGTGCCTTCGTACTGTGTGTGTATTACTTAACCTTAGTATATTAATAAAATATAATTCTATTGAGTACCGAACGTAATTAATTTTTTCACTTGAAATTATAAAAGATAATTTAATCAGAAAGTGTCCGGCAGTAATTGTTATGTTGTTGGGATACGTGTCAATGAAATATTAAATATACTGAAAAATTGTTTGCAAAACTTGTTTTATTTAGATTTGAAACCCATTTATATCTGTTAACATTTCAGGTTAGGTTACCGAAGATTCGATTATAGCGCCTCTAATGGTACTGATTTATAATTTAATGGATAAGATGGACGAAAATGGCATGTGAGGTGTTGTTAAATTTCAGTGAAATGTTTGGTTACACTAGCCATCTAGGATGGGAGGCTGCATAGGCATAACGAGGGCAAGAAATGCCTCCGTCGACAACACTACAGGAAATTCCACGAGAGTAAATTCAGGTAAAAATTATAATGAAATTGTCTGCGTAAAAATTGCAATCAACAACAGCTAACCTTGAAGACAGTTCTGGTTTTTTCCTTACCTTCCTATCTAACGTTTATTGCGTATTATGTATTGAAATTTGCATATTATTTCTTACACAAAACGACTGACGAACAATTATATGTATGTACTATAATGATTCACGATGTCAAACAAGTTAACCAAAAATATCATTATACTTATTGCCCCTACCATTAAATTTGTCATTCCAACTTTATTACTAAAAATATAGGAATTTCAAAATTGCTTGTCACTTTGTTAAACTTTGGAATCATTATACATATTACATTGTATAACACTAATCAAAGTTTTCATGTAACCATCTCTATTTTTTATTAGCTTTGTAATATGCCTTTTGTGCAATTCTTTAATTTGAATAAAAAAACAAATGTATTACTTATGTTATAAAAGAATGTTTTGTTTATACAGGAAATTCAAGAAAGAATCATCCATTATGCCATGAGGCAATTAGGTGGAAATCAGATGTACCTTTGACAGAAGGACAGCTAAGAAGTAAAAGAGATGAATTTTGGGATACTGCACCTGCATTTGATGGACGTAAAGAAATATGGGATGCATTAAGAGCTGGGGCAACGGCAGCAGAGGCCCAAGATTATCAATTAGCACAGGCTATATTAGATGGAGCTAATATTTCTGTGCCAAATGGTTTTTTAACAGAATGTTATGATGAATTGGGAACCAGATATCAAGTCCCTATTTATTGTTTATCATATCCTATTAATATTGTAAAAGAAGATAGTGGAAGAGATTCTCCTGCTGACTGTTCAGGTAATGCAATTAAATTCAGTAAAAGAATTATAAAGGAATTCAAGCATGTTCTTAGAAAGGCAATTAACTTTTAACATTGTTTACTTAATTATAGAACCTATTGATAGTGGAGTTGAGCAAACATTGAAGCTGAGATTATCAACTACATTAGGAGAAGTTAAATTGCCTGTTTACAGTAAAGACACTATAGCCACTGCTAAAAAGAAATTGCAGGTATGAATTAATAATATAAATTAATATCTTTTTTTATTTTGCATTAATTTATGATTTAATTTATATAAATAGAGTCAGGAAGGTCTTGAACCATCTCGTCAAAGGTGGTTTTTTGGTGGAAAGTTATTAGGTGATAAAATGCATATAGAAGAAGCAAAGATACAACCAGGTTATGTAATACAAGTAATTGTAAATCCAGAAAAATTGGATGACAGTCCTGTGAAAACAAGTTGAGCTAATATTATACAAGATATACAAGTCATATTGAACCATCTTTCTCTGATAAGCACATTCTTACCTGCATTCAAAGTAAGAATATATTTCTTTTTTAATTTTATATTGTGTCATTATTAAGAGCAAAGCAGCAATTCTTGAAGTAACTCTTTTATAATAAAATGCACTTAAAACATAATTCTCGTAATATATAATTGTTATAAGTATTAAATAATATTGCGTTTAAATTGTGGGTTGTGATTATTTAATTTTTATTAATTTATATACTAGCTCAAAAGAAAAATACAATGCTAAATACATGCCGAAATAATCTCTTAAAGAATCCTTATTAACATTGGTTTAAATTTAAATACTTATACAAAAAGAAGTATAAACACGATTGGTAATTAATAACATTTACCTCATAGCAGGAATGTTGTTATACTAATTTGTTACTACCAACGAAGGTGCTGGTGCTGTAACACTTGGGAAACTAAGTATACATGTAGAAAATTATTCTATGCTGCTTATTAAATCATGTTGCATAATTATATGATATAAGAATAAAAACATACACTTAAAAAAAAGATTATAATAATAACAATAATAATAATAAGAAAATTACGGAAATATTGATGAAATATAAAAATACAATGGACAATAGTGAAAAAATGAACAAGGTATATGCTGATTATTAAATTGCATTCTTTTGTTGTATTTCTTACAGATTTTATTTTCTAGGCTTTTTGGATTTATAATTAATAACTATAATTTTTTCTAAGGATAAATCAATAGAAAAGATTATTAACAACCTTTGTTGCATAATGTGTGAAATATACAGTTCAATGATGTTTTTCTTTTGATCGAATTCATTAAATTTTTGTAAATGTATTGTGAATGTTTATAAGACATAAGTTTGAATTATTTCACAAAAGTACATATTTGGCCTATTAGTGGCCTAAAATCTTCGATTCCTTCCTATAAGTACTAATAAGATATTATATAAGGTCTACATAGCTGAATAATGCACGAGAAAAGATGTAAGACTAATAATTAAATTACATGTGGTGCAGAACGTATAATTTTTATACAATTTTATCAGCACAATCACTTTCACATCTGTGTTATATGTGCTTATGATAAAATGATCAACACAGTAAAATCAATATTGCTAGTTCAATTTTAATAGCACCTAATTTTTACTTCTGCCCCACATGTTACACAGAAAGCAAAAATGATATAAAATATAATTATAAAAAATGACATATTATGCGTGTGAATTTATTGACTGTACTAACACAGCAGTGATAAAGTTTGTTTTTCATATGCATTGATCATAAAATTATAATATATAGTATTGCGTGTGCGTGTATGTATAATACGTAATATATTAAATATGTATGTATACAGGTACATATGTTGGTTCCACTATTCTCAATTTGAGTGTCAAAGCAAACATATTTAATCTTATAAGTAACTTATTTATAAATTGGGTAATTGCATACAAGTTATAATGACAAAAAAAAAAAAAAAATGACTGGAAGCAATCATTAAAAGATATGAACATAAGTGTATAAAACCCTGTTCATATAAAAAAAAAATGAAATCTTGTGTTAACTATGCATTTCCTTGATATATTATAAAAATTAGTGCAAATAAAGGGAGCACTTGTTTTAAATTTAAGAGTTTCAGATAGATCAGTCTTTTATTTACATGTTAATTAATTGTGTTCAAGGACTAACACTTCTTTATACAAAGAAATAAAACTTGTAAAATAATCTGTAATGATGCAATGAAGGAATTCTTGTTTGATCCAACATGTGATTTCTTTGATAAAGCAGTAACATTGTCTAAAGTATTATTTTAAATGATCTTTAGCCTAAGCACAAATGACCGATAGTTAACAATAGACTAAAGTATAGGCCGGTTAGCTCATGTGATTGATTAAAACCCTATCTCCAATGTATAATAATTGAAGTAGTCAAAAATGGAATATGTTCTATTTGTTCTATTGGTTATGTGCAATTAGGCTTTAGTTCATAACTACGAAAATGGGAATGGTAATATCGCATTTATAGAGAGACATTCGTTACCAGGAACTAAAGACATAAGATTCTCAATGGAACAATAAATTCTATCAGACTGATATTAGTTTTGCAATCTAGGATTTGAGTTATTTGCAATATATTGCAAGAGACTGCATTTTAAGTTCATTTTGATTGAATTCAAACAATACAGGAAGATTATTTTTTGTATAGTATCAATTAAACTATATTTTTCACACATGTTCATATAAAGATTTTAATATAAATGTTGCGTTTTTTAAGTGATATAATTTGTATTTGTATGAATGATAATATACATTTTCCGTTAATACTCATGTCTGTATAATATTAAACAGAAATATGTGATGCGGCGCAATTGTCATATAATAAAGTGAAAATATGACGAGTGTAAATAAAAAGCGTTATAATAACGAAAGTGCAATTCAGAACGCCTATTAAATATTGCTACTGCTTAATATTAATAATGCTATGTTGGACCAATATAAGACGTTTTAAATGAAAAATACAAAAAATTAAAGAATGACTGATTGGAGATGAGATAGAACAACTGCCAATAAAAATAAAGCTGAATCCACTGTATTGCTAATCAGAAGTTATAAAACATTTAAAAAAGAAACTTTGGAATGTTAATGAAAATTATTATTATAATTAGATAGCAATTATTGATTAAGCAGGGTTTACACATTTTTTAAACTAATTGAACAAAATAATATTACTTACCAAAGCTGGTTTTTTGAAATTAGGTGCCAGTACTAACATCATTAAATATTTGATATATGCTAAGCATAAGGAAGAACAGTTGATGTTAGCAATGAATTTTTTTAATTTACATGTTAGAGATATAATCCAGTGTAGTCAGATTTGTCAACTATGATCCAAAAACTGTTACAGATACTTGTTTAATATTATTTTTAAATAGGTATTTATTCGCTTTTTTAAACATGGAATTAAAAATATATTTTCAGTAATATGAAAATGCTTAAAATTTCATCGTAATAGATACATTACTTCAAAACAAACACATGTAAATTAATTTTCATGAATATTGATTATTATTGATTATAACTTAATGCATTGTCAAATAAAGCATAATGTTGTGAAATTATTGTAGTATTTTTTTGTTAATTTTCAAACTGTATAAAATAATAAAATGTTGTATAATATTATAAATTTATTTTAAGACATATTTCAAATATTTCAATTCATGAGTCAACCATATCATTGTACTTAAAACAATAAGACTGCCAGATTGATGAGATGCAGCTAATGGTAAGGGCACATGATGTACTAACGTTGAAATTCCTAGTAGTACTTGCAAATAGCCAGCACAGAGCACAGCTACAATAGCTTTTTTTGCATTACCAGGAAGTTTATATTTACGAGATGCAATTGCAATGTAAGTTATTAATGATAAAGTTGTGATACCCTGTAAAAAAGAGAAAATTTATAGTTCTGTATATTAATTTGGCTATTATGCTCAAAACATACCAATATTCTATGATCGAATTGTACAGTAGTTGGATTTTCCGTAAAATTTTTTAGTAAAGGTGATAACGTGAATACATCATCCGGTATCCACTTATTTGCCATTTTTGGAAATGTGTTATAAATAAGACCTGCATCCATCCCTGCAACGAAAGCTCCCGACAAAGCAGTAAAAAAGACCAGTCCCTTTGTCGAGTGAACTAACATTCTGAATCTCTTTAGCTTCGACTTCAGATTATTAATATCAACATTTGAATGATCAAGATTTAATTTCTGAGCAGGAACTAAATAATCTAGAGCATTATACAAAAATCCTGTATATATAATAAATGCCATTCCTAAATGTGCAGCCAAGCGATATTGTGAGACGCGCGGTACGTCTGATGGTTCCACGAAACGATCTTCCAAGCCCGATTTAACCATGTACCAACCCATAAGTCCTTGTAAGCCAATTAACGAACCCAAAACAGCTACCCTGATCTTCATGCCTGGTGTTAGCATACCTTTTGTCCAGAAATAAGTTGCTGGAACTATGAATACAGCACCTATCAAACGTCCCCACATTCTGTGTAAATATTCCATCCACCAAATACGTTTAAATTCTTCCAACGTCATATTTTGATTATTGCTATAAAGAAATTTGTATAAAAATATAGTTTGATGTATTATACAATTATTTTATACTATAAAGATCTTACATTTTATATTCAGGAAATTGTTTGTAACGTTCAAATTCTGCATGCCATTGAATTTCAGTAGTAGGCATTTTTTCACCAAGTAATTTCCAAGTGACCATAGATAAACCTGACTCTGTAAGTCTTGTTATACCCCCTGCATAAAAATAAGGAAGGACAAGTAATTATGGTTTTTTCTTTCAATTTCTTTATTTACATAACATACTTTATAAAGGTTTATATATTCATATATTGTTATATTACACATATATATTAATTTGCTATAAATAGTACACTTCCAAAATTTTTTTTTTTATAACTATTATTAGAACTATTTTCCATAAGTCTTATCTACAATTGCTTTTATAATAGTACGAGCACAGTAGTAAAAAAGACAGTAAAAGATTATACCTAGAACAACAGCTACAAAAACCATGCCACTGCAAGTTAAGAGCCATTTGCCCACAGTTTTATTTGATTTTTCAGCTGATTTTGTTGAGAAACCTTTTGCTATGATGCCACCATTTTTAAGTAAATCCTATGATAATATCACACAAAAATTACTTGAAGTTATATTATTTAAATTAATGAAGTTATATTATTAAAATTAATATATAGTACCTTATGCAAAGTGAAATTCCTTTTTATAAAAGTAAGGGTTGAATTTGTAATTGCTGATTTTTGAGTATATGTATATAGATTTTGTTTAATTGGTAGAAATTTTGTTATACCGTTTCTTGTTATTGTTGATATGCAATACCTTGTTAGATACAACATGCTAGAAAAGATCACAAGTTTGTAGTAAATTGTAATATTAACACATGAACATGCAAATATACTTACATTGTTGTGATGTTATATTTTGTATATAAATATAATACTGTTCTTTAATAAGCTAACAACTTTTCCAATTAATATAAACAAGTAGTCATATGTTTTCTATACATTTTTTAATTTAACATCTTAATGCATATGTATTCCAATGAGTTATTACTGAAATTGTAAAAATTGAAGAAAATGACTTTTTAATTTTTGATCATTAGACTAATACTGATAAGCTGATAATAATGGAAATTTTACTTTGTGAATTATCAAGTAAGTTATTGTTACGATAACATCACAAAATTTACGATATCTAATACAGTTTTATTTTAAATTATAAGAATAACAGATGCTAAATTTATTCTAAAGATAGGAGTAAAAGAATTATGTATTAAATCGGTACAGTTTACCAACAAATATTTATTTTTGTACTTTACTGATTCCTGAAGGGCATCGTATCGTTTCTAACCTCGTACTAAACACAATAATCGATACTTAAAACGTCATATTTTCAAACTTGACACATCGGTATATGCAATATTCAATTTATATTTTATATTCATAATAAGGAATAAGAATACAATTGTTTGATATTTTTGTAATATGTTTGATAAGATTATCTTGTTACGATAAGACAAGGTGGCATTATTATTATTCGAAATACATGGGATAAATTAAGTAACATTCACCGTGTGTACAATACATATACCAGTCGTAAGTATATTACATTTTATTTTTAATTGCACCATATTAACTTAAATACACGCATAATAATTTAAGAGATTTGCATTTATATTAATTAAATAATATTATTTTGTTTCAGTACATCATATATTGATAAAAACTTGTTATAGTACAAACATCAATATGGCACAAAGAAGTGGTGCTACTAAATTAGCTAAGCTTCGAGAATTAATGGAAGCTGTTCAAATAGGTGGTCTTAAAGGGAAAGGTATTCAAGCCTTAGTTGTAAGTTCAGATGATGCACATCAATCAGAATATTTAAGAGAGTATGATAAAAGGATTCGTTTCATAAGTGGTTTCACTGGTTCTTTTGGAACTGCAATTATTACACAAAATAAAGCTATACTGTGGACTGATGGAAGATACTATATGCAAGCTTTAGCAGAATTCGATCCACCAGAGGCATGGACTTTAATGAAAGAAGGTTTATTAGATACTCCAACCAGAGCTGCATGGTTAATTTCTAATCTACCTCCCAAGTCTACCATTGGGGCTGATCCTAATTTAATAAGTTACACAGAATGGGCAGTATTACATACCAGTTTAACTACTGCTGGTCATTGTTTGATGCCTCTTGAGGAAAATTTAATTGACAAAGTTTGGGGTGATAAACAACCTGCACCTACAGCTAATGTTGTTTTACCTCAGCCATTGCAATTTTCTGGATGTAGCGCAGGAAAAAAAGTGAAAATGTGTAGAGAAGTAATGAACAAAAACAATGTGAAAGCACTTGTAATTTCAGCTTTAGATGAAGTAGCATACATTCTAAATTTAAGAGGATCTGATATACCTTACAACCCTGTTTTCTTTGCATATATCATTCTTACATTAGACGATTTACATTTATTCATTGATAAAAACAAACTTGCAGATGAAGCTCAGCAACAATTAATTAGTGAAGAAGTAAATGTAGTTTATCATCCGTATGGAGATATACATGATTTTTTGAAAAAGTTTGCAAGTTCATATGCAAATGATGACAAAATATGGATAAGTAATGGTTCTAGTTACGCTTTACATGCTGACTGTGGAGAAGCGAAGAAGCATACAAAAATTACCCCGATAAGCGTTATGAAGGCAATAAAAAATAATACTGAAATAGAAGGAATGAAAGCGGCGCACGTACGAGATTCAGTTGCACTCATAAAATACTTTGCTTGGTTGGAAGATCAGGTTAAAAATAAAGAAAATGTTATCACAGAAATATCTGGAGCGACTCAACTTGAAAAATTTAGACAGTAAGAGAATTTGCATGTAGCATTATAAAATTTTGATATAATAAAAATTACAGTTCTCTCTATATAATGTACATTATCCAAAAGGGAGCAGGAACATTTCATTGGGCTCAGTTTTCCTACAATATCTTCAGTTGGGCCACATGGAGCAATAATTCATTATCTACCAACACCAAAAACAGATGTGCCAATTACAGACAAAGAAATTTATCTTTGCGATTCTGGTGCACAATATCGAGATGGTACCACAGATGTTACAAGAACATTGCACTTTGGTAATCCAACGAGTTTCGAGCGCGAATGTTTTACAAGAGTATTTAAAGGACAATGTCGCCTTTCATCGGCCATTTTTCCTTTAATGATACAGGGAAATTATCTCGATACACTTGCTCGGGAAAATTTATGGAGTGTTGGGTAAATATACCTATTTTGCTTATAAAATGGAAAATATTATTTATTTGTATCTAAATGTACAATTACAGTCTTAATTATCTTCATGGTACCGGACATGGAATAGGTTCGTATCTAAATGTTCACGAAGGACCAATTGGTATTTCTTGGAAACCATATCCTGATGATCCAGGTTTACAACCTGGGATGTTTCTATCAAATGGTATAAAGTTAAAGTGTTGTTTGTCATTACACGTACATATGTATATTCTAATAATGTCATTACATGTGGTAAAATTATTAGAACCAGGATACTATGAGGATGAGAAATTTGGCATTAGGCTGGAAAATATAGAATTGATAGTAAAGGCAAACACACCCTACAATCACAAGAATCGTGGCTTTCTTACATTTGAAACTGTTACACTGGTGCCTATACAGACTAAGCTACTTGATGTATCCTTATTAACAGATAATGAGGTATAGATTCGATTTATTCTCTGTATATTAATCGCCGTAAGATAATTGATTGTAAATGTTTTTTCAGATTCAATATCTAAATAATTATCATACAAAATGTTTGAATACTCTAAAACCTCTATTACAAGGGCCAGAAAATGCTCAAGCACTCAATTGGCTAGAGAGAGAAACTAAATCTCTCATAAAATAATTAATAAATTGTATAAGATTGCATTTCTTATCTTTTACAAGTACAATGCACAATAAATTGTTCATATAATTACTTTGATTACAAGTAACCCTATATTTTTTAGTAATTTTGAAACTCTAATTCTTTGTAAATCAATACGTTTGTTTCATTATGTGAAAATCAATGAAAAATCCTAATAATAATATGGTAATATTGGGCGTGCATGGATACTTTTCTTGTCAAAGCGGGAATAAGTGAGGTTTACTGGGATATTAATTAAGGCAAATGGTTGATTCAATCGTTTCAGAGTTTCCCGGATCATTTTGCCGTTCCTACCACGCAAAAATCCAGCAGGAATGTTCACTGTCTTTGTTGCAGGAATATTATCGTCGCGTGTCATGTATATATAATGATAATTGTTAATCCAAATATAACTTATTGATTCTTCCACATAATCTGATATGATTACAGCTTTTGCCCCAGCTTCTTCAGCCATTATACTTTTAACAAAGAAACTACAGCCTCCTCTCTCAACTAATGCAATTCTACCTTTTAATTCTTTGGCATTTTTTGCTACTTGACAGCCATGAGGAGGATCAGTTTGAACTAAAGGGATTCTTTTCTCCAAAAAGCTTTCATTCTGAAAATATATATTGCAAATAACAGATAAAATTAAAATGCCTTTATTTGTAATATTTTGATCAATTCTAAAATATATATAATACTTACAAATGGTGCTCCAAAATCTTTTGCAGCCCTTAATCTATATAAATACTTCAATTCCGGTGGATATATAATTTCAAAAAACAGATCTGAACTATTGAGGAAATAACCTGTAGGGGTGCCATAAGGGAATGTCATAGGAAAAATTGTTTAATTACAAATCGTTATCAAGTAACGTTTTTATTTATAACTTAATTACTAACCTTTACTTCTACAAACGAAATAAAATATCATAAGGCAGATGAGAGCAGTCATATCGTAGATAACAAACAATGTTTTAAATTGCATTATTATGGTGTATTCACAGTGTTGTTAATGATATTATTACGAATATCATAAGAAGCTTAAACCGATTAACATTACAGACAAAGTGCACCGTGACTCGTGTTACGACTGGCTCACTTCAAAACCGGAGATGTGGCTGTACTTGACAACAATTATATATCGCCGAAGCGAAGTGCCTAATGAACCATCAATATCCCAACGGTCCTTCGGCCGAATGTTTCAGAAGAGGGCATGTGTGGCAACGGTCGCCGACGCCTAACAAACTCCAGGACAGTGGGGATATTGAGGGGTGACAAAAGAAAAATAATGGAATCCGATCGGAAGTCGAGTTGTAAGAGTCAGTTCTGAAAAGTCACGTCTAGAGCATGGAAGTAAATTGTAAACCAAGTGTTAGAAAACAATAAATTTTCTTTTTTTTATTTTCATCTTTAATTTCTCTTTTTTATTTTGTTATTTTACGTGACATACGCGACAACGCGACTCGATCGAACATACATGCAGTTGCGATATGATTACAATATGATAGACCTGACAATTTAATGTCTCTTCTTGTTTCACGTTTTGGGAATCACCTAAGCCCCTTACCAGTTTCGCATCACATGCGACATTATCGATTTAATATCAGAATGGTTTAAATTAAAATTAATTTGAAATTTTAAATAATAGAACAGGTTATTTTACATATAACGGTAGACGAAAGTAGAATTTTATACTTCTACTATACTTTAAAAAGAATTATTTTATTGCATACTATCAAAAAACCAATTCACATGTTCAGTTACAACGTCGATATCAGCTCAAAAAGGAAGGTATTTATATATTGTTGGAACCGCGGAAATTCGAGATTTCGTAATGAAAAATATTGATGCGAGGTTCAGTGATACAAGGCCTTTTTATACGCTGTCTTGGCTTTAGAGGAGAGGTTGGTCTACGTGGAGGAGCAACTTTCCTTTTGATGGTTGCTGATATCAGGGGTGATAATAGGGCTTACGTTCGTATACATTGAGTGCTAAATACTATTCTGGATTCTTAGTAGCTATATCGATAAAACAGTAAGCTATCGGTAGGCCGCCGTCACAAATGTTAAAAATATTTTGTACTTCGTCGATGATATAAGTGATGAGTTGTCTGTGATAATTTAGATGTTGGCCGTAAGAAATGGTAGAGGGCGTGAAAAACATTCTGATTTTCTGACATGTAGGTATTTCACAATCTGACACACAAAGTTCCCTTTGATATCACGTCTATCCTGTCTCCAGTTAATGACAAAGTATAACATTATAAGTGTTGAATATTTAAAAATTAACAAACATGTACATATGGGAAACAGATTTGTATATTATTTTTGGACGCTTATGCTTTTGACGAATTATCCTCAACGATCGAAATAAATTTGTTATCTGTTGATTTCTATAGAAAAGTTCAAGTATCAACTGTTGATAATTTAAGACAACTTTATTTGTCACTCTTTAACAATTCATAATAATTCTATATATTTCAGACGATTGTTCATAAAAATAAGAGAAAAAAGTATTAGCAATTGTATTTTTATATGAGAAATAAAACTAAAATATATTTATACATGGTTCGCGTTAAATGGAATCAAAACTACTTCTGCTATCTATTGGCGTATAAATGAACTTTTCGCTAGAGATTGATCGAAAAGGAAGTGATATTTTTCTAGATAAACATATTCCCTCGAAATTCTCAGATAAAACGTTGGAAGATGTTGTTGAAAAATCGAAACAATCGTTCCGGCTATCGATAAGGTATAAAATTGCAATGATAAAAAGGAGTGATAATGCGCGCATGCGCGATACTCCACTGCATTTTATGAATGGATGAGCAAAGTGAATGAACAGACGTCAGCTGGGTAGGTTCGGTAAACACACGAACATGTACGCACACATAGAGATACTTGACAACTTCTGACTACCTGTAAAATGTAAGATATATTAGAATCACTTTCTCTCTCGCGTATGTTGAAAGAGTCACTTTTTGGGATATCGAAATGATATTCTTAACAATTGCAAGTCAAATATCATCATGGAATGGCTGATAATAATAAAGCACATGAAACTGCATAACGCGACTGGACTAAAAGATAGAAAATATTTACGTGCTCGTATTTCCAAACGTTTTATTAATATTTGTATTTTTTCATGATTTTGAAACAATATGGATTGAATCCTATGTCTTGGACAAGAACCGAAATACATACTTACGTTCGATTTCTTTCACGAGATTCACTTGTGACGTAAATGGTAGAAAGTCGGATAGTAACCGTCTTTTTTTTCTGCTTTTCATTGTGCAGTGGGCTTGAAACAGCAAGTTACACGCGTACGTTTCCCGCCCACGAGTCGCGATCCCGTTCCAATAGTTGCATTGCAGGGCCATAAAAATATTTTAATGAAGCATAAAGCATTCGATATTAAGTCGTAACGTTCGTTCGGCGTTACACTTTTTTTCTTTCAAATTATTTATCGCGATCGAGTCAGCGAAACGGGCTAAAGCATTCAGCAAACAGGAAGATCGAGTGGTTGACTCGTAGCCTCCATCATTCGCCAGGGTGAGATTCGAACGGTTTGATTTTATCGGACGTAAATAATTGTGAGATAAAATCATTTGCCATAAATTTTCAATCTCACCAATTTCTACCTCCGCCTCGCGGAAAGCAAATATGCACGCACGTGGCAGGTGTTATTTGCATCGAGTTCATTGTAAAATCGATTCACAGGAACGGAATCCCATTGACGTTAATGTACTTAGAGAACGGAAAGAGCCGATGACATCGTTGAAACGATGTAATCACTCTAATCGATGCCATGTTAGTACACGACTAATCTCGTTATTAAATCGAGGATTTTTATGATCATTTACGGAAACTTTGTAAACAATAAATTTTATCACATAGAATGCGTATAATATACAAAAATATACTGCTCTTGCAAGTTATAGGACATGTTTATAAAAAGTCAATAGGACATCCTTAATAAAATTTTGATATTTCGTGTAGCTTATAAACTCTCTTTTACAAACATTTTTAAAACTCGTTAATACATTAATATCATATACATAAACTGTTTCCACAGTCGTGTAAAACAGCACGCTAGATTATTTATATTCCTCGTAACTTTTAACGATCATTTGATATTTTCTACTTTTGAAGTAAATATAACTCTCCTACGATTATCGAGCGGGGGTGTATACTAGATATTCAAAGTGTAGTATCGTATTTATTAAGTGAAGCGAATCTCTGCACAGTTTTTATTCCTCTTTACTTACCTTTGTAACACTTACTCGCCTCTAATATACCATTTAAATACGTTCCATACGGTTAAACAGTATCAAAAGAAATATGCCAAAAATAATTAAGCCAGCGACCATTAATATTACCAGAAACGCAACTACATACTACATCCGTATATTCTAAACCAACATCGTCCCCATCGATTGACCTTAAAGCTAATTGCTCATCGATTTGCATCATGCTTCATAAAAATACGTTTCTACATAAATATGCCCAAGCCTATTCATTATCGCCCCATCCCCTGTCTCTGGTTAATGCACAAATCAAACGTTACAACGGCGCAGAAAGTGTCCGGCAAAAATAAGGAGCGGCGATCAACGTAATTCCTAAAATACCCACGATGAACGTACGAGTCGACTATTTTTACAACACCTTTGCAACCCTCCGTGGTGAGTGGTGGTGGATGGTAGAGGAAGCGCGAGCAACTTGCGACGTGCATGTACGTGGTGCAGAGTTTGCTCCCTTTCACAGATAACTCTACCCCTTCGGATTACGACGGCGTCAGAACTTCCCCTCTGTTCTCTCGACTCGGGTGGAGGATGACGGCTGTGAGTGGGGCGGGGAGGAAAGGGACGGGCAGAGGGGCAAAAGGGGAAGAGAGGGTCGTCAGGACGCTCTCCCCGGACTCGAGCGGTCAAGGGCAGTGGCGTCGCGTGACGTCATACGGCGCTGCAGTGACGCAATCAGTCGCCAGGGGCAACCCGTTGGCTGACGGTCGCCAGGCAACCCTGTTGTTGCCCCTCTAGCCGCCGGCCTCTACCCCCTGCCGTGACCGTTCCATCGAGCTCGCGGTCGCGAGCTCCATCCTCTGCACGTGCCGTTCCTCAATGAATCCCCCTTCGCTCTCTCGCTCCACCTTTTTGCCCTTCCCCACCGCCGGCACCGCATACGCCGCTTCCACGGGCTCTCTACCTTGCTTTTACGTTGACGTGACCCTAACCCCCAGCGAGGACTTCTCCGGATGCTGGCCGTACGCGCGACCCTGCACCTCTCTCTGGTTTCGATCATTCTTTACTCGTGGAGAATGTTGAACGTTGATACATGTAGACGTATAGCGGATATCTGAAAAGTATCCGCACAGCTTACTGCGTCATTTACACGTTAATTAATTAGTTCCGAGTCTATCAAATTTTCTATCATTTAGTAGTACTTTCATGGGACGAGGTTATACGTTTCATTTTCATAGCGTCGATTAGTTTCGCTTGTGTGCAAGGTATTGGTAAACGATAGGAAATTTCATGTACTTAGGTCTAATCGATTGGTATGTAAATGCTGTAATAAATACAGCTGTGTGCTACGAATTGCCTTTGTAGCGACGGTGTGCAGGCGCATACGCGAGAAATGTAATTGGTGAAAGTACGACGGGCCGAACGAGTTTCTTTAATGAAAGAAATAGGTGGTTACTCGTTTGGGTTTTGTTCTGAAGATGATCTGAAATCATTGCTGGACTGCGAATGTCTGTGTATTTATGGAGAGCTTAAATACGCCACGATTCGTAGAATATTTTAATTAGAGGTAACAAGAAGTTTAATATTTAAATATCAACACGCGTTAGAAAATAAAAAAGACATTGATTGGTTGATTCGTATCAATCAATTTCTAATTCCGTGGCTGTAGAAGATTCTGTTCCAGATACGACTCGTTTAACAGGTTAAAAGTACCGATAGTGTCGTTGTGTTCTATTACAAGAAACTTATCCCCTAATTTCTGTCCTTCTGACCAGCCCACCTAACAGCCGTTTCACCCCTCGCGGCCGGCTTACCGAATTGCGTCATACTGTTACCAGAGACGCGAAATTCAAGACCTCACCAGCTCGTTATATGCTGTTCTTGCATCGATCTCGTCGGATAACGCGAGAGTGGCAAAAACCGTAAGTCAAAGGTAAGCGATATGGATCGGAGGGGTGGTAGAAATGCAGCGGGGAATAAGGAGTCTCTCCTTGGGCTTTTTATATCTTCGATTTTTCTTACACGTGCATTGTTTTTCTTTTTGTCTCGTCCGATCGATGCTGCTATTCTTTCATTTGTTTACATTGAAACTCTATCTAACGTCGTCGCTAATTTTCTTTATTCATCGTTTACTAATATTTTAACAAAATATACGCTGTTGGAAACAATTAGGAGAACTTTCTCCATGTAATTTCAATTTTTACAACCTTTCCTTGCGTTTGTATCTTTTTTATCTTAATTATTATATCAACCTATTAACCGGATCATCCCTTAGTGAGAAATTTTTATAATCGTGCAATTGAAAGATAATATATTCTTTAAGCTAAATTAATTTCAGTTACGTAGATTTCTCTGTCCTTACAACCGTAGATATGATGTAATTTATAGAAGACACGTAAAAGATTAGAGAGTTGCTCTGATTTGTTGATCAGGAGCACATAAATATTTCTTCAAATAAATTACTTCATCTAGAAAACCGATAACCTGAGCGGCGAGTTAATTGGTCTTTTTCATATGAATTTATCAAGCTTTTCTGAACGTGTCAACCTATCAACATTATAAATCTTCTTTCCATGTACTTGGTCGTGATAGAATCATTCCCGGTATCGATCCCTCAATTATTCCAAGCGTTGTACATATTTTTGTTTCTCAGTTCTTATTGATCTTCGAGAGCCCATTGAGAAATTGTCTCCTGAAACTCGTCCACTGCAAACTCGTCACGAGATATCGACTCACTTACAGAGCATCCGTGACCGATTTTGAAAAGTTTCACACCGATCTCCGCATATACTCGCAACCAGACACCTACGTGTAAGTACGCGTCTATGGAGTCGAGCCACGAGCGAAGCAGCAACAGGTTTAATCGCGTCGGGGTGTGGCTGACTGGCTGGCCGGCTCCGCTCATTCGGCTGCCCTCCGTTTGATGCTGGTTTATAAGATCGATGCGACACACACTGGGTATCGTTGCGCGGCGCGAATGAAAGCGGAATGCTCGTTTTGCCGCGTCGATGCGCCACTCGTCCGCCGAGCAGAACCTGGACGCTGGCCTGGAAATTAGAAAAAAAAGAAAAGAAAGAAAAAGATGGACGAAGATAAATACGCTGGATTTCTCGGTGATCGCGTTTTGCCTGTCTTTTTCTCTGGCTCGGCTAAGGAAAATCGACGTATCCTGTGTCTGCTCTCCTATCGCATATTTCATATCTCATTCCTTTTATCTCGTTCCTAACCTAAACGAAATAAATCATAAAATAATAAAGAAAAATGAAGAGAAAAGAAATCACAAGAAATACAGCGTAGAAAAATTATCCGATCGTATAAAATGCTTGAACGTTTTATCGAGATATGAATAGATGTAGAAAGACACGATGAGTGGTAAGGGGATGAAGCTGGCGCGCATGATCGGAAGTCGCGTCGGTGCAGTGTCGCGGCGGGGAATCAAATTTCAACAACACCTACGGTGAACCGCGGAGCTGCGAGTCGACGTTACCTGACTCATCCCATCGTTCGATCGTTCGGCCGGTCGCGCGACCCAACATGCATTTTTCTTCTTCGAGGGCCCGGTCCGGAGCTTGCATATCCACGGAGGAACTATATTTTACGACAATTTTTTTGCTCGGCTGCACGCGCGCCAGCGTATACGCGATCCTTATGTGTCGTGCGAGGAGCGCATCGTCGTGCTTGTCAGTCGTTAGTGGGAGGGATGTCTAGTGCTTGGAAGGGAAGGAGAAGGAGAAATGGTTTAGGAGTTATGGAGCGAGACGGAGACGGGACGAGAACGAGATGTACGCATCCGATGGCTCGGTGTAGAAGCGAAATGGAAGGATCGAAAGAGAAAGCGGGAAACAGCTCGCGTCGAGACGAGGACGGCGCCATCGAGAAAGAGAGTAAAACAAAGGAGCGAAAAGGAGACAGGGATCGCGAAGAACGAGAGGGAGATACGACGAGTAGGTTGGCGGGAGAAGGATGGTTAAGAGTCGTGAAAAAGAACGTTGGGTAGAGGAAGAGTGGATCGAAACAAGATGGAGAATGATGGTGGGAGAAGGATAGAAGGTATCACGAAGTGCAGAGGAGGCCTCATCTCGATCTTGGTCCTATTTATAGACGTGCTCTCACAGCCTCACTCCTGCCCACTTCTTGCACTGTCTCTCCTATATAGGTGTGCATACACCTATGTAGTGGCCATTGCACGTTCTCTACACG
This sequence comes from Bombus soroeensis, assembly GCA_014737365.1. Taxonomy (NCBI): domain Eukaryota; kingdom Metazoa; phylum Arthropoda; class Insecta; order Hymenoptera; family Apidae; genus Bombus; species Bombus soroeensis. The sequence continues at coordinate 322,922 of JACXIL010005362.1, forward strand.
CGAGAGCCAGCGAGCCGGCCAAAACTTCGTTCGTCCGAGCGCGAAGAATCGATGACGTGGACCCTCTCCTGTTGAACGTCGAGACGCTGGCTGCCACCGCTGGTAGAGAAACCTATCCACTTCTGGAAGACATCATCGTTTTCCGTTAATTAGCCGATTACGGAAACGATATTACGGAACGGTTTCGTCGTGACCGGTAGCACAAACCGGCGTGTCGTCTTTCTCGGCTCCTCTGAATCATATGGATTACCTTTTTTGGAAGAGACAACGTCGCCTCGGGCAACAAACGAGACGAATTTTTTATTCCGACGTGTTTTAGCATACCATACCTTGAAACCGTTTTTTCTCTCTTCCTGGAAATTTTTATCTTACAACTTCACGCGACGTTGTATTACACGCAGACTATATTACATATTGTACCATATGTACCAGATTTCGATCACGCGTTTTCACCTCGTCGTTCCTTTCCAGTTTGGAAAACCAAGCAATAATAATTCTCTCTTTAAGGGATCATAAAAGGAACTCGATCCTGAACGAAATTTCAGCAGTGAACCGGACGGAGCTGAACTGGCTTCGATCAATGGCCGATCGATAAAGAATCTATCGACGATGGAGGTAGAGAAAAATTGGCACGCGCGACCACTACTAATTGCCAGTTGTTCGTGATTCGTATCGCGCTGCAGCGAAAAATCGAGATAAGCGTTAGTCGGAAAGTCCAATCGGTTTAGGCGCCAACCGCGTGTTTACGGTGAAAGGTTGCATGGAAAACACGGCACAACGGAGCGGCGTTTCATCGAGATCGACTAGTCTCGTTGCAACGGGGACCGGTCCTTATTAATCTCTAGGTGGCTGCCTTTTGAACGCACACCTCGGAGGAACAATAGTTCGGTCGCGTAGGATGCGGTTCGCTGTATCGACATCCTTGATCGTCGATGCCCTATTCGGTAATTGTCGATGATCGATAAAGATGTCTGCGGTCGATGAATGTGCCTGACGCTAACGCGCAAAAGAGAAAAATAAATTGGCGATGCAACGACACTCGAGAAATCGTTCAACGTGACAAACGACACTATTGCATACCATTATGTTCATGAACATATTATAAATATGCGTTTCGAACGATTTATAGCGTTATAGCTTTCACAGATCGCGAACCCCGATAAACTCGAAATATAAACTCTAATATATCGGAAGCCACGAAAGAGTCGAACGTATATCGAGAGCATCGAAAACGAAACGTGCTTTCAGCTTTAAACTCTGTTCCTCGCTATCCGCGTTTAAAGGTGATAAAACGAAGAGGCGAAACTTTTCAACGGGTCTTGCGGTCGACGATTACGAGCGTCGACGTATCGTTTCAAGGAGTTTGTGCCGTACCACGGGGAAATAAGAACAACCAGGCGTTGCTGTTCAATGTTAACTTTGTATTTTTGTTAATAATCGTCGTGGGGAACCGGCCAGATTAAACGGCAACGATGATTACAACACAAATATACAGGTAGTCGAGAGATTCTTTTCTGTGCATTGCACACTCGGAGCACCATATTGTGGAATAGTTGCACATAATTTATCCAATTATAGTGTAATTATCGTTCGTAAAAAAATTGTCCTCTCTATTCCTCTTTTCTCATTATCTTCGTTTCTTTCATTAAATGTTTCTCTTTCTCGTTCTCTTTCACACACGTACACATTTATACACGCATACAACGCATACATACAGGCACAGGCATAATCTCTCTCTTTCTCTCTCTTTCTCTTTCTCTCTCTCTCTCTTTCTCTCTTTCTGCTTTTTTATTTCACGAGAACGCGCGTGCGCGTTATACGCTCCTCTGCCTACATATTTTCCGATCTATCTAGAACAATAGCGGATAATATCGCATACGCGTCGGTGCAACCATCGTTGAAGTAGGTAGAGAGCGCGTAAGAACGCTTGGGATCCATAAAAGCTGTACGCGTTGCCGCGCGTTTCGTTATTAATTATAACTGTTATTTAATATAATTATAATATAATAATCATAATAAAAATAATCCTTTAATTTTAACAATATATATATATATATATATATCTCCTCTGTTCATATATATATTATATATATCATATATATATAATATAGATACATGTATCTAGGGAGAGAGACTTTGTTTTTTTGTTAATAAATAGAGCAACATATACATAATATTAATCGCCGCTAAAACTCATATTTTATACACGTAAACGATCACGATGGAGAGGGGTGGGGGAAGGAAAAGGACGAGAGGAAAGGAGGGGAAAGTAGGGCGGCAAGTTTAAAAGGAGGAAAGTGAAAGATTTTACGGGTTTCTCTCTCTGTTTGTCGGCACGATTCGATTAGATGTAACCTATGTGTACATATGTATAACACGTTATATACATATTTACAAAGGAAAACTCCCGTTCAACAACGATGATCGCGATTAATTACAGTTTACTCGTTTGGGGTTTGTTGGCGGTTAAAAGAGGGTTAATTCACAAGGGAAGGGTGACGCGTCTGGTATTTGACTTCCAAGAAGCTTAGGGACTCTACGAAGTGACGTCTAACGCTGAAAGGAATTTTCAAGGGGAAAACGGGTAGCAAGGAGTGGCAAGAGAGTTCCCTAGGACACGGAAAAAGTCCGAGATTTAGCGTGTCCGGGGCACGAAGGGTGTCGTAGGAACGAGTGAACGAGTTTCAGAGGTAGAGGACGATAACAAATATGTAAGAAGCGATTATTACGATTGTATGATTGAAAGACACGAGGTTCGAGGACGCAAAATAGTGTGTGTGTGTGTATGTAATACCGATCGTCCGTCGGTGTCGGTCGCATCTTGCAAACGTGTCAGGGTCTATGCCCTCTCATAGAATCGCGATACCGATCGTAATAGATATCGAACTACATTTTCATTCTTTCTCTTTTTTCTTTTTCATTCGTCGAGTGTCGTAATTTATAAAAATACTTAGAAAATATCCTGAAAACATTTGTGGAATCGGGCACGATTCGAAAATTGCACGATTATTGGCCGAAGGAACGAACACTCGGGTAAAAGGATCGAAAAACATCGACCGGTTCCGATCATGAGAGAGCTGGGAAAAGTTGATACGCGATCCCCTGATCGTTTCAAGAAGCGCGCTCGCGCATGGCAATTTTTTTTTTTCACGCGCTCGTTTGCATGCGATCGAGAGTGCGCCGTCTCTTTCTCTCTTCTCTTCTCCTTCGGTAAATTCCTCCCTGATTCCCGGAAGCTGCGGGCGGTATCGATTCTACGCGATTCGTCGGAGAACCTGGCTGCAGTATATTTCGTGACACCGGAATATTTCGCTTACGTATCTACGCGCGGTTAATGTCGATTTTCGCATCTGCATCTCGTTCTCGATCGCAAACAAGGGTATAAAACGCAACCGTCGTAAATAACGATCTTCGACGCGTCGCTCGCTTCGAATATCCTCCCTGACTTTCTTCTTCTCTTTTTCTTTCTCTCCCGTTCTTCCCGTTTACCGCTAAAAGCACAAGCATTCCGATACCGACAATTGTCGAGGAAACAGTGCCTCTTGGTAAAGCCAGATTTTTCACTCGTATTCGTTCCTACTCCTTCTAAATGCAACTTGGTGTAGTAAACTTTCAATTTTCCTCTCTTCCTTATGCAACGTATTAACCGTAGGCAAAAGGGACGGGAGTGAAAGAAATAAACTGAGATGAGAGCTCGAAGGAAAACCGCCGGAGTCTAATATATATATATATATATTTACCGCAATGTTCGTGTTTCCTCGTCGAACGTTCGCTTAGCGAGATCAGGAGAAAAGCTTCGAATCGATCCGTTCTGTGAGACGCGACGAGCCCATCGTCGGGACCGATCACACCGGACATTTATTTTACATACCGCTTTGAAATTCTAGTCCCGATTAAAAATTATCCACGATTATTTACAAAGATTTTATGAAAATCCTCCGCGATTGTTCCTTACGTACTATTATCCGAGAGGCTCGGTATCACGCTTCGTTATACCGCCAAAAATGCTTGTCGATTCGGTCGCGAGGCCAATCCTTTAAAGTCGAGCCCCACTCGTCGATCGCTGACGGTGCCGACGACGGATCGATGACGGATCAGTCGGTGACGGCAGTCTGTTCCGCCTAAAGGTCTCCGTCGTTTCCTCGTCGCCTGGCAAGGTGAAAAAGCTGCGTCGTGCACGAGCATGATTGACAAGATTAAAGGAATGAGCGTGGAGATCGACGGTGTGGACGATCGATCGACATCGATCGTCGTACGAAAAATGTTGATCGATTCTGCAACACAGTTCATTCAAACTCTTCTTTACTGATTGCACGGTGGAGAAGCGTGGCTCTGAGGGTGATTTCTAACAGTGGCGTGGGTGGCCTCGCGCTTCAGCCTCTGTTTCAAGTGAACTTTCGCGTGCCGTTTCTTCTCGTCGCTCCTCGCGAATTTTCGGCCGCATTGATCACAGCAAAATGGCTTCTCGCCGGTATGGGTTCTCACGTGAGTGGTCAGGTGATCGCTCCTCGAGAAGGAGCGCATACAGATGCGACACTGGAACGGTTTCTGGCCGGTATGGATGCGGATGTGCCGGGTGAGCTCGTCGCTGCGAGAGAACCTGCGATCGCAGCCGTCTACGGGGCAAGCGTACGGTCGCTCGTGCACCGGCGTTTTACTCGGTCGATTCGGATACTTCCGCGGCTTCACCGGGACCAGCCTGAGCGGTAGAGCACTCTGCTGGTAAACTTGCGAGAGAATCTCGTGCCCCTTCGACGTGCTGGGGTTGTATTCCGCTAGCTGAACACCCGTTGTACCAGCCGACGGTGGTGGTTGTTGTTGCTGCTGTTGAGTGGGTTGAGGTTGCTGCTGTTGTTGTTGCTGTTGGACGGCTGGTCCGTAGCCGCCCGTCCCGGGGGGTTCTTGCTTCAGCGTCGTCTCTTGATGGTGGTGATGGGGATGATGATGGGACAGGAGATTCGGATCGTAAGGGTCGTCGTGCGTCGTTAACCAGGCCGCGGGAGTAGTGGTTGGCGTATCGTGGTAGCCTGGTGGTGGGGGTGGCTTCGATTCGACCGGTAAAAGTTCGACGGTCTCTCCACCGTACGGAGCTGGGTGAAGGGTAGAGTGTAGGAAGGGTGAATTTGTCAAAGTCAAGGTCGGGGAGGTTAACGGACCCCAGAGCTCCTGACCGGTTGGTTGTTGTTGCTGCTGCTGCTGCTGCTGCTGCTGTTGGGGTGGCTGCTGCTGATTCTGGAGAGTGTTCAGCGGCGAGGATTGCGTACAGGTGGTGGTGAAGACGCCGCGGTACGTCAACGTTGGTACGTTGCAGATGTTAACGCTCGACGCTGGTGCTGAAGACACCGAAGACGTGGAATGAGGGGAAGAGTAGAGTATCACTCCGCCTTGTAACACGTTGCAACGATCCGCGTCCTCTTGAGCCTGATGATGACGCGGTGGACTAGTGGAGGGTGGAGCTCCAGGCGTGCCCTGTTCCTGAGACTCTTGGTGATGGTGGTGCCGATGATCCCTGCCGGTCGAGGTAGCCGTCTCATCGTCCTCCGCTGTGGCCTCTTCGAGAGATAGATCTTCGCCCGCCAGGCTGCCTACAAATCATCCATCAAATTTTCAATCAGTCTCGAAAATCTACATAGAGAGGGAGGAGCAGGTCGCGGTTGCGCGTGATCACAAGCTCAGGAACAACTCCGGGCACGAGTTAGCGCGTGCATCTCGCGGCCTAAGCGAATCAACAGGAAGGACCGCGCGATACGGGGATGACTTTATCTGCGAAGCGAGATTATACCGGGTGTCTCTATCTGTCGTCTGCATCCTGCCGTCTCGTTACTTCCTTTCTACGCACATACACAATCGTTTACGACCTACCGAAAATCAAGTCGGCAGACTCCCAGTAGTGAGAAAAATGCGCGGTCATCCGGTTGTGTTCTACGAATTGATGCGAGTTTGAATTAGGTATCTCCGAATCGTGTCATGCGCCGAACGTGGCGAACCATCTGTTCCGACGAATGTATCAACGATTTCTACGTAGCCATGTATAACCGCGCGAAAGTTGTTGCCCGGATAGATTATCGGCTAGCAAATGATCGTGACAGCGGAAGGAAACGAGAGAAGAGAGGAGACTACGATGTACGAACGATAAAGGGGAACGAACGGTCTGTTTCGTTTCGTTAGCGAGAAAGTCACGGAAAAGACGACTATCGGCGTAACGGAGGGTGGTTGTATCGGTCCGGATGAACGAGGTGGGGATTCTTGGAAGCATGAATGAACTGGCAAGGGGTGGTGGGAGACAGAGGTGAAGGCGGAGGTGGAGGCGGCGGCGATGCAGGGACGGGCGGAGAAGGGTTTCTGAATGTCGGGGTCGCTGAGTATTGATCCGCGACAGGCGGGCAGGTTCGATATTAGCCGTTTTCGCGAGAGCCAACCGATATACGTCACACTGGCACATCATGCACTTGGCCGCGACGACCGAGGACTCGCAACGCGATCACTTTCGAAAATTGATGCGGAAAAGCCGGATTTTCGAAGGGGTGCTTGACGCAGCCACGAGGGTAACAGCAGCAGCAGGAGTTGGCAGATATGCAGAAAGCGAAAGTTGGGACGTTCGTGAAACACAGCAAGTGCAAGGCCGCTGAAGTTCGAATCGCACAGCCGATTACTACTGGTTTGGTGCGCGTTGTTCGACGAGCGTTTATTTTCACGTGTCTCGCGTCCGACGAGTTTCGAATTCCGCTGTTCGATTATCGTGGAACACGTTTCAACGATCTGACCTCGTCGAAGCGTGCATACGCAAAGGATCTCTGTCATACGAGAAAGATTCGATTAATAGGAAACTCGATGATGATAAAGTTATTTTACCACGTCTCGACTACGAAGGATGAAAAGAAGAAGTTATCGTTGCCTGATCGAATTTTTGTTTCTGTTTTTTTTCTTTTTGTTGTTTTTTTTTTTTTTTTTTTTTTGTTAAAGGACTGTTGATTGTAGGTACCTGAAATAGGAGGTGGCTCGACGAGCGCGGAAGGGCCGAAGAAGGACGGTAAATCGCTGCTGGTGGTAACCGGCGTGTTTAGGTCACCTGGTTTATCCTTCTCGTTAGGCTCCTGAAGATCGTCTCTGCATTCCCTGGGACAGTCCTTGTCCTCGGTGTTGACAGTCTGCAGATGCCTTTTCCCGTCGGTGGAGTCGTTGGACGGCGAGGAGGCATCGACGTGTCGGTGATGTTGATGGTCGTCGAGTCGTTGATGGGGATGATGATGGTGATGATGATGTTGTCGGCCATGGGGATCCGAGGAATCGGTATTGTTTTGATGCTGGGCTTGCAAGGGCGCGCAAGTTGCCAGCGACAAGGTTGGAATCGTTTTGTTGCAACTCGTGGACGAGGTGCAAGTGGTAGCGGCTGGCGTTGACGTGCCGCCAACACCACAGACGATCGAATTCGAGGATGTCGCCGCGTTGTACGGTAGACACGCGTCGAAACTAAGCTGCACTGTCTGAAGATTGAAGGTAGCATGAGGATGATGATGATGATGTCCGAGGGGTGGCGGTGAGAGCAAAAACGGGCTGGTGGCCGCGTGGGGCTGCGAGCCCACCACTTCCATGCCGTCCATCGTCATCCTCTGGAGTTGGTCGCCTCCCTGGCTGGCGGTGGCAACCTCCTCGGTACCGCACTGCGTGTCCTCGCCTGCGGTTGTATCGTTCAACGCTATTATTATGGTTAAAATGTTGTCCTTCCTCGGTCGTCCCGACACAGTTAAGCCTCTTTCTCTCTCCCACCGGATATACAAGCTCTACGCGAGTTAGCCCTTATCCGTCCTTTCAGTCTTAGTCTAGTAGAATCAGTTTCCCTCCGTCCTCTGTGCAACAACACCGACGCGACGTCGAAAGGGTTGAGAAGAGGGTCGCGTGGTACGAACTCTCGGTTCGTACACGAGCACACGATAGATCTAAACGTCAAGTCCGTTGAGATCGGTCGTATCTGTCCCTCTTTCCCTCCGTATAGCTCCAGTCACTGGGTTAGTAGTCAAGCGGACGTAGCACGCGCTCCCCCTTTTTTATCCGTCGCGCGGCACGCGCCGAGTCTCTCTTTCTCAGCGAGGTATACACACACGAGGGAGCGGACGCCGGGCGGCAAAAACCGTGTCTCGCGATCGCTCGCCTCTTTGTCCTTCCTTTTCTTTCCCTCTCTCTTCTCCCTTCGAGATCCCACTCTCTTTCGCGAGAGCGCGCGCGCCTGCGATCTGTCGCCGCGGCGGCGGCGGGATAGCTATACACCACCGCGAGCGCACAACCACCACCAACCACAAACCACTACCACCACCACCCAATTATACGCACGGAGACTCTAGAAAAATCCAATCTCACCGGATCGCGACCGATCCTCGTCTCGGTCTTCGTCCCGATCCGGAACGGCTGCCGCGCCGCGCCACGCCGGCCGGTCTGGCCACCAGGGACTGCCGCCGGTTCGTTTCCCTCGAGCGCGCCCGCGCGCCACGAACGAACGAAGATGCGCGACTATGCGGATCCGCGGCTCGAGCCGGCGTCAAGGGATGAAACGCGGAACCGCGATTACTCTTCCTCCAAGACGTTAGTGGTCGTCACTTTTCGTCTCCCTTTTCTTCTGGAATCTTTCGTTCGAAACGCTGGTCGTCCAAGTCCAGGCTCACGAATTCGCAATTATATCAAAGATGATGATTCTTTCACTCGCGAAATGAATCCTGTACGCGACGATGATTTGGCTCGCGCGCGCGCGAGTGTCTTGTAGGTGCAGGCGCGCGCGCGACCGCGCGCCTATTTGTCGTTCCGTGTCCTCCGTCCCTTTCTTTCTTCACCGCTGCCTCTCACTTCTTTTCCTCTCTCTCTCTCTCTCTCGTTCTTTCCGTTCGTCTCTTTCTATCTCCTTCGTCGGGTTTATCGTGCGCCTCGGTAGATATGTACCTCTCCGCGGTTAGGTGTGCGTGTCGGAGGCAGCAGATCGCGCGCTCGGATCGTCGGAGGACGCGCGATGCGTGGGGGTCGCGCACGAACTGAGCCGAGCGACGGCGCGCCCCGTAGTTTTATGAATGGACCGCGGAGACTGTCCCATATTTGGAAGCGGCGAGTCGACTGCCAGCCAATCCCCGCTCTGCGGTCCCCTATCAATGCGCGCCTGTCTGCGTGCCGCGTATATAGCCAACCGCGTATGTGTTACGTACACACGCGCCGCTACTCCCACCACGCAACCAGCACGTCGTCACTGCTCGCCACTGCTCGCAGGCATCTCTGCCCCCACCGTGCAGCTCTTCGCGCGCTCCCACCTTCCCCTAACTCCCCTCCACGTGTCCGCTGCCCCCAGCCTGCCCCCTCCACGGCGTTTCTCGGTTCTCCAGTGACGTAGACTGGCGTGACGTAGACGCGGCGCGCGCGCTCGTCTCCCTTGCGATCGACAGCGTTCGAGACCGCGTTCGAGGATTTCCAGGAAAGAAGTCACGCGGAGGAAAAGGGAAAAAACAATATAGAACAAAGATACAGCGAATTTTGGAAACATGTAAAAATATTTAAATAAGCTGGGATAAGGGAGGGAAGTTTCTCTCGTCGTTGTATACCGTCAAGTATTCGATCTGTGGTAGATAATATCACGAATGCGGCGCTACGTCCGCCACCCCTCGTTCTTCCGCCTGCGTAAGCTCATAGCCGTTGACGCTGATGGCGCCGGCGTACCGACGGTTCACTCCGTGACAGACGTTGGTTTATCGTCAGTTCGAGAGTTTGCGGCCACCACCGGTGTCCCTTCTCGTGAAACATGTATCGATCGTAGCCCGTCCGCTTAGAGACGAGACTTCCCGTTATTTCCTCTCGTTTATTCACAAACGTGAGAGTTATTTAGTCGCTATAGCATTATATACTGTTTCGATATTAGGTTATGTTAGATTTCGAGCCACAGATTACTATCAATTACGGCGAATTTGTCTTTCCTGTAGCTGTCTGACATATCACTGCACGAAACTACTTATTTTTATTCTATCGGTAATAATCAAACATAATGATGTTTGCCAGAATATGTACAATACTCTAGTATTTCGCGAAAACGTTACTTTACTTTGTTTTCCTTATCTGTCTGGAATGTGATTCTTGTAGCAGCGAACGATTTATGTATATTCGAGATTTTCAGGAATGTGTAAGATACTTTAATACTGTCCTAAAACATTACTTTATTTTGTTCTGTTTTCCTTATCTCTCTTTGCAATGTGATTCCTGTAGCATCGAACGAAACTACTTATATATATTCAATTCATCAACGATAATCAAACATCGTGATATTTTGAATACTATAGACGATACTACCAGTACCATACCAGTTTATAAATGATCTTTCTGGTGATGCGATTTTTTGATTAATATTGGGACAGAGAGCGAACGAAGGAAGCGAAAACAGACGCGCAACAGGTGAGAGAGATTATTCTCTCTGCACGGGCGCGCGCACGTGTCGAATCTGTTTGAAAGCGGTGTTCGATTGCTCCGGCAACTAAACCGGGTGAACGGTGGCCCGCAAAGTTCCGGACTGGGTTTGCTACGGCAAAGGAGCAATTTCCTGTGCCACCGCGCCAGTTGCCACCACCTGTAAGAGCGCGCGTGCCGTTCAGCTATACGCGCCTCTATACATGCGTGCGTGTGTCCGGTTACGAGAGGCACACGCGCGTCTGCGCACGCGCAAACGATCTTTTTCTCGCGGGCGTCGTGTAACCACCTGATGCCCTATTTGGGGCCACGCACTGCCACGCGACCATTCTCTGTCTCTTTTTCCACATGCACGCCTCCGTTTGTCCCTCTCTCTTTTCCTCTTCTCCTTTCCTCTCCCCTTTTCAAAGCTTTTCTCTAGCTGCGATTCAAAGTATTTTGTTTGGCTTGTTTTCAATTGAAGGGCTTGCGACGATAAAGGGATAATATTCAAATTGTAGCTATTTATGGGAAGAGAGAGGTATAGGTTTCATATTGAAAAGCTTTATTGCTCCGACTTTTAATTGACAAATACCAAAGTGATAAAGTCCACCTTTTATGAAATTTGCAATTCTATTAAATTAGCGTTGAATATCTCAAGCAACGAGGGATGTATTTTCACAATTTTGTTTATCACAAGGAGGCCGAATGTATGATCGTAAATTCTAAGATAAATTCTCAAACGTAATGCTCGTTACTGTTATGTTTTTCCACAGTTTAATTTATGGAGTTAATCAACTAGCCTTTGAGCGACCTGGTTTATAGCACCTTTCAAAAAAGTGATCCAATCTTGATTGCTTCCGTTGATTTACACAAATTATCGGAAAGTGGAGCTGCCTCAACCACTTTAATCTTTTTTTCGCCATTCGAACGATGCAGAGTTGAAGTTTGGAACTGAACGATCGGAGAGTCGAATAAATTACGATGACTAAAAAAGGCTGCATTTGCCATTGTCGATCTGCAGGTGCCAGGTAGTAAAAGACACAAGGCAGTAGGGGACAGGAGATCGGTATAAAATCAGCGTGTCTGTGTTTTTCGATTTGCTTATTATTCCGTTGCTTCAATTTCGTTCCCTTCTACTACTTCGACTTCTCTTCCACACAATGTGTTCGTCTTCGTTCATTCATTGCATCGCTGTCTTTCCGTGTTGTATTAATTCCTGGCTCGTTTTACCACGCAAACTCGCGACACGCGCGCGTGGAAATTGAGACTCTTAAACGGAAGCGATTTCATACAACGGAAGAACATTTATCGGGCAACGTGCGTTCACTCGTGATGGAAGCTGTCAGTGACTTCTCAGATAAAGGCACTTTAACTCGGTAAATTTTCAACAGAGGGAGAAGGAAACAGAAAACTGATAAATGCATATTGTTTTCGTTGTTGTTCGGAAAATTGGAAGATCGTTAAAGCTTTATTTGGTTAGCTTCGATTTTATCACATTGAAATAATTTTGTGCACATTATCGCGACACTTTTCCTGAAAATGCAGGTGTTTCAAATCAATGGTTGAATAGTCGCGGCGACAGGTTGCGCGATATTATAATGAGTCAGTGCCATATATAAGTTTATAAGAAGCCTTTCGAGAGCGTTTAGGCGTTACGTTAGCGGATACGCGGCCGATTTGCGATCGAGCACCAATGTGTTGTTTCCCAGTGAATTTTCGACCGCGTCGAAAGCCAAGTCGCTTATCTAACTCGGCAGAAACTCGAGCCAAGAAAGCTGTTCTGTACGACGCAACGCCTCTTGAGCTTCGAACGAGCACATGTTAGCTGGCGGAAACCAGAATACAGAAATTGCAAAGATTACGGCATTTTGAAAATTCAAAGTAGTGTCCGAGTGACAACATTTCGGTCAAACTATGCGGTTTGCCTTGCAATTCAACGAAATTCGCTTATAAACAATTTTTAAACGAGCTACATTTGAAAATGGAATATTTGACTTGTTAACAGGCACGCGACAAGCAGCGAAATATTGTTTATCGTATACATACACTGGTATCTCGACGACATTGTTCTCTTTCGAGGATGTAACACTTCTATTCATCGGAAAGAAAGAAGTTGGTTCGATCTTGATACTATCAGTTGTGTAATCATTATAATTCGATAACACGTGTATAGATATTACGTTATTTTTGGAAGTTATTTCGTCGTTCATTTTAATAGTTCCACAACATAATATCTTCTCGTTGACTTGAATAGCCCAACTGTAAGTATACTTCGATCATTTCCTCGGTTTGATATTTCTTCCCGCGGAACTTAAAAAACACGATAGATCTTTCCTCGCCTCTTATCAAGTTCGAGATTCGATTATAATTTCCTTTGCTTTTCGATCATATCCGACACAATTACATTCGTTAAGAAACGTTAAAAAACACGTTCAATTTGAACAAAATATGAAACAAGTTCACTGTTGCGTTACACATTTTCCTCGAACAATACAAATCTTTTCTGGTTACTAAAGTAAGAGCAAGATAAAGATATAAAAATGTGAAAATCGTAGTAGGATGAGTACGCTGAATCTTAGCTGACCCAAGCAACCTTACTTTACCCCGCACAAATTCAAACCGATCGGAAATGTTCGAGATCTCATCACAACACTCGACGAAAACCATAATCTTCCGGCTCCACCATTAGGCGACACACACATACACACACACACATATACCCCATCCAATTGCAACTTCCTAGAAGCGAGTTGCGTCGCGTGGGTGTCGCGCGTGCATCGATCTCGACGCTTTGCGCACGCGGCCAAACCGGACACACGGAGCGTAATCGTCGCGCAATCTGCGGACGAGCAAGAAAGCGGCAGCTGGAGCGCGGCAGCACGCGGTCGCGTGTGCGTGTAGCGTGCCGGCCGCCACGGTATTCTGGCACGAAAACAAAACGTTCTAAAATTACCGACGGCTCTCGGGAAGGCGGTGGGCGCGCACTATTCGCGGCGCGACTCGCAGCGATTTTGCGCGGGCGACCGCCTCTATTTCGGGCCGCCACGCAACCACCTGAGCCGCCCAGCATCCCCAAATACCCGGGATGACTAGCACCGCGCACTTCGAGAAGAACTCTCGTACACGGCCACGATGAGTCAGTCAACCAATGTAGACAATTTTTGGCATCCCTTCTAGATTCTTTGCTTTCAAAGTGCTCTGATAGGTACACTTTGTTGGTCCCGATTGTTTCGCCTACGTGACGAAGGTGTGTTCAATTGGCCGGTATCAACGAGACAGCGCAGTGTTGACGATGAACATGTGGGCCGTGGGTGATTCTTGCCTGGCGGAAAACTGAATTCGACACTTGTTGATATTTGGTTTTCGAAGGGAGAGAATAACACGGGACATTCTGCGATGATTTCGATATAAGAGAGTCAATCTACTGGACTACTTTGCAAATTACGTCTATTTCTTTAATATCCTCCGGGAGCTTCAGGAAAATTAGTGATTTGAGTTTCGGTACCAGTGTGGTACACGGTTATATGGAATACCAGTAATAAATAAACGGATAAACAAAGTTTCATCATTCTCGAACGATATCGTCGCAAGTAGGTGGTTTATAGCGAAAGAGTGAAACCGTGATGGTGAATGTGACTTGTAAAATTTCGGAAACAATCTTTTTTTAAAGATGGACGTTAGTCGCGCATCGAGGTAACGAAATTGTGAAATTTGGGAAGAATTCAGCCGGTTGGTTTTTTATCTTTCGAGAGATATCTTCGTAAATATCTTTAACAGATCTGTACATCTATCTACAGATCTATCTATAGATCTATCTATAGCTACTGTATAATGATACTATAAATAAAGAAGATTAGCGAGAAAGAAGGAAGATTTCGCAACGATATTAACATAGCGATCAGCTACAATTAAAGCGTGTTGTACTATTTGTACGAGGAATTGTCGAAGAAAATAATGGAAGAATCGTAGCAATGCGTGATTATGAAAGTCTTCTAACCTTTATCATATATAATATTCATGAACAAGAATTCTGGGTTCGTCTGAAGATTACAAGCAGTCTTGAGCAACCGCATAACGATGGTACACTAAACCAAGCTCCTTAACAACTTGTTAGCCATTATAACAGCGCGAAGCTAGGTATTTCGAGCATCGAATCAACCGAGATTTCGTAACGGCCAGTACATACGAATCGCTGCTTCATGAATCGCTGTGGTGTGTTTTTGGCAGTGGCCGGCATAAATTCCACCACCGAAAACAGCGACAAAGACAGAGGCAGATAGCAATATTCACATCGTGGATATTTTATCGGAGCCAGGTGGCCCGGATCTCAATTAACTCGCCAATTGGAATAATTCTTCGGAAACGATAAAGCACATCAACGATCAAACCGATTTCCCTCGTAGTTGGCGCTCGTTAAAGCGGAACGTTTCGTTCCTCTGAGAACGCGACCGTGGAAAAATCGTCGCGTCAAGGGCAACGCCTCGAGGAAATCGATTATCTCCGATCGATGAGAGTCGTTCTTCATTTAGAACGGTCCCGATTGGGGGTCACGACCATTCAACGAAGGATCTTTGCTAAATTAGAGAGAGAGAGAGAGAGAGAGAGAGAGAGAGAGAGAGAGAGAGAGAGACTTAATCCTGGCGTTAACGAGGCCTCGAGGAACCTTTCCTCTCGCGGCTGATTCGAGACGCTCGTATTGATTACTCAATGCCCGTCCAGCGGGAGTAATCGCCAGAACGGAGAACAAGAAGTCGTAGTTTGTGTCTGTAACCCACATCCGAACGCAATTAGGGACGAGCGTGTTTTCGTTTGTAGTCCATCGTGCGTGATGCACGTACGCGATACACCGTTTCTCCTCGTGTGTACGTGTACACCCCCGCGCATAAGTATTAGGTCAGTTACGGAAAGCGGGGTTATCCTCAGAGATGATTGAGAAACTATCGAAGAATTATTATCTGGCCGGCTTGAAACTTACGTAAAGATGAATTAATTTCGCGAAGCATATACATACGATAGTACGAAATATAATGGCAAAATTTTGTCGCGCTATTTATGACTTCGATTAGCGAACAGAAGACGTCTTCTATGGTGGTGTGTTTAATGGTCTTTCGGCCGTTGCCTCGTCCAATTCCGACAATCGTGTTATTCATTCTTCTATCGTATTTGCTCTTGATTCATTTGGAATTTCGATTGATCTTAAACGAACTTCTTTGAGTTCCGCATCTATTTTATACAGAACTTCTTCGAGTTTAATGAGCTTTAGGTTAAAATATTGCGGGGTTCATATATTTAGCCGAGTCTTCGCGATTCATTGCGAATAATTAACGAGCAACTTTTTGTCGCTGTTCCATGTCTTTGTTTCTTTTCGGAGAAAGTCGCCAGTGTGCACAAAATGTTTTCATCAGTTACTGGTTGGTGTGAACGTTTTGGAAGATGCAGCAACAAGAAACGAGGAAAAATGCCTCGTTGTTGCCTCAGTGGAAACCCCAATCTTCCGTTGCTCCAGCTCTCACGAGTTCTTGCATCGTTATCTTGATTAATCAATTAATCAATCAATTAATCGTTTCCATGATAATTTAAAGCAATTGTCACATTTTACCAGGAGGTATCTTGATACTTATGCCCGGGAGTGTACGTGCGCTCGCGGTTTCAGGGGCGCATTAATCGCGAGCCGAGTAAAACGATGCACGATCCGTTGAGAGCGCAACGTCCGATCGGATCGTTACGTGTCACGAATCAATTTTTCACCGGTGCAGAGTGAATGGTGTTTGTCGTGTTTATGAAGGCTTCATTAAGAATTATCGCTGCATGTTTTCATGCAGTAATCTTGCATGTAAAAACGTACACACATACGGCATCGTAAATTGAAGTCGACGGGATTCGCGAAGCGACGATTCGAAATTTGGACGTGTCATCGCGGGAAATACTTTCGCATCGATCAGGCCGACTGATCGATAGCGGCGTTAATGGTCACCGCGTGCAACGTCCTTTTAAGTCCGCTCCTGGCTTCGAGTGTTGGCATTACTCGATCTGGAAATGAGTCACGGCGACGAGTCCGCGCGAGCCTCTTTCGCACGTTTTTGCGCGGTACGATGCCGCGGTGATCGCCGATTAACGACCGTTTCCGGTCAAGCCGCGCGTTTGCTCAGGATTCCGCGTAGCTGGTCGCGCGCCCGCTTCCGGAGCGTTGCGCACTCGTGTCCTTACTGCGACGTTATTGCATCGATCGTCTTGATTGCTCTTTTCCTTCCACGATTTTTCCACTTTATTTATAGCGTCGACAACTCCAGACCAGCACGTACATTCGTTCCTTTCCTTTCTTTTTTATTTTTATTTTTTCTTTTTCGTCGGATCAATAGGGCCAAGATCATTGAAACTGCTTCGTTGCACCGATCTAACAATACCGATGACTTCATCCTCGGCGAGACGTACGACTTAATCGTTGCTGAAAGAGAGAACGAACTTCTTCGTAAGAAAAAGAAATATCGATCGATTTCCCAAAGCTCGCGCGACTCCTTTTTCGACAGTTCGATGATGTAACGTAGCGTAGTGGTTACAAGGTCGTCGTCAGCGTGAAAGAAGAAGAAGAAGAGGAACGAAGTACTTTAGACGATCAAACAAAACGCAGGCTATTCAAGGGCCCTCGTAAAATCGTTGCCCGCGGCCGGCTGCCTCCGTTATCCATCAGCGTCGCTCTGCGCTTGCTTCGGCGAGGATCAAGATTTTCGTCTTAATCGCCGGCCCATTAAGGAAATTACGTGGGCTGCACGCGACCAAACGAGGATAGAGAGAGACGAAGAGAGAGAGAGAGAGAGAGAGAGAGAGAGGAGGCTACCTGGACGCGTCAGCTTCATCGAGGAATCGACAGCTTCTTTTTTTCCGGTAGCGAGCGCACGGGAGGAGACGCGTTCGGTTCGCGGCCGCGTCTATTTGCAGGAAATAGGTCAACGTCGTTCGCGAGTCAGAGCAGAGAAGCTTAAAGTCGTTCGTTCGTGCGTTGTTCCCGTGGAAAATAAGCGGAAGAACAGTGCCCGCGGATACGAGGCGCGGTTGTGCGGCCGTGAATCGAGCAGAAAAGAGAATTGCATGAGAAAATCTGTGCAATTAACATAATTGTCCAATAGGGAACAAGTCGTTAATAACAACGAATACTTCAACGGATACGTTTAATACGTATTTACCGGCGATATTAGCGTTACGGGCACGGATACGGGGCGCGTTCTTAAAACGGTGACAGTTGATGTTTCCAAGGAGTCTGTAAATTTACTGTCGCGGAGGCGTAGAGGTGAATTTACTATCGAGCGGAGAACCGCGCGCGTTTCCAGAGCCGTAATTTACATCATACTTCCTCGTTTCTCGACCTTTTAATGCGTAATCTCGTTACAATGAGCCGGAGACGAGAGGGAAACAACCACCACGGTGAATCGACGCGCTCGTTATCGCGCTCTCCTGCTTTTTACTTTTCATTTTTCAGCTTTCGCCGGCACTGCCCAACGACGCCAACACTATGGCTCGCTTGTATTTCTTTACCGTAACCACGCTGCGATTTGTTTAAGAGCATCGGCTCTGCTTTGTTTTTTCAACCAGGACGGTATGAAGAACACCAGGAAGGTATGATACGCGATATATTTGACAACTATAAAAATAGCCTAAAATTTTCGGCTCTTGTACAAGCGCGAGATACGAGATGGTTCAAAAGTATCCTGTGTTTTTCTTCGATAACATGCGATTTAATAACACGAGATTAGTTTATCGTCGTTACAGTTATTTATAGAATATTATTACGCGACGATGCATCTAATATCTAAGATGCGATAACAAAATTGGCATGGTGGTTTATTTATGAAATATAACGCCTTAAGAAAATAACGTAAAGTTGAAGCAGAGAGAAATCGTAAAATAGCGAAAGAAATCACACGTACCAATAACGATTCGTTTATTCACGATATTTTACTCAGACTCGAGATACTTCTTAACGTTGGGAAAATACGATTGGATGGAAAATGGCTGAGAAAACGAAGCAGGGTTAAAGGTTCGGTAAAGTTAAATATTTTCCTGATAGAGTGTGTACTTTTGATATTACGTACGTGTAAAACTTACTACACGTTCTATCGAAGGTGTTATAATGCGACAACCTATGCGATCTCTTCCTTTTTCCCGGTCGTCTCCACTATTAATAAATAAACGCGACAAAGCGGGAGAACAAATCGGGCTGTGCGCGAAATAAGATGAAGCAAAGAGCGATCACGTATTAATAAACCTCTGATAACGTCAACGTCAGGTTAAAAAAAGGGAATAAAGACTGGACTCACTAAAAATACAATGGCTCTAGGATACATTGGATGAAAATACTTTATGTAAAATACGGTTTAAAAATAAGCCGTTCAAAATAGCTGTGTTGCGTGAAACGGTGAAACTGGAGGGAGAATAGGGCCGACACGAGAAGATTCAAACGCGAAAGAGTGCAACGTGAAATACCTAAGTTTTCCTAACAATTCGATCCGATATTTCTGCGATCGAAGTTAAGTTTCGTCGCTTTAAAACAATACCTTCTAAGAATAAATATCCTATATCTGTTCCAGTTTACTTTTATCCGCGACAGAGATATATTTGTCGCGACCAATGAGTCTATCGTTCACCTAATCGTCGTTACTTTCAACAGTTAGTTCGTTTACAGACTTCACAGTCATCCCAAGCTATTCACCCCGGCTATTCACATCGAGTCATCCCAAGCTATTCACCCTGGCTATTCGCATTAAGTCATCCGAAAAGTTTCTGTACGTGTAACACAGTCACTTTTGAAGAATATAGTTTCTTTAGAATTGTACATTTTGATTTAAAATTTATGCTCAACGTACGTAACAATGTTAATGTGAAAGGAAAAGAAACTGCAAGAACATGCGTGCATACCATTTCGTTTCCCAAATTGTTCTTGCGTAAGGAAATTGTCGAGAGAGCGTGGAAAAATGAAAATCGGGTGGAAATAAATTAGAGGAATATGAAAGGTGAGATAGAACATCGATATCCCATTGATTCGGTCTTTGTAAGTTTTGCTATCCCCTTCAAAGTTTTATATTTAATTCTCAAAGCATCAAATCAGCTGGAAACTATGTATTTTAAATAAAACATAATCAGACGTAGAATACAACCAGATGTATTTGTACAATATGTGCAACAGTTATGCGGTGTTGAAGTAAGATACAGCAAAAGCCGCAGAATGACTTAATGAACAGACTGCGGATATTTATGTTTTCTATTATCTTCTGAATTGAAATAAAGAAACGAATCGTAAATTGTTTCATCTATGAAATATAACGAGTATTATGTTTCGCGTATTTTATTACTATTCCTATTATTTTATATATTTTAACATCTTCGAATGTCGAATAAGCTGGTAAAAATCCGCAGTCTACGAATAAATATCGGTCACCGTCGTTTCGATCGATGAGAAACGAAAGTTACCTGAGAATTAAGCGTTTCGGAGCGACGGTGGGCACAATAAAGTTTCTCGGGGCTCGTGGCGCAAGTTGCTACGATTCACCCCATTTGTTCGATCGTGAAGAAGTTCCATGGAGGCACTGGTTTCACCGAAACGCGGCACGAGGATCTTTGGATCCGCGTTTAAATAGCCGGGGTCGGGCTTGCGTTTTCGAAGACACAGCATCAATCGACGAGGCACGTACCGTCGGTGGAATTCGACTGACGATCCAACGGCACACACAATCGTCCCGAGAGACTATTTCTGACCCAAGTCCTATCGATCTTTCTCGCTCTGACTCGCCTGCACGCCTGTTTCCCTCGCAACGCTACGTGAGCGGGTTTGTCTCTCCCTAATAAACGGCAATGAAATAAAACAGGGAAACGCGTCGTTTACCTCGACATTGCGGCCTCTTTTTGCCACGAATAGATTTCCACCGTGAACTCGAGACTCGGTGGCTGCCACGAACAAGCTTCGTTTCTTCTTTAAATCCTTTGGTGCGATCGCATTGAACTCAGATATGGAAGATCGAAACTTAGCCCAAAGAGAATATTTTTACGCAAATTCATAGCGCTATTGATATAATTAAAGAAATGCAAGGTAAATA
The DNA here is from genome assembly GCA_014737365.1 of Bombus soroeensis. NCBI lineage: Eukaryota > Metazoa > Arthropoda > Insecta > Hymenoptera > Apidae > Bombus > Bombus soroeensis. The sequence goes on from JACXIL010005362.1 coordinate 343,417, forward strand.
GGAATTTTCTTCACCTGGTTAACGTTATAACGAATGCTCTATTTCGGATAGTTTCTGTATTATTGCGTTTTGTGTATTTTGGCATCTGTACATTTTCTATAAGTGTGTATAAATCAGACTACTTGGAATCGTGACGCAAGACAGTCCTCTGTTCGTTTTCACAAAATAGTAATCTGTGTTTATCGTTATAGAAAATTGATTATAGTTCTTCGAGCCATGGAAACGCGTAGAATTATGAAACTAAAGGGACGATGCATATGGAAATAGAGTACCAAATTTTCCAAATCTTAAGTTAAGAAACCACCTTTCGTGGTTACGATATTCAGACAAGAAATTCACGCAAATTGACTGGAAAGATCGCGAATGAAGTATAACGTTGTTACTTGGTGGATCAAATATTCTAGGAAAATAGCGTTTAATTGCGCTATCTCTTCAAGTCCTCCAAAGAATTCTATTGTATTCTTAAAGCGTGCTCATTTACTATGACGCACAATCACTTTGCTCCGTTGGTCGAAGTTAAAGGGTTAAAATACACGACGAAATCGCGAATTTTTCGACAGAGGGTAGCTTGGTTTTCGCGTTAAAGGGTGCAGAAACAGTGGCAAGGACCCGCACACATTCCAAGTTACCGGAGGAATTCGACTAACGATCCAGACCGGTACGTGTTGTACTTCGGATTATTTCTGATCCTTGACCTAACGAGTTCCTTTGTTCCTTTTTTCAATCTGCCGGCAAACGAGCGAACGGGAAACGCCGACTGCCGATGCCTTTCGAAAGTGCTAATAAAATCCAGCTTTGCGTCACACCGAGTATGTATACGGACGATTATCTTGGAAAGCTCGTTGTTTCGAGCGTGGTTCGTTAGCACGTCGTGACATTCAACCGCGGACGTCAATCTTGCAACTATTTTCAACCGATTCCTATTGAATACCGAACACGCGCCACGGTTCAATTCCAGATACTTTCCGCGACCCTCTATCCTCTTGACACTTTACCATTGTAAATCGCGAAATAAACTGTTGAACACGTCTCATCGAGTTAGAAGATAGAAAAAATCAAGTTCAAAAGATCTTCGATTGTTTTACGATAAAACAGTGATGCACACCAAATATGCAGAATTCTTATCTTGATTTAATTTTATCCCTGATAGCACAACGACCGACTATTTTTCAGCTTTTAGTTTCCATACAGAAAATACGATTATGACTTTAACGAACCAAAAACCTTGCTTCGTTTAAAGAGCAAAAGGTGTTCCAAATTTGTACGCGAGCGTGTATAACATGCACAAACGTGTATTTTACATTTACATATTTAATTAACGCATTTGACGTTAACATAGCGTCACTAGTGTTGTCACAGTATTGATCTTTAAAAGCTATCATCGATGCTATCACGGATCAAAGATATCACCGGATCTTTTCATCTTAGATAACGTTAAAGTTAAAAAAGTTCGATTCTTTCGTCATATTGTTCGATATTAAATAAAAAAGAAAATAGATGCGACTGTTAGCAATGCTTGCAAATAACGTCGCGATGGAGAAGCAAAATTCGCATGGGCTGAAATTTCACCCTCTTTCGAGTGTTCTATCGTTTCACGCAATCTTGCGGGAAATATTCTAATTTTCGTAAAATTACGTAAAACCCATCGATTTCGCTTTGATGCTCCAAGGTTTGAGAAACACCGATCCGAATCGATGGGGTGTATCCGGACAGCGTCGCGGAACAGGCTATCTATTTCTGTCCCGCTATCGATTCATCCCTTTCTCCCTTTTCCCCGGCGTGGGCACGTCTCGCCCGTGCACTTGGACGTCAACGACGATGTGTGTAACGCGCTGCTCTCTTATCGGTCGATGCTGACGTAGAAGCAGCTCGCGCCTCTATAAACCATTCATAGACGATAACGTTGGACTTTACATTGTGCAGGCTTATTTTTGCTCTGCGCGTTACGCGCTGCATTACCCTGTTCACCCCCTCCCTCCCTCCCTCCCTCCCTACCAACCCTGTTGGCGATAGAATGCTCGATTCGATATCTGGTGCACAGATATTAAGAGAACATGTTAAGAAGCGATTGTACGTTCTGGAAAAATCAGCGCACACGTGCTCTGTTCCAAATGTAATGAGAATGCTTTATTCTTATACCTCGAATCGCTGAACTATTATGATCTATGCATCTGTTTATAATTCTAGCTATATACAGTGGCTATAAAAAGTCATTGAGAAATAACGGTACGTACTAAAGCTTTTTCTAGCCACTGTATATAACTAGAATAATAAAAAGATGCACGGATCATAATGCTTTAGCAATGGATATAGTACAAGAGTTTTTTTCTGTACCAGGTTTCATATTTCATTTTTATAGCATGAAAATTTTGTAGTCATGAGAAGACGAAGTAATGAAATTTAATATACTTGTACCTATTCAGTTATATTAATTAATGTAGTAAATGGCGCTAATTACCAATTAGACGATTTTGTTGTGATAAGAGACGCAGGCGTGACAGCAAAGGTATCTACATTAATAGTAATAATTATTATCTAAGTTAGAGAACTTTGCACGATGAACGAATATGTGTTAGATAAAGATCGTTACATTCTATTTGATCCAGAAAATGATCAATTAACGCAAATGCTTTTCGAAAAATAAATACAATATTGTACAAATTCTCTTTGCTATCACTGTAATTCTTTCACGTACGACATTAAAAATTCAAGTAATATCGTTAAGTAATATCAGTTAAATGATAAATGTACATCTTCCAGCAAAACTAGTCAAAAAAATACTACTTTAAATATTCATTACGAAACTATTACAAAGTGTGTCCCCACTGCCAATAATCGTCAATAATCCATAAATAAAAACTCGATAAACAGGTACAGATCGTAATATACAAATTCGACGATGCTATCCTCACCAATACCTGTAACGCCACAGAATCCGTAGAAAACGAAATACGTTGAGAGAATTTGAGTATGTGGAAGAGAGCGGCGGGACGCGAGGAAGATCGGAATTATTTCTTTCTCTAGCGAGGAATGCATTCGCGCGAGAGATTCAAGGAGAAGGGACCGGCGATCATTCCCAGCGATCGTCCTCCGTTTTGCATAACAATGTGTTTCGTATAAAATCACACGGAACGACGATTGATCCCGGTTAGCATCGATCCCGGAGCCGCGCTATGTTCAACGCCTGTTGCCGATCGACGATTTCCGGAGATTGGTTTTATTCCGTGCGAAACGTTTTCACGGATTCGCGAACGTATCCGATACGCCGTCCCCGAGCAACTCGTCCGTGTCATTGACCGACGACAAACCGGTGAACGAGCGAAAAGATTTTCGCGTGGCGAGCGAAGAAATATGCACGGGCGACGCGATGAAGTAAGCGCAAACACGCGGCTCGCGCAGTGTACACAGGCTGATTTATGTAATCCAACGGCTCCCTGTCGATCATTCAGCCTTACTACCGTTATTATCGAAAGTTAAGTGCGCTTAACGGCGAAAGGGAGGACAAGAGAGAAAAAAAGGGAAGGTATATAAATAAGAAGAATATTGTCCTGTCTGAAGAGAATAGGCTAAGGTAGGGTTATTTCAATGGAACTAAGTAATTTGCCTTGTAATTCGGTAAAATCGGTTATGACCAATTCCTAGAGGAGCATTGTCGTGCTTGAATAGAATAAGGTAAGGTAAAGTAGGATTATTCGAGTTAAGTTAAGTAATTTGCCTTGTAATTCGGCAAAATCGGTTATGAACGATTTTTTACCGATCTAGAAGAATATTATCTGAAGGAAATAAGATAAGCTACGGTAGGATTATTTGAATCGAGTTAAGTAATTTGTCTTGTAATTCGCTAAAATCAAATAAGATTTTTGAGCGATCTGCAAGAATATTATCCTGTCTGGATGATAGAACGGGTAAGGTTGGCTTATTTAAAAACGAAGGATATTTCAGTGAAGCTATAAGTAATTTAGCTTGTAATTCATCAAAATCGATTACGAACAATTTTCTAAGGTGATGCACGTCTGGAAACAGGCTATTTGAAAATAACAAATCAATGACCAACAGTGAAATACATACTCGTGTAGCGGCACATGAGTCATAGGACAATTCGAATCATGTTGTTGCTTTGCCTCCGAATTATTAACACCGATATGGTATACGAATTCGATCATTAAGACGGTCAGTCTTTGGAAGAGTCAGTTATCAGTCAGTCAGTATCGAGCCTTCTTATAATCAGTAATCGGTTAATTAGCGAGTATCGAGCAATCTTAGAGCGATTATCATCGAGCGACGTACTCATTACCGTGTATACGCATAACGAGCAACACTTAGCGAACGACAACGAACTCTGTACTACAAACAGTTTTAAATATATTTGACTGCACCAAGTATCAACTCGTCTCATCAATAGATACACCAACACGTTCAATAGTCCTGCATACTCGTATATTGTGTACATGCATTGACTGCTCGACAGTTACAGTTTTCTATGAACACTTACTCGTTAGAATTATTCTCATAATTCTCGTTATTGTTTATTGCTCACTATTATCGTATCTTTATGAAACTTTCCCGAAAGACATAGGCAAGAAATGAAACGTTTCAGAGGCCTGCAAAAATCATCCGGAGAAAAACGAAAAGTCTAATTCTACTTGAATCTTTCTTATAAATTTTCCAAACCACCTAGTACAAGATCGTTAGATATTATCTCTCACCAGTTTCACTTCTAAAAGACCGGACCACGTATCTGAGTGATCAAATTGATTTCTAGAAGAAGCGAAGATGATCGATGGAATACAGTTTATCATCCTCGTCAGATCTAAAATATTGTCTTTCGTCGATCGATACAATCCTGTTCCTTTTTCGATGCTCGTCGATATTTCGTTGTCCGAAACGAAACTGACGAATGTGAAAGCTGTCGCGAACGCGACGAATATGAACGTTGCACAAGATATGGTCGCGTCAACGTCAACGTCAAACGTCGCGACGCGTGTCGTTCCGACGATGAACCGTAAAACCCGAGTCGTTTGCGCATGTAACGTAATGACCCGTGGGTATTCAAAGAGGCTCGCGTTATTCCCAGTTCCATCGCAGGTAAACCAATTTCCGCGAACCATAACTCCCGGCAGACGTTACTCACTCTTACTCGCGAGCTTTTCACAAGTACGCCGCACGAAACGTTCTCGACGAACAACAGGGCACGTCGACTCAACGCACGGCTTAATTATTAATTAGTACGGTGGCCAGCACGCGTGTTCGGTCGTCGATTCTGGTATGTCTCGCGATTTTCATTGTTACAACCGTGTTTAATAATTAATGAAATTTTTATCGTCTGGTTAATCTCGTTCGATGCCGTGTACAATTAGCCTCTTGCTAATAATTTACGAATAGCGAGGATATAATCTTTCATTCCGAATATAATCTTTTAAATATCGATTTTACCTCGGTTTCCCTCGGGATATGCCAACATTGTCTGCTAAATCCTTGCGTCAGGAGATGGTGGTATAACTGGACATTGAGACGACAATTTGAAAAAATATTATATAATTATTTAACATTTAACTAATCTACCAATTAGTAGACTTTGGATGTATTTCCATGAATACGAACAACCAATAAACGTTGTAACGAACATTGTACTATGCACATTCTACGCATTTTAGTATTAAATTTCGGATAAATGCACGAAAGCCTGCAACAACTCTACCGATTGCCAAAAACGCTATGATACCTTTGAGAATCGTCGAAAATGAGATCGTAAGGCTATGAAGAGAAACTCAATGATTCACGTGTTTTGTAAGAAATGTCTATTGGTCGAAATTGTACTATAGCGAAAAGTACTTGCCAAGCGGCTATTGATCTTTCAGAATTAGTTGCGAAAATATGTAGGGACGATATATGGTTTTATTCTGTTGTAAGCTTTTCTACCGGTTTTCTATCGGCTTCTCCTACGTGTGCGATACTTTTCACACAAGTTTGCAACATCTTTACAAAAATTTGAAGATCGTCGCATTAAATTGGCGCAAATTCGCGCATCGTTCGTGACAACCGGACAACGGCGTGTAATTCAGCGGGAAATCGTTAGCATTGTTTATTAAGACATCCGGTAACGAGCAACGAGCGACGACTTCGACGGTAGACGAGAGTGACGAATCGCGTTTACCACTGAACAACCTTCTCCCGGAGTTTATGCGCGGAGAATCGTGTTTCGTCGTTTCAATTGAGATTATTAACGCTGCTACTTTTTATTCATATTGTACGAATAAGATAAGATTCAATCGTCATTTGTTGTTTATTGTTGTTTATTGCGTTAGCGAGATAAAATTTAATTAAGGGTTGAGAAACGGTAGTCCATGTTCACGGTCTACGTGATGCGTTAGGGGATGACGAATCGCGTTTATGGTCCCGCACTCCTCTCACGAGATTTTACTGCCTTCGCAGTTCTTACAATTCAATGATCTTCTCTTTCGTTTGTTCGCTCGTTGAAATATCGTAATTAACTATTCTATTCTGCGTACCGAGTTAAACGTTATTCTATTAAATAATATCAAATTTTTTAATTCCTTTCTTTAAACAGCATTATTATTTTTTTTTTTTTGTAGAAATTATTTCATGTATCGTTTCAAATTTCGGAATTTTCTGTGTCATATTCCTTCACTTTACATATTGTATTTGCGAAAAGAGCGATGTAGCTAGGGAAAGAAAATTTTCCAGGAAACTAGTTGGAAGAAGAAAGTTTAAGGTAGAAAATTATCTGTTAATAGCTTTTAAATATTGACATTGTCACATGGAATATTATTTACGTGTATTGTCTAAGAAATAGATCAAAGACTTATATTGAATTATGATATAATATTATTGGATAAGTTAACATCTTTCATCTTAACCCATTAATTTTCAATTCCTTCTTGAAATCATTATTACACAATATATAGACATTTTAATTCGTTTTCTGTGGATATTGATTTTCTATGGATTACAAGAATGTTTTTAAACTACTAAGTATATAATTAAGAAGAATCTTCAACTGTTATGAAATTTACACAATCTTCTATCCTAGAAGATTAAAAGTGACGGTTTTTGGGAACGCTTTTCTCAAAGTTCAGTGAGACATCGTTTTCTGAAAATTTGAAATTTCGTATGTTACAACCCAATACGACGCACGTATTTGATCATTTATCGAAATGGTACTAGTTTAACGTAGGATACCTGGCATATGAGCCGGACAAAATTCTTTCACCCGAGCGAAATTTGCATTTTCAGCAGGAAAGCTGCGACACTAAAATATCACGGGTCAAACTAGTGAAATTTTCACCGTAGTTACTACGCAGAGCATAATCTCATCCGAAAGGCATCCGTTACTATTTGCAGAAATAGTTCCAACAGTGCGAGAAATTACGATTAAACCGGAAAAGAATCCACGTTTATTTCAGTTCACTGATTCAGATTGTTCGACGACGTATGAGCGACGCGCGATCCAACTTTGTGACGTATGTATCATCGATGACGACCATAGTGGTTTTGGCAATAGCAACCGACTGGCTCATCGTTGGATCGCCGGCCAAGTATGACGAATGGGTGTTTATAATCTCAAGCCGCGAGCCGTGTATGTTTCGAGTTATTACGTGTACATGTTATACGATGAAACGTTTTGGAATCGGTGCTTACTTCCTTAACCGCGTGTTTGGCACATTTTGAGTACTAAAAACAAAATTATGCGACGAAAATCGCGCGGAGAAGAGGAGAACCATCTCCAACTGGAACGTGCAAAAAGGCTTTTGGCTCGAAATCTCTCACGATGACTCACGTCAGTTAACATAAGCGTGCGAAATCGATCGAACAATTTTATTAGCCGATAAAAAATTAGAACGACTCATACGCAAGTTTGATTACAGATAACAGACCAATACGGCTCTACGTCTAATGGCTGCCGTCATCGATGACGTCGTTGCATGTGTCAATTCTCTTATCAAACCAATCTCAATAATTCTTGACGCGTACATCAAACGCATTTCGGATCAAACGATCAACGTCATCGTAGGTATTACATTTTCGCGGAATGTTGGAAATTTACGAAACTCTCCAGATGAAATTTTCTCTGTTACGTAATTGTGTCACCAAGTTTGCACGCGGTACGCAAAATTTCACTAAATCAACTGGTTCAGCTTCTTGTCTAGCGTGGCGTACAGTCGAGAAAGGTTTAACCCTGTTCCCTTCTCTCCATCGTTTTCCGCTCAATTGTACTTGTCTAACGTTAAAAAATATCTCCAGTTTGAGCGAAAGGTGAAAAAATTATTACTGGTATGCGTCAAACATTTTCTTTGAAAATATTACCAAAACGAGATTGAATTACAAAAGTTCGAGGATCGTAGTAGATCTGAATTATAGTTAAATCGAAAACAATTTCTGATAAGGAGGGGATAAGCAACTTCTGCAGAGAAATAGCTGTATTTTAGTGGCAGCGAACGTGTTAATCAATTGAAATGATCGTCCCTAGTCTCTCGAAACAATGACATCTCGCCTCCCACAGCCCATTTCCCTCATCTAGTCGTCTCTGTACGTGAAATAGCGAACCGTCTGTCAAGCTGCATTCCACTTTCCGTCTGTGACCCATATCCACGAACGACAATGAACTCTCAAGAAGCATACTCTAGATTTTTTTCGTTGTCAAGTGGAAACAGATCGATGAACGATCGTACCAGACCGACCGACTCGTTTTTGTCAGACCGGATGGCGTTAACACGTTCGAGTAGGTTCGTCGATCTTGGCCCGAGGCTCCTCGTGTTTGCCAAATTTCCCGGGAGCCTAGTTCTCTCTGGCTCGCGGCTTTTACGTAACGCTTCGCGATTTCCATGCTCTCCACTACATGTTTCCCTTTCATGTGCGGCGAGATTCGAGACGTCGATTCCAGTAACCAGCCAAAATGACTGTAGCCAGATTTTTTACTCTTGCAGTTACTAAAAACATACGAATATTTTTGATGATATTTATTTTTGTTGAGATAAGAACGCGATTAAATTGGTTCAGTAAAAGTATCTGGATATTTACCGTGGAAAGCTTTCACGTTTATATATTGTACGTGTCGCGTAAAACATTTTCAAATTTCGTTACACGACTTTCGTGATTATATTGGTTAAATCGATGATAATAACGAAACCCGACGATGGATGATTGATGGTTTAAACAGTTTTGCGATCTCTGCGAAAACTATACTTGCGCTAAATATGTCGCGATTTCTATGTACATTTTCAGATTTGTTTCAAACTTGTCCAGTATATGTAATAGAATTTCAAAATTTCAAATGTATTGAAAAAAGTTGCCAACAAGTGTTCGAATATATTCGCTAACCACCGTACGTTCGTATATTTTTCTAAGATACAAAGACACAAAAATATATTCTATAAAACTCACAGCAGGTTACGCAAATCTGTTCACATTCGTAGCTTTGCTACGTATACATCGATCGTACGTTGGTTGGTACATGTAACATGAAAATCGAACGTTTTCAATGAGAACGAAGGAACCGGTGAAAAATGTTGGCTCGCGAAGAATTTACAGTTTCCAGACGAGGGAAAGAGGGAAAGACGGAGGGCGTATAAACACTTAACATCGCGGGGAACGCCAATGAGCCGAGAGAAGAAGGTGACTCGTTCCCTTTTACCCGCCCACCGTAGGTTCGTGCATGATGTACGATTTCCTGTCTTATGGGTCGTACAATAATAACGAAATGTCAGGAGTGTACGTACGATTTACTTCGCGTTACCATACAAAGCCACGACACTTTAAACAATGATCTATGAAAGCTGCTGCCCGCACGTCTCGTCCCGTCACTGATTCTGAATGAGAAAAAAATCTCGTCTCCCATTGGCTACCTGCGAACTCACTGGGAAATTGTGAATGGCACTATGGAGTCGACCGTTCTCAAACTCGAGGAATTTATTCTCGTAATAAGGATATGATGGCTCGTTCTATGAACATATTGTACGTATTGTATTCGAAAAAGTTCAATGAAGTAGCTGAAACTGTGTAGGTAGATAGTAGTATTGGAACTCGAAGAAGACAACTGTGACAGTTTAACGAACTGAAAATGTCGAGGTCGGTTGGTTTTGACAGGAAGGTCTGCCACATTCAATGCGCCGATTACATAACGAAGGGGTTAAACGAGGGTTCAAACGCATCGAGGGAGGCGAACCTTCGCGAACCAACCACCTGTTAACGCATCGAACTTGAATGCAACTTTTTCAAACCGCAAGAATTAAACGACGAGACGAACGACTGGAAGGAACGAAATATACGAGTTTGCGTCTCGCAACTATAATATCATTTAACGCTAGAACTATCGATAGTTAACACGAAGCTATTTCTACCAAAAACAGTGAAAATGACTGGTCTTTAAAAAATACGTAATAATGGAATATTTTTATATCTATTGATTTATTGCTTTCTTACAGAAGCGATTCCATGTTATGTAGTAGATTGTTCGTATTATTAATCCATCTGGAACTCCTAAACGAGGATTGACACATTTGTATAATTGTAGAACCAGTTATTTTGACTGGTGCGGTATTTCTAGTGTTATCATCTAGCGATCTAGCGATCGATCCGGAATTTTCCTGATAACCGATATCCTCATATTGAATGATACGCGGTAAAAATTTAAAAAACGCGTGGGAAGTTGTACAAAACGAGGAATCTGGTTAATTGGGGTTCGATAAACAGATTGCAGCATCATTTTACACTTTGACAAGTACCATCCATTTTGACTGGTATTGGTATAAGTAGCCTCGATACGAAATTATTTCGAGTTTGAATACATAAAAAGCAAAATAAAATTCATTATATTATTCTTTTAGTTATCGTTGCGAAAGTGATTACATCATTGTGGAAAAAAAAATATAACGTGAAGTAGGAATTTTAAAATGAAATTGTAAAACCAGTCAATTTTACTGGTATGGTAGTTCTAGTGTTAAACAAATTGTTGCTTCTTAGGCGAGCACGAAGCGCAAGATGTAATTAGAAACAACGATAAGATATAATTAGAAATATGCAAAAGTGAGCAGTTACGAAAGCTACTGTCACAAATTTCACTTTATCGTATCTTGAGCTCAAAGTTCAATTTCTTGGCGTAGTAAAATATTCTGTTACGCAGGTTCTCTATAGTTACGAATGGACTGTTGGTTTTTACGCGTTTTTTGGAAATTGAAAGATGCAAAAACGTACAGAGTGCGCATGATACGTGGAAACATACAAAATATCCAAAGTATGGCGTACTCGCTACAATATTTGGTACAAGAAGCAATTTTCCACCTGTGCGTAGGTTACATTTTTTAAATTCTCTCCTTAAAAATATAAATGCGTATAAATATCCGCAGTCTATAACGAAACAAGTACGAACGACTTTCCTACTGTTTTTCTTCCTTTCCGATGATCCATTCGATGCTTTTTTGGGGGCAAGAGAAGGATAAATTGTTCTCAAATACGGTTTCAAGCGTGGTATACTTGGATTTTTATCAAAATTAATAAATAAAATAAGATTTATATATAAACGTATAAAAGTCGAAAGTTCCTCGGTAGTTTTATACTTACGAGCAGTTATGAGATCCAGTGTACGTATTATAATATCAAGATGGCAAGCTTATGGAAGAATTTTTAAGGCTCGACCAGTTTAAGATTCAGATTGATTCCGAACGAAGATTCTCGTTTGCGTTACACATATCAAAAACTCCAAGTAGGAACGAATAATTCCATTTATGTACGAGGGAAAAGTTAGGCGTGGTCCAGTAACAACCGTCCACCGCTCTTCTAATCGTTTCCTCTCGGAGGGGGATCCTTCTAATCTTTCTTTTCGTACGAATTCAGGCCGACGGCGTCGACCCTTCGGTCTACCAAAGCCCACTACACATAAACTACACTCGAGTGTCCCAAATTGCTCCTAAAAGACATCACCGATCGCACCCTTACTTTTCCTTCCGATTCTCCGTTAAAATCGTCCCAAAAGTGTAAATCACGAACGATCAAAGTCGACGAGGAAAGTTTCGAAAGTAGTGCATCGCTGGTCACGAATACTAGGAAACCTACTCGTTGCATTTATTGGAAAATTCCAACAAATTTTACTACAATATATTTTATATTTTACGTTACAAGACACACGCTACGATGGAAATGAATTACAATGGAAGTGAAGATCACAAGCTATGATTTCTTGAATTTCTCGTTTAATCGAAAAGGGAAGAAGCTCCTAGATCTCAGATTGTACGTTTTTTTTAAAAACAAATGATAAATCGATGAAGAAGAAACTTGCGTAAAAAGACCAATGGCTATTGACTATGACGATAATCGATATTTTGAAGATATTTAGAGAGCTGGATCAACTTGTATTTAATCTCAAGATCAAATAGACGGAGATTCTTGTTTAAACAGATCGATCGACGATATTCTAAATTTCAAAGTTGCTTCCCAGCTAAGGACAAAATTGTACACGCTGTATTTCCCTGTGCTTCTCAAACTTGCGATAAGATAATTAGAAAAGAAAAATAGCGCAAAGCTTTCAACTTGAACTGATACTTACGAACGAACATCCGTACCGTACATGACAGATTTATTTCAATTTTAAATTGAAAGGCAAATCACGATTCGCAGGTCTCCTTTCCTCTCGCCACAGTCAGCGTTTCTCGCCATTGTCTTTAAACGACACGCTCACGCCCGAGCTCGTTTCGCTAGCTTTTTTACGCCACTGACGATCGAGCCTCTTTCATTAATCGTCACGGTCGGCATCCTTAATGACATTACAGCGCGTCGGAAGATCGAGGACCGCGCGCTGTCTGACCTCTTTTCTCCTATCTTTCGCATCAACCCCTAATGTCTGCACGCGTATATCTACAGCACCAGTCATATAGATCGGGTATTATATCGTGTCACCCTACCTAGAGCTGTCATTCTCAAGTTTCTAACGTATGTGTCCTTTAATGTCAGAAATGTGCGCAGGTTCGTTTTCTTCGCGAACATCTTAAAACGCGTTTACCGTATTTTCACTCGTATTCTGGTGCGGTCTTGTTCCATGTTTATGTCGTTTGATCTTGACTATCCATGTTTCATTATCTTTGTTTCTATTAGGTTGTAGGTATACGAAACCTACTATACCTTTCTAAGGATTTATACAGATTTTTATATTGAATTTTATATTTATACTCATTCTTCATCGGATCTTAAAAATAACTACATAATTATAACATAGATAACGATAGAGAACGATTGAGGATATTTAGAAAATCAGATAGAAATTGGACGTTTCATGTATCACACGTTATCGTAAATGCTGTATCGCATGATCTTCGCCACTGCAAGCTAAGTAATTAACAGATCGATCAGACGTTCGAGTTTACATGTTCAACGAAGAAATGAACCTACGAAAATGTCACTTCTTCCTACTTCAACTTTAACACGTTTCTATATCTTAGAATCTATTCCCTTTTATCTTCACACGCAAATGACCTTCGCGTCCGCTTATAAATGAAAATCCTTCATCAGGTTGTCGTACACAGGGCACCGAGTATCGATACTTTCCTTTTACAGTTCCACTTCTTTATTTAACCAACCACCTCGACCATAGCCGTATTAATCTGCTGTCCTGTTCACAGCACAGTCTATACGCGTTTGACGATAAAAAAGATATAACGGGCAACATTAAACGCGCTTATTTCTCATAGTACCTATACGGTATGCAGTCGTCGACGTTTGTAAAATTAGAACACGTATATTCACACTTCGCAAACAATAGACAGCTACGTCCGAAGGGTTAATCGCGTAATTAATCACCGGTCAACGTTATCGTTAATCTTATCTCCAACAGCGTGCCATTCGTTCAGCAATAATCTTAATATTCACCCTTGTGTTCCAGTCTATTCGATAAAATAACAATCAACATTGTCGTTGATCGTCGATGATTAAAACGACTTTTATTCGTTGTCAGTGAAATCTTTCTCGATGGATGGCGGGCCAGCGGTTGTCGCTGTCCGTCGGCAACATCGCGTTGATCTCTCGCTCGCGTTCGCGCGTTCTCATTCGCCGATACATCGTTCTTTTTCTTGTTGTTTGTTCAGACGCCAATCGAAGATACCCGTCACCAGCGAAGATCGCGAAAAAAAGCAGAGCGATTTGCATTTGACAAGCGAAGCGGAACTAGGTGCAAGCGACTATTTGAGACATCGGAGAGCAAAATCGAAGCCACATTTTTCTGACTTTGCTTTGCGTTAATTTATACAAGTGTATTAAATTTATTAACCGAGTAGTTCCTGAATCGAACATTTCTCTGATTATATAGAGTTAAAAATCGATAGAAGAGAATCGAAATTATAGAATGAGTGAAGACGAATTACGATTCGATTCCAGTCCTCGCAAGTATAAATATAATTTAATTTTACTAGAGACGATGCGACACATTAAGGAATAAAAGGTTCATAAATACACAAGTTGTTACATCAAAACGATTCTCGTTAGAAACAGGTTAATCACATAAAAGTGGAGGAACTCGTTTCTTCCAAATCAAGTCCACATAACATAACGAAATTAGTTGCACTGAATATTATGTCCGCGATAGAGAATTACTCGGTTTATTAGTCCACTTTTGCTCTCGATGCCTCGTCGTAAAATACAGTCAGGTGAGAAATAGGTAAAAGCCATTAGTCCATGCTGGAGTCTTCGGATCCGTCGACGTTGTCATCGATATGATCACACGGAAGATTCCAGGCTGTCGTTAAATTAAACGAGAATATCTCTCTTACACTTCGTCTACCGGTCCACGATAAGACAATGGAAAGGAAACATTCTGTCAGCGAGTATCGGTCCGGCGAACGAGAAAATCCGCGGTGCCAACGGGAATTCATAGTATATTTTAGAACAGAGGCGAAGTTAATCGCGACAGGATCTTAACGGGGCCCGCAGTTCGACGTTTCGCGGCCAACACCGTCGACGTTGGCGCGATACACCCGAAGGCCCTCGAGCCACATTCGAGTGGTGACAAGAAACTTAATAGCCGGTCTTGAAATACAGGTTTCGACGTGTCGCTCGTAAAGATCGATTATCACCGAGTGTTTAGATCGGCGCCAATACCGGTAGCAACGTGTTGCCGCGCACCAAGAGGCGATCCAATCCTACGAAAAACTGTCTTCAGGCGCAACTATGCCTACGCTGAGCGTATCCATCCTCGCGTTGTATTCGATCCATAAAGAAATTCCCGATAAGAAGCACGTAGCCGTATCGTGGACCACTCGACGCTCGAGGTTCTAGACTCTGCACTCTAGATTTAGTGGCGACAAATCACCGTGATCTGCCCGCTATTTCTATCTTCGAGGAGACACCTCCTGGAATCGTCTGCGTGAAATGAATCCTAAAAGGCTTCGACTTACTAAGGTGTCAAACCGAGTGATAACGTTACCTGAAGGTGGTGGCGGTGGGTGGTGATGGTGATGGTGGTGATGATGGTATCCGAGTGCAGGAGGTGGCGGAGGATAAACCGCTCCCCAGATACAGGACGCAGCCGCAGCGGCCGCCACCTGTTGCTGATGATGGTGGTGGTGATGTTGCTGCTGTTGCTGCTGTTGCTGTTGATGTTGTTGTTGTTGTTGCTGTTGCTGCTGCTGCTGTAGCAGCTGCTGTACCTGAGCGATGTCTACGAATTCTTGCAACTCGCCGTCGGGCTCCGGGCCGGTTTCGCGTAGCCGGCCCTCCGACGAGGGCACCACCGCGAACGGATTGCCGCTGTTGTGCTGCAAGTGGTCGAAACCCGCGAGCGGATTCGCGGGCTCGTAATTGCTGCGCCCGGTCGTGTGTTCGCGGCGCATCGCCAGTGCCAGCATCTTTTCAACCTGTCGCGCCGCCGGCCCTCGTCGCGGTGCCAGTCGTCCACGTGCTCTCGCTCCTCTTGCCTTCTATCCGCTGCTCGCCAACCACCGACGGCACCCTGTACTCCTTTATTCTCGTCGACGATGACCACGACGAGGACGAGGACGATAGCCGCGATAAAGAGCACGAGCGTGGTAACGAAGAGGAGGCCAGGCTATCGCACATGTCACGACGTCACCGACGACGCGAGCGTCACCGTCGCGTCCGGTCGGTCTCTGTGCGCGCGACGGACGATCAACGGAGCGATTCGACGCGACAACCGGCCGCAGGAAGTCGCTGTTAGAGAAACGTCAACGAAATCACTGTCGCGATCGATCAGTTCCTCGTTCGACGAACAGGACACTCGCGGAAGCGTTTGGACAGGCCAGCGGACAGCCACCGTTCGAGATGTTCGCGTTTCCACTCTCGGGGACAACGGATAAAGAGAGATTTTCACGCGGACGGTGTTCCAACGAAATCGTCGAAAGATACTTTTTTCTCTTTTTGTTCGTTTGGCCACTCGAACGACAGGTAGAAAGCGCGGCACTGGTGGATCAAATTTCTCCCTGTTAATCAGGAGGAGAAGAAAGCGTCGGAGAAATCTTTCCGCGACAGAGTTGCTGGTTGCCGAAAACTTTTTGCCGAAACTCGCAAACTTCCTAAGTGTCCAACGTATTACGGTGGATGCAGTCGATTCAGTGTCTTAATCGATCCGTCGACGTCTTCGTGGAAATCCAATAGAAACTATCGAGCCTCGATGGAGTAACAGGACGACTTTGACACTGGAGCGTTCTCAATTCCGCGCTTCGGTCGGAAGTCGAAGGTTCGCTCGTAGTTCGCGCCCGATAAACCGACGTACCGGCGCGCGTGCTGCCCGGTATCGTATCACTGGTGGATCCTGCTCTTTCTCGCTCTGTTCGTCCTCTTCTCCTCCTCTTCTTCCACACCGAGTCGGCTCTCCCTTCCTCCCGTACGACCAGCCTGCCGCCGCCCGCCCGTCTCTGTCGCTCACCGAGCGTTTTCCGGTCTGGATCACCGGCGGACTCTCCCCGAGACAGATCGTTTCTCTTCTTTTTCCCTGGACGAAGGGGTCCACCAGCGACGTTCCTCTCGACGACTTTAGGAACTCGTACAACGTCGAGGAACAGTTCGTGGATGCTGGAGCCGGCGAAGCAGCCAAAGGGGTTCGCGATGGTCCGCGGTAGACTAATAAAGAGCGGCTCGCGCGGGAAGTGGTCGGTCGCCTCGAGAGAGCGCTCGCGCGCGCGGAGAGAGCGCGCGAGGAGGCTGCTGCCGCGGCTGCTGGTGCTCCTGGTGGTGTTGCTGCGGGTGGCAGTGACGGTGGCGGTGGCGGTGACGGCGGCGGCGATCCTCGCGACCGGCGAGACGAGATTCGCTGGCGTCACGTGTCGTCAACATCACCCCGTGCATACTCCCGATATTGTACACGCTCCTCACCTATACGCGGGCCTCCCCTCCTTTCCTTCTTCCTCGAGACGCCCTGATCCTCGTCCGTCGCCTCCTCTCCTCGTTCGAGACGTTTCTTTTTTTACTCCTCTCTTTAAAACGCACACGGCAACGCGCACCGTCTTCGTCTCCTCCGCTCCTTTCGAATCATCCGTCTCTCCCGCGTGTCTCTCCGCGATTTCCATTCATTCCTTTCCCCCGCCCTTGTTCCCGCCTCACCGCCGCCCCTCTTCATCGCGACAGCACGCCAACCTTCATCTCTCTCCTCTTCGTCCGTTCTTCTTCCACTCGTGATCCTCCCGCTTCGACTTGTCTCCTCGCGTGCTTCTTCCTTCCTTCTCCTACTTTTCATCTTGCCTCTAACCTCGTCTCGCTTATTCGTACACCGTCTCCTCCTGTGCGTTCCTCTCGCTCCTCTCGCGCGATGATTCCCTTCCTCGACGCGCGCGCTACGAAGCCTCTCTTTCTCTTCCTTCTGTTCTTCCCTCCTGTTTCCTCTCGCGGAGGTTTGAACACCAACGCGTTCATCGCCGGTAACACTGCCAACGTTCGCCGGGTGACGTCACTGGCGTGGGCGCACCCCCACGCCAGAGAGAGCGCGTCTTTCTTTGCTTCTTTCTTCCTCCCTCCTCTTTCTCATTCTGCCTCATACTTGTCCCCCTCCTCTGCTTCTTCTTCTTCTTCTTCTTCGTCTTCTTCTCTTTTCGCATTTCTCTTCGGCTTCGCGCTCGTCCTGGTAACTTCGCCTCGACTTATCTCCTTTCGTTGCTCGCTCGCGCGCCTCGAAACCACCTACCCGATCCCGCGTCGTTACAGACGCGGCAAATTTCGACGCCGGAAGTACGGGAATCTCGCGGAAATTTTCGGTCCGGTCTGCCACGCGTCGCGACCTTGAAATTGGAGCGTCCAGAGAGAGAGGGACGACCGTGCGAGGAGAAGGTTGAGGTCGATACTCTCCCGGGTTGGATGACTTTTACCGTAAACACGCTGCCCCCGCGTCGTCCACGCTTCGTTCCTCCCTTCGATTCCGACTAGTCGATCCTTCGTCTCTCCCGTCGGACAAAAGCATCCTCGTGGAATAAAGAGGTCCTTGGATATTCAAATTTCTTTCGTCTTTGTTCTGTCCTAGCTGGACAAGGTTACGGCGGGTGCGCATGTTCTGACGAACTGTCATTTCGAGAGCAATCGAATATGTATATACATAGACTGTTATGTGTGTACGCATTTCGGATTCTCGGATTGGTCGTTCGTAAAGCTGCGTTTAGAACAAGCGAGCAAGCGTTCGCTCGTGTTCGTTTAGTTTAAACGGCCATCGAGCGATCTGTTCGTATATTCATTTACGAGAAGATCTACTCGTCGCAGAAGTCCTCGTCACGAGATTTTAGATACCAGCAGCTCTTTAAGATACCACCATTGTACCACAGAATACGTTATATTCCGATTGCTAATAAAAGTACACTGTACGTACAAATAAAAATGATTCGTTCACATCGGAAGAGCTGCTTCTCGCGGCGAAGCGAGAATGTACTTTGATCGCGTTAAAACGAGGAAAGAAGGAGCATTCGTACTTTGATCATAGCCTGATCCAGCGTTTATCTTCGTACATACTAATTGCCTACGAGAAAATATAGATAATGTATATGTTACAATTCCAAATATATAGCCGATGGACTTAATGCTGAATAGTTTACGGATACAGAGATTCGTTTTTACATGGAATAACGGAGAAATGACGGCAACGAGCGCGAATGAGAGCGTCGCGTATTTCGGCACGAGCCTCGCATGCATTATCTTTGCGCGCGTAGGGATAAATATCCGCTTGGCTGGCACGTAATATTAGGGGCACAAGTGGTTCGTTAAGTGCAGGTTTCGACGCGTGCCAGAAGCACGTCACGCGTATTACGGTTTGAAAGGCAGCGCGATGCTCTGTCTTGGGGCTAAACGAAGGGAAGAGAAACCGCAAAAAGCGATGCTCCAGCGAAAAGCGACACACTCGGAAACTGTAGACGCGTTTTTAACCTGGTCGCTGATATACCATTTGAACGACACCATCGAGACTTCCTTCGCCACATGCACAGACTCGTTTTCTTGCCACAGTCTGTGAAAACTTTGAGTTAGAAATAGCTCCGGCGAAGAGAATCTGTCAAAAGATAAACTCATTCGATGTGAATTAAGATGGAGATAAGACGGAGAGATGTCCCTCGAGAGTTCCCATAAAGCAAAGATCCTATTCTTTAATTGAAGCCATTAAATTTCAAACATGGAATCGTAGCGCAGTGGCCGGTAACGAGACCGCGTTTACGAGCGTGGTAGCTGCAACTGTAAAAGCTAACGACGTCCTTCGCGCTAGCAGACACAACGTTCGATACGATTCGATCTTAATCTCTCCTACTCTTTCTATTCTCCTCTTTTTCCCTCTCGTTCTGCGCCGCGACAATTTTATCATTACGTCGAAGCAGAATTGCATGCGATGCTCGAAAGATAAGACCGGCAGAAGATGTCCTCCAGCGAGCATAGAGGTATCGAAACAGGTCAGTCCAGTTTTCGCAATTATGTCAAAACGACTATTCCGACGTGTATACCCTCTAGCTAAAAAGGGTTGCAACTTCCCCCCGGAACGTTCAGCGACGACCAGCGTCGGCGTCGTCGTACCGATCACCGGCGTGAATATACGCGCAACCGCTCTCGTTGCCTCCATGACCGAATAAAGATACGAGGTCGCGAGCGACCGTGACTGAACGAAACAAGGAAAGAACGACGGTCACCGGAGGGAAGAGAACGGTCACTGTGAGGCGGGACGAAAATTCAGCGGTATCGTATCGGCGTGCAGGATGAAACTGAAACGAAGAACCGACACGTACAGCCGCGTCTCACTTGATCGATCGTTTAAAGAATCATAAATCCAACGATAATGATTTCCACGAGTGGCGAGCAACAAGGGATATCTGACACTATAATTTCTCGGTCTTCGATTACTCGAGTAGAACCTTTTCCCTCCTCTTCGCGTTCGCTGCGAACCGAGTTCTCCATTAACCGGTGTACCCTGGAGCGTTCGTACGATTTTTAAACGAACAAAAGATTCGTGGCGTTATTTCGACCCGACAGGTCCGTTGTAGCGATACCGCGGGAACAATAGATAGTCGGAAGATACGAGGCGCGTTCTCGATGATCGAGAACGTTGAACGAGTCGTGTATACGCGCGTGTATGCGAGAAACAAGGACCAAATTGAGGCGAAGAAAAAAATGTCGATCCAGGTCCCGTTTCGCGACTGGTCTAATCGTTCTCCTTAAACCGGCAGGGGGATCAGACGGGTGTAGAGCCGCAACGGAGAACGAGCAAAGAGGACGATGACGGTGACGGCGATGGTGGCGACGACGATAACCGTGGTGGTGGCCGCGGCACAGGCACACGCCATATCTGGCGAGACTATTCTACGTGGGCTCGATCCTCGCCTCGGCTCGCCTCCCCCTCTCCTCCTAACCGAGCAAACACACCTTTTTAGCGGCATTACATTAATATCGTAATGGCACGGGATCAAGCGAACGAGTCCGCCTGCCCGAAGGCGCGCGCTCATCTTCTGCAACAGAGGAACGAAGAAGGAGAGACCAAACCTCCTCTCCTCTTCGTCTTCTTCTTCTCCAACTTCTTCTTCTTCTTCTTCTTCTTCTTCTTCTTCTTCTTCTTCTGTTTCTTCTTCTTCTTCTTCTTCTTCTTCTTCTTCTTCTCTTTCGTCGACGACGTTCAAGCCTCCCCGCGGATACGCTAACTGTCTCGCGTCCGAGTGGATCATTTGTCTTCCTCAGGGAAGAACAACTGCGCATATCGCGGACTCCAGGGATTCTCCGTCGGCTGGCACGAGCCATTCTCTACACGGAGATGCTCGCCTCTCTCAGTGTGTTCTGAAATTTGAATAAAATTTACCGCGATTGTTCTTCGGGGATAGCACGACTAATTAATAGACGGAAAGGAAATCTTTTATTTCGAAACGTGATTAACGATCCTCTTGCGTTTGATATTCTCGTTCGCATCATTCGCCTTCGTTCGTATAGACGTGAATCGATATTTGGCGAAGACAAAGGTGTTTGAAATTCGTGTGCCAGTTGATCGATGTTTCCTCGGTGGATGGAGCACCGTTCAGAAGAGCAAAGCGAGCCACCTCCCGGCCAAGACGTCCCTGACGAGAGTATATCCGCTCTCTCGGAGAGACATAATTCGAAATTGTCGGTTGGGTCAAAGGGCAGAGCCCGGCTACTTGAGCGAGTTGACTCTGCCGGTCTCTGGGGTCACGTGCCACGGCTTCTTTACTTCTTCTGACGTTGCCTCTCCTCGCGTCGTCTTCGAGATTCCACCTCCCTGTGCGAGCGGATCGGTCTCTCCTGGATGCTCGTAGCCTCTCATTCAACTCGTTATCACGGCCATTAAAAATCTCTTCATCGGCCAGGAAACGGTCGAATCACGTGAACTCGTATCTAAATCCTCCATCTTCTTGTTCCCGAACTTTTCACGTTCGTTCTCAATTTCCCGTCGGTGATCTTATCGACGAACACGGTTCGATGAAATAAAGCAGCTCTAAACGTCTGTACTATCAGGGATATCTCGCGTGGCTGATGGAGAAAGGGAAAGGAAAGAGGAATTCGTAAAATCTAACAAGACGACGAAGGGCGACGAGGAAAGAGAATGAAAGAAAGAAACAGGACAAGGCAAGAGAAGTCTGACGCGGTCCTGCAGCAGCCGAGAGAGCCAAAGTGACCTCATCGGATGTGGCTCTGATTCGCTCAATTCGTCCACGACGTTCCAGAGAGCTCGTGCGCGGTCGCGCGCATCAACGCGCCAAGGCACGGACGTGTCGCGCGGAAAAGGAGCCTTTGCGCGATTGCTATCGTCTTTGCCTCATTATTCCATTATGATGGCGTGTGGCGTGTGCCGTACCCCATTCGCCCTGATTGCCAGCGCCTTCTCCCCTCCTCGCTGCTCTCCTGCACGCTTCGAACATCGTCTCCTCTCCTGTTCTCTCTCTCTCTCTCTCTCTCTCCTCTCTCTTCTCTCCTCTTCCATCTTCTCTTTTTCCCTCGATCGTGTTCGTTTCTCTTTCGCCTTTCCCTGTTCCTCGCTCGACTATCACCGATGCTTTCCACCGGATACATCTCTGTCGTACCAGCGGACGTTCTATGCGCGAGTTTCGTCGCGCGAACGTCTTCGTTGGCCCGTCGATTTCAGCCGAGCACGCGTACACATCGCCGTGACGATGATGTGCGTGATATTACGCCGGCTGGAGAACGTGAATCCCTGAAGGTGCAACGAAGAAGGAGATCGGCGTAAGAAAGAGACGGTCGGTAGGGAAAAGAGAGAAAAGTAAGATGAAAAGGGGCGGCGGCGGGGGCGGTGGCACGGGGGAAAGGGAGTCGTCGAGGCGAGAGGGGACGAAGGTGGATGGACGACGGGACAAGGTAGGGCAGAGACTCTCAAACGGTTCGGAACAGGTTCCAGGACCGTTGCTTACCTCGCCCCATCCGCCGGTGGGTGGAGAACGAGTTACAGTACGCGCGCCGGCTACGGAAGACACCTGGTTTTCGGTTAAGCGCGACTCGAGCGCGGCAACGTCGGACAGAGAGAAGGGAGAAGAGAAGTACCTACACGGCTGGAGCCGAGACTTTTGAATATGGGCCGTGGCTCGATCCTAACGCTTGTCTCTAAACCTTTGGCTCCGTTTCTTCGTCGCTCATCCTACCGGAGTCTCATTGGACTTTTATTTTCTCTCTTTTGGGATTGTACCAAGTCGATCGTCCTTTTGTATTGCGAATATACTCGCATCCTTCGTTCAGCGGTTGAGTAGGACACCTCCTGGCTTCGTAAAAGACGCGATGATTCGTTTAAATCGTTAAGGAAACGATTAATCGACCATGATTTTGCGTTCGTGCAAGATACGATGCAAGTTTTTCTAACAACTATTTCTATCAGCTACCAGAGGAAGATAACGCATCAAGATTCATACGCGTTGCAAATATTTTGCTGTGTGAGGATATAGTTGAAATAAACTCGGAATTGGAGATCGCGTATAAATATGAAACTGCGTAAGCGAACGAAGCGATTCTCTCATATTTGTCTCAAACTGGAGAAATCTTTTTTCTGTTGGTCACGTTGGGAACAAAATATTAGGTCGAAAATGACTGAAGAACGCAGAAGGGTTAAAAAGGTTCTCCTAAACTAATATGAAAACATCTGACGTCAGCAGTACAGGTACATAGCGATATTTATATAGTAAATACACGTAGTAGTATGTAGATTTCTAAATATCGAACTTAAATTTATGCTTTGGCGATTCCATGAGAAGATATTAAGAGTTTCTTCTAATTGCTAATTCGTCACAACTTCAACACTCTGCTAAAATTGCGCGCTATTGCTACAAATCGACAAAAGTGTCCACGTACTGCAATAAACGATACACGCAAAGATATACGTTTTATCAGGCCGTATAGATATCTGCGTGTTACGAGTTGTATATCGCAGTGGAATCTTCGAACGAATACACGACACGGATAATCCAGATATCATCAAGAAGCTGGCGCTCTCGTCGGCCGATTTAGCGAAATGAAATGAAGCGAAACGCATTACATCAGGAGTCGCCGTTAATGTCCAATTACATCGGGAATAGGCGACTCGAATACGCTCGTTACCAGATCCGACAACCCCCCACCCACTTTTCAACGCTCGACTCTTTTGAAACCTGTCTTTTTCCCGAGTTTCGACGCCGAGCAATATCGTTTGCCACGTAATCGTCTGGCCCAACTAGTCGAATAAAGAGGTCTCCTTAACAAAAATACTGCTACAACGTCGATCGTGTACTTCCGTGGATAGAAATCATCGGCGAACGGATGATTCGCTGATCCCACGATGCCCGATTGCCGTTCAAGAACAATGGCTTCGGATAATGCGGAATAAAGTACCCTACGTACGCTCACACACCGAGATAGCCGATTGTAATAACGTTATGCGTTCCGGGTTTACACCTAAAAATACCCGTAGCCTGTTGCACACGCAAAATGCACGATAAATCTTCGGCTCGGCTGAAAGACCACGCGGCCAGTTTCTCGGTATCGTTAGGCTCGGTGAAAAATTAACCTGCCACTTATGCCAGATTCACTAGAAATTCCTTTTGTTCTTGGCTGTCGGTTGAAAAGCGTAGAAACCTCGAAACGACACAACACAACACCTCGAGGTACGTATTGAATTTAAACGCAGGTTTCAGCTAACGTAATCCGGTCACGACCATTAACGCGGCCCGTGTCGCACGCGTCCGATCTGTTATTTCGTTTCTATCCGCTTTACAACCGTAATGACCGGATGTTTTGCAAAAAATAATAATTAATGGTAAAACGGCCACCGGTGAGACGAATCGTGCACGTGGGGGTATAATTCCACGGTGGGATGACAATAAGGGTAAACCGGTATTTTAGCGGCAGCTCGCCGTTTCTCTAACACCCGAAACCACCCACAGTTCGCGTGGTTTAAGCGAATTTCTGCTGTATCGAACGCAATCAGTCGATTCACAGAAATAGCTAAGAAGAGCGATCATTGGATTATTGCGGATGAAGCGACTAAGTTCTTAATCCTGATGCGAGCACTGCATATCAGTTGATATATCATGCTTGAAAGGAGGAACGTTTTGCTAGTTTCGTACGTACGAAACTTAGGGAAATAAATTGATTTTTAAACAAAAATTTCCATTTTTTATTCGATGATGTTCTACAGACCAATGATAATACCGTAGTATAGAATTTAAGCGCGATTTCCCTTTCTAAATGCTTATTAATAATGCCAATAAATATTAGATCATTGTTTCTTGGCTTTTGTTTATGCCAACTATCCGAGTCAACGAAACATTGAGTTTTCTCTGCAACTAACAGGTGACACGTACAGGATTTTCTACAGATACACTTTCCATTTCCATGAATTTGGACTACATTGATGAATAAATTTCCTTTTCCTCTTGAAAATCTCGTTCCTTGGCGCTTACGATGTTTTTTAGTAGCGCTCTTAAATTATCAAACGAACAATAATAAGTTAAAATAAACGATGACCAAGCATCTTTTAAAAATTCCATAATATTATGACAGTCAGTCTATATGTTTATAAAATGTTCGACGAAATGACAAAATCATACACTCAATCTCAAAATCCAATAAATAGAAGGCTCCATTAGCGCTAGAATTATCACACCAGTCAAATTGACTGATTTTACAATTTTATATTAAAATTCCTACTTTATGTTATATTTTCTTTCCGCAATGATGTAATGACTTTCGTAACGAAAACTAAAAGAATAATATGCAATCTTCGATTGATATATATATATATATATATATATATATATATATATATATATATATATATATACTGAACACTTGCAGTCAATAAATTACAAAAATACAACAATTTAATACTTTCCCCGGAAACACGGGGGAACTGGACAGTGTCAACAGAACCAAGCTTCCGTTACGCACGGCATTAAATCTTCATTTTTTATCGATAATCTCTTAGGAAAGTTTTCTATCGATGTATAAATATAAATATACAAGCTTTGCATACGTATCGCGATACTTACTCGTTACGTTTGCCTATAGGAAGACTCGAACAAATTTTATTTTAATTAATATTTGACGTTATGAAATACGCGCAACGCGAATGAAATAACACGTCTACGATAAAATAGGTGGAGAACAGAAGCAGCGCAGAGCATCCAATTTGGACTAAATATCAGAAAATACTGCCTAACACTTATGGCCGTTAGTGTATAGAAATATACATAATTCACACGTATATAGCATGTACGATGGTTACATTTATGCAGGAAGAACAAATGACGAAAGCATAAATCCATTTCTTCATTCATCGTGGTAACGTTAAACGTGCAAAACGTTTAATTGACGCAGAAAGTTATGTGTAACGCGTAACCCATCTTCATCGCGTTCCCGTGTCGCGTTCACCACAGCTAATGGTACACACGGCGAATCGATTCGTTTCACCTGGATCGATTGAACGCGCATGCATACAGGTAGATCGTCGAAGATTAGACGAGATTAGAAACTGGGAGTGTCGAACGGTAGTGGCGTGGACGAGGCGACGTTTACGACGAAACGTTTCGAAATCATTTCGAATTCGTTCTATGTATCTGGCGCCGAGCGTTTGAAATCCCATCCCGTCATCCGGATTCCAAACGCTGTTATGTTCTTTCGTACTTGATATCTAGGTACGCGGTTTATCGGACCGGAAAAATTCAGCGTGAAACGCGATGAAAATTTCCTTCCCCGATTCTCATCGACAAACTTGTCGATTCTTATCGATAACAAACTTATGATCTGAAAATCAGCTCCCATATAAAATAACGAACAGGTGATATTTAATGATATTTTAATGGTAAGACTTTACGTTTAATGATATTCTGGTAGTAAGACTTTACTACTATCGTTGGTTCGCAGATGGTTAAGCGATTTTATATTTTTACGAATCTAGCAAAAAGGAGGAAAAAAGATCCGCATAGACATTTGTTTCACCCGTTAGATATTATAAAGAGCGGTCTTCTACTTTATATATTTTGTATACTTTTGAATTTCTCATAAACATTCGCAGTCCAACCATCGTACAATGTTAATTATTATTTTATTTAATATTATTTCATCTCTTCGTATTATATAGATAATCTTCTTTTTCTTTTTCAAATTAAATGTGAATTAATTCATTAATTCATTATATATTAATTCATTTCACCGGAATAAATTTCTAAAGAAAATCTACGTCCATTCTTTCACGTGTTCAAAGGTATTTCTCTTGAATTTGTGATACTTATCGGACAAGCTTTAATTTTTACGACCCTATGATATTTTTATCTTAAAGCATAAAATACCTATGGTTGTCACTGAAACAACGTGAAAAACAATTCACTCGGCAAATTAACCGGGGATATAGGAACGTAAGAAAAAGCTGTGGCCATTCTACAAGCGGATTTTCCTTTCAGTGGTGTTTTACACGCATACTTTCGCAATCGTGAATATTTATAACCTACGTACGGTGTCGTTAATCGCTTCCTGATAAGTAAACCGAAACGTTACGCGATCAGTTAACGTACCGGTTAGGTCTTGAATATAATTTACGGCATTACACCGCACCATAACCGCAAACGATCGGTCGGCCTCTAATTAAGCATCACTAACCTATATTAATTCAAGATCTTGCAAAATTCCACGCGCGTCCAACGCGTCCACGTGGTCAACATCATCAGCGAACGACTTGCACAAATTGGTCTCAATTGTTAACCCGTGTCTCAATTGTTGCATTTACATTTTTAGAATACTCGGAACATGGTGCAACGTGGCGTGAGATTTTGATGAAACTACCGTGCGTCTATCGTCGTGAAAACCGTACTCCTCGTGCCTCGAATGGATCTGTGTAATAAACTTTCCAATTCTTAAACTTTCGATTCAAGCTTTCCGTACCTTGAAATTCAAACTCAACGACTTTCCTTTCGATGTTTCGTACGAAATTGCGAGAACTCTTGAGTTCTTAAATCTTCGATTTAAATTTCCACTAGGTACCTTGAAATTCGATCTGACTCGACTTTCGTCTCGAACCTTCGAACGAAAACTCTCGAATACTCGAATTTTTAAACTTTCAATTCAAGTTTTCAGTTCCTTGAAATTCGAACTGAGCGACTTTCGTTTCAAGGAATCGTACGCCTCCAGTTTCTGCGTTGCTCCGTGAAAATGAAAACATCACGCGTGTCCAATTTGTCCAAGCGATCGAGCGATACTTCGTGCACGTTACGCAGTGCGTAAACGCGGTAATTAGGCTGTTCTCAGGCTCGACTCGCCTGTAAACGGCATAGGCAATTTATCCGCGTACCTTTCTCTTTGTTCTCCGACGGTAGGCATCCGAGTAAGTACCTACGCTATCTCGATTCCTACGCCATTAGTTTCTACACGCTCCACAGAGCAACTTTGTAACACGGATATTCGCTGGATAATTCGCCCGGTGTAGCCGAAAATACTGGAAATGATATTATTGACTGACACAAGGTTTTAATCCATCCCACTCGAAATTGTTTTAAAGTTTCTTTCCATGAACTTGGTAAGTAGAAACCGGACTTGCGAGAAAAGATTTACGACTACCTGTTTCCAATGATTAAGATATATTAATCTATACATTAATCTGTTACTGTACATTTATATTTTATAATTATACAATGTTTCAGAGCGTGGTATCTTCGAAACGTTTGCACGAATGATTACTCGAGAGAGCAGTTATAAAATCCCGTTGCAGACTCATTGAAACTGATAAACTTCTTCTTAGAACGAAATGTTCCACGAATTCCTCACGAACAAATTAGAAAAATCTGCTGAATCTTCGTCATTGTCTTTCGTATTTCACGCTTGATCTCTTTCTAACTGTGATATCTAAAATTTACACGAGTTCATCGCGTAGAGAATAGAATCGCGCTTTGAGAAAGAAGAATATATTTTTCAATACGAAGCACACGTTCAATAATTTCTTAAAGCGGATATGCTCGTACCTAGTGGGAAATCGTAACAGCGCGTTTGCCATTTCGAGTGCAAAGGGTTAAAGGTTAAACAGTCGAATACAACTGTTATTATAATTCAAGGATTTCCTATTTGAACGATGTTTCTGTTTTAGAGTCACATGCAATGTTCAGTTTCAATGAAAACGTAAACGATTTTATCATTATGAAATCATTCTTTCAATCTGAACTTTATGGAAGTGACGCGGAGAAATACGCTCCAAGTTACGAGGTAATATGCTTCGATTACTTTCAAATGTCATAACATTAGATGATTTGCAAGTTGTGCCGCAGAAGCACTTACCGCGTCACGGAGGAGATGAACGCGACTTGCCACAAATGACTGAATCCGCTCCTGCGGGCGATGATATCATTCGAATGTCGAAACGGTATGAGGATTCTCGTATTATGTGCCAAACCCCGTGCAAGATCTCTCGCGGGCTTTTGCTCCGTTAGAACGTTGCGCTTTCTTAACGTGTAAACTCATAAACTATAAAACAGAAACGCCATTAGCCATCGAATCGTTTTAACTATCCATCGATTCTCTGTATTTGTTCATACATATTTAGCAGCTCCATGAAATTAGAATCACTGAAAAAATCCATACTTTATACGAACATTATCGACATTATACGAACAGGAGAAAGACGAGACACGTGAGATATTTTATGTTTCATATGACAACGATTTAAAAATCCAACACCTTGTCAACCAATCACACATATTACCAAAATTATCTTTTCGTAAGTTTTTGGTATTGGGATTCTTTCGAAAAATATTTACATAAAAAATACTGACCTGAACTCTCTCTCTCTCGAGAAATATTGATTTTAAAAGTGTTGATTTTTCTGGTTATTTTGCTTAGTTTGCTTATTATATGCGTCCTTAGTTCTCTCACAAAACTTCGTATATTTATCGTCTGTCGCTAACGAGCTTATGTTTTTGGGTTGAATACGTTGCTCCTCTATCCAACTACGATAATCTCATAATACCCAAACGACGATACTACAATGATACACAAATTCCAATATTTTTATCTCAGCGGACGAAAAGTATTTACAACGTTTCAACGCCATGTATTAACGTAACATTGAAACAAGAATAACGCGTACCAATCAGACTTTTTTCATATTCTGTTTAAGTTGAAGATACTCTTTAACGCGAAAGGAAGTGTAATTGGATCGAAAGTGACCGAAAGATCGTAGGATTTGTACGGTACACGTTTTCAACCATGAGATAACATCAACATCAGAAAATCAAGGAAATCGTATGCATGATATTTTTCCTTGTAATCTTCACTTGGAGAAACACGTGCGGTAATAGGACCACAGGATAATGGCGCCAAAGTTTCCCGCGCAACGCTGGCGATTAATCGAATGCATCGAGTATCGAGGCGCAGGTTGAGAACCAGCGTGAACGTGGCGAGGCACGCGACAAGGCAGAGCGCGTGTCCCACGCGCGCTTGCTTCGAGGAGCTCTCCTCAAATCAAATCACGTAACTCGCCACGATGTATATCTCTCCTCTCTTCGCGGTGAAATCGTCGAATCGTTGAATCACGGAGCGGGAAACGGAGGACGGTGTCTCGTGTAGTGTGCGATTGGCGAGTCGCAAAAATCCGCCATTAAAATCCGCGACCGACCAGCTCCTCCCATTGAGCAGCGTCCGAGAGGACGCCGTTTCCAGAGATCGCCAGAGATCTTCGACCGATCGCACCCAGCGTGGGCGCCGTCTTTTTTCCCCCTCGATCTCGCGCCATCGATTTTTCTTCCATCGTCCACCAATCATTCGATCGATCCACCGGCCAATTTGACTCTGAATCATTCGATACGTATATGCGTTGTTTCATTAAAATCGTACACACGATATATGTACTTACTTATACAAGGTGTTCGAGTATCGACGATATAACCGAGCATAGGCTAATTCTACGTAAAAAAACAAATGGAAAGCGCAGAAGGAAATTTTGTCGTACGACGCTTTGTTCTCGAGAAAATGCAGTTTGAAAAGTAGTCAATACAGTCGAACTTGGCTAATCCCGAGCAGGAGCGAATAATGGATGGCGGGTTGTTCTTCAAATAAAAAATGTAGAATAACGTTTTTTCGTAGGAGAATCCGATCAAATACACGTGCACCAGGCTAATTCTGAACCGAACAAGTTCAAACTCTATTTTCCCAAAAACGAATCCTTAAACTGAAAAATATTATTCTATAATTTGCATTTATTTTCGCGCGTACGTACGCATACGATAACCTCCTATCGATTATTCGCTGCTGTCCAATTCAAACGAGAACAAAAGCGGCCTGCTATAAAATCTGACTCCAAATATCCGACCTTTTTTTCTCTCACGTAGAATCGCGCTCCTTTTACTCGGTTGTACCATCGATATTGAAACACCCTGTATACTTACTCGATGCTGCACTTACATACAAATTGCTCGGTACTACATTTACTACACGAGTAATCTTTGAAAAGAACATGCCAGCACCGGATACCTCTCGAGGGTGTTCGTCGTAATATCGACGGGGATAATTACGAGGTGGCCAATTGTCCTTCTTAATTTACTCCTATCGGGAAGATCAATTTCTGCGCCGATTGTGTCGAGCCGCCACGTGACCGAGGTTGAAGCCGGCGCCTCTAGTGAGGCGAAAGAGGAGAGGAGGGGAACCTTAATTCGCCGTACATTTCCCCTTATTTGGGCTTCCGTGCTCGAACCGAAGCCGGGAAGGGAGACCGGCGACTTGGGAGGGACCGAGAGGGTCGGGCCTACGACTTATACCGCGGGACGCTTGCTGAGTGACGAATGTGTATACCCGTCTTATTCACCTCCTACCGTATTCGGCGACAGGCTTGCAGATCGTTCAGGATTAAGCCTGTAATTCTAATCGCCTCGGTGTTCGTTTTGTCGAGGGCTCCTCTCTTTCTCTCCATGGGAATCGTCTGTTTTCTCAATTACATCCGTTGCACCCCGGCGCTCGTCTCGTCTGCTTTCTTCGTCTCGTCGTTTTATACGTAGCTCGGTAATTCTACGCGTTCGTTATTCGACGTTGATCACCTGATTATTTCGAGCAGCAGGATTTTTAAGGTCTAAAATAAAATACCACGCGAAAACATGTAACTATCTGTGTAAGACGATTGGGATTCTTAGATGGGCACGAGAAAATCTGGTTAGAAGCGTGCAAATTCGAACGGTTTAGCCTGTGAAGAGTCGTTGCTACGATTTTGTTTTATTAGCCTGAGTTCCATTCTCGTATATCGAAATATTCCGTTATGCTGATGTTACAATTACGAAGCGAGGGGATCGCTGTTAGTACGTGTTATTTCATATTGTAATTTTATCCAGAAATATTTCCTTCGAATGTTACAAGTCGTCTTGGTCGTTGAAACGGGATCGAGATCGGAAAAGATCGGAGAAGCTCAGGGTTGGCAATCTCGTTTACAAATCTGGAAACTCAGAAACGGCTACTTTTCTACTATCACGCGGTATGCCATAAACGTACTCGTACACCGAAACTTCAACGCGGATTCTACACTCGCCTCAAGATTAGTTAGATATCGTTCTACTCTGTTCGTCGGCTATTCGCTCTATTCTTCTCTCGGCTCGGCGAGCGGCGCGAATTTCCTGAAGCCGTCTCCGGGACTTAGACCGTGTCACGTGACATCGCGTTTTATTACAAGGCATTTCCTTCGCGTAAATTCCACAGCTCTCGCCACTTTACCCTTTCGTCCTCTTACCCGATCGGACTGTGTGATCGGTTTTATGAATCACTCGGTTTAATGCCGCAATAAAGACTGCATAATCGTGTTATACCGTATTTCGAAAATGAATTTATAATTTCAAGTTTTGTTGCGCAGGTTTACGTACACATTTTTGTATATAGAAATAGCTGAAGCATAGTCGTACAACTGAGAAACGTAAGGAAACGAGGAAGATGGAAAGATATGAAATAAATAAGTAAGGATAAAGAGAAAACAGCGAATAAAGTAGGATTTAAATTACGCTTAGAGGCACTTGTTATCGGCAGAAAAATTAGACGTTATTTTTAGATACAGTTTCGATTATTACAGTTTCGGGAGAATCTCGATTATCCGAGGTGACGTGTACCGAGGCTACCTCGAATGATGATAACTCAGAGATCATAAATTCATAAAAACATTTCGATAACGTAATATTGTACGTGTATTCAAAAGTTTAATCGACTGTTTAATTGATTGGAAGTATAATTAACTGCCTTAACGATACCCGGCCATTTACACTTTTGCGCTTCTCGCGTTGAAGTTGCGAAAAAATTGAAGTTACAGTAAAGTTCAAAGCACCTCGGATAATACGGAACGGAAACTCGGTTAAAAGGCACTCGAGTAATCGAGACAGTACATCGTAGAACGTGGTCTTCAATGCATTTATATACAGTGGTTCGCGAAAGCATTCGTACACTTGTCGACGTGTTTTATGAACGTGTTACTTGCGTTACCTGAAACATTTTGAAATTTCATTATTCAACTGTCACGATTATATTGATACAATTTTTCACGATTCTGAAAATGTATACAGAAATTACCAGATATAGTGCAACTATACATCTTACAGAGACCAAAGGAACATCTAAACGATAATCCATTGTCTTAATAAATTTCAATACTCAATGGGACAATCTGTAACACTCGTTATATGCTTAAAATGATTATTCATCTTTTACTCTAATCTTTTACCAAATATATGTTTGCAACAAATACCTTGTAATTCCTACAAACATTTTCAAATTGGTATAAAAGTTCGATGTACATAATCACGGCAATCGTGCCTCATTCCTGTTCTAATAACATTTCAAAATGTTTTACGTAACGCGCGCAGTATGCGCATAAAATTTTTCTACGGTAAGAATGCTTTTACCTTTACGAGGCGTTTTATATTTCTCGCGCGAGAAGATGAATTTTGTGATTGTAGGGGCCAGCAAGAGTGCATGATCGTCAAAAGGGATCAACAGAATCGGATAGAGACGAGTAGGAGAACGACCTAAAAGACCATTGACGTTTCAGAGGATAACGTTGATCTGTCGGATATTGCATCACGGTATAAAAGCATAGTTTGGATACTCGGTTAGCTGAGGCCGTCCACCTAATAATCGCC
The DNA here is from genome assembly GCA_014737365.1 of Bombus soroeensis. Taxonomy (NCBI): domain Eukaryota; kingdom Metazoa; phylum Arthropoda; class Insecta; order Hymenoptera; family Apidae; genus Bombus; species Bombus soroeensis. Next base: position 377,451 of record JACXIL010005362.1, read on the forward strand.
ATAGGTGAGCTTTCAAATGTCGCTCTTGTGTTCACGATCTGTCTGGAAACGCAGCAGCTTGGTTCGATAATAGTTCGATTTAACGCGAGCGTTACACCCCTATTATGTTTTATGTAGATCCGTGGCGAGGACAGAAAAGTCGCTGCTTAACAGTGCAACGCGCGACCTTAGAAAGGCGATCGTTTATTGTTCGGTCCGCACGTGCGCGTTCAGAGTAAAAACGACCGGGGCGAAACGAACTAGCCAGCCACAAGCAGCAAACACAACCACTGTCTGGGCAGCACTGAACGCGACATTCTGAACGTTTCGCGATTGACAACAAAGCGGTGCAACATTCACGGTGGTAAGATTGATTTGTGAGCGCCGCGGGACCGGGATCCTATTCACGTATCAAGCATATTGTGACGGATATCGCCTGGAGAAAATTGCTCAATTCAGACCGGCCTGCTACTACCGGCGATGTTCTTTTGCTGCTCCCGTGCACGTTGGATCATCCAGTGATGTAGCTACCGTCCGGAACGCCCAGACGCGTGCCTCCAGACCTTTCCAGTTGCTTTCAGCTTCCTCCGCATCTCTTTCCGTACAACAGCCTCATTTCTTCTTCATCTCTTTCTTGCACACGAAGAGAACCGATGATTCGTACAATTAAGCTTACACTCTTTTAGGTTGATTTTACGAGCTTGTGTGAGGAGATTGAAGAGTATACGTGTAGTACTACACGTGGATCCGTGAATGGTATTGCGAGATAGAGATCAAGACAACACGTTTGGAGACGAGGCTACTAAAGATTTCTATGTATTTGGACAGTTTGGTCAATTTGTAGGAACAATGGTTGAAGTTGAACAAGGTGTACGAATTAATAGTTTGAGAAGCTTGTTTAGTGTTTCGTCATGGAACCAACAGACTATGAACTTAAGTTGCATGTTAAAAAACGTAACAACGATGTAATTTATTATTTGCTATATACAATGTATTATTACTTGTATTAACGTCGTCGACGTTGTTAATTCTGCTGCTATTTTCGTGTCAACCTAATACTTTCTCATCGATAAAAAGTTTTCTGAATAGGAAACTATGATACACGTAATTTCTTATTTCAATTTTATTCAAGAGTTTCTTAACGCATGAAAACTTTGTCTTCTGTTTAGGATATACAAATTCAAAGATCACACGAGAGATAATCGGACTTATAATTCAACATACGAACGTAGAATATTTCCCGCAGAAAGCATTCAAATATTCTCACTTATTCCTCAATTTATATACGATGAAAATGAAAATAAAAATGTCCGTAAGGCAGATCAATTTTCCATAAATGTATAAAGACCCGCAATCGGTCGTGAGTTTTGATTATTCGATTCGAATCTATAAGCACATATTGAATTTTGATCCCAACGTCAATTCTCGTCTCCGAGCTGCGAAGAGATACGATCGATAGAATGACAAGAGGAATTCTTATTCGGTTCTAACGATAAGTACGTTACGTGCAAGTTCAAAGGTATCGATGCGTGCGCTCGAACCGAGGCGTCCATGAATGGTACGTATCGAGAGGGCAATCGTTCTTGAGGTGACGAATTCCATGGTCAGTCGTTCATACGGCGAATCAACGTTTTAATTCACTGCTGGTTCATTGAGACGCTTGAAACCACGTTGACCGACCGCAATGGAATCCAACTGAACTACCTCTTGCGGGATACCGCCACGAGTTAATGTAGAACGTATTACACAATTACATATTCCGTTTGATCGTATTCCGCTAATGGTCCCCCAGGTTTCCTTTATCGGCGTCGTCGTCTGCCCGTCTGGAGTGGTAAACGAGGCCTAGTCGATTTTTCACACCGGTTCGTTTTCCTGCCGGTTAGTCTCGTTTTCCATGCGTCCGTTTCCTTCAACTTCGTGTCTCAGTGGAAAATTAAGTTTGTCCGCGCCGCGTTAATGTTAAATCGATCCTCGTCAAAAGTCACAACAACTTCTAGTTAATTCTTGCGTTACAAGATCTAGTTTGACTATGCGTGCTACTGTACAGCTTCTGACCATCGAATTAGAGCCATACGAATTCAAGTATGTATACGTTAGACGTACATATATGCGTACATTTATTTCTTCATGCATACGTCACAGCTTTTGGATACCATCGATTGTTTAAAATCTAAGTTAATACGATTATAAATATAAATAGTGACTATCCGTACAGTTGAAATGTATGTAAATTATTAAGTGCATCCATACATATATATATAATAAATAGACATTCGAAATAATAAATTTATGAAAGTAAATTAAATGTACAGATGGTACTCTTCGAATACGATATCACGTCAGGAAGACATGTCAAAGGAACTTTGATAAATTTTATTTAGTACGAAAATATAGAACCAGAAATATAGATTTCGTTAAAAATGTAATATTATCTATGCCTGACAGATAACAGATAGAAAGGCGCAATTCTGAAGTATAATACAAACGTTGATCTAATAATATTGTACGAATATTCCTGTTCAATTATTTTATTTATTTAAATTATTCAAATTATTCCTCTAAAATGCGGAAAGATGTTGAGAAAATTTTGAATAATCCTAATTCGATGGCCGAGGATTGTACAAGACGCATGGTTCAATTATGTTCAGGTGTAATCGGTTTAAGGGGGCAGATATTAAATTTACATCGAGCAACCACCGGGCGAGCAATGGATTTGGTTAATCTAAAATCCGGACATCGGGGTTATTATCAAAGTCATGGTACCCTGATTTCTGATGAACACGCACGATAAACTACTTAATTGATATCTTTCATCTGACGTAACCACATCGACCTTGTGCTATGATAATCGACTTCTCTTTAGTATCTTCTGGGAACGCGAAACGTGTCGGCTGTTTCACACGGGTTGTCCGTCATTTTAATCGATTTTCCACGCGACACAAGCGTGGAAAAACTTAACGATCGTAGCAGAGATCCTTTTTAACAAGTCTTTAACACTTTCATACTGTAGCATCTCAATACAGACTTTACATGTTGAACGTTACCATACGTATGATAAGCAAATAATAATTCTCGTAAAATCCATTTCTACCGTTTTGTCTCATGCTCCTTTTTCCAACAGAGGCTCTCTCTTCAATTACCAATATCAATTTCCTATAAATCATCGAAGCAAAAAACGCGAGAAATCTCGTAGATGTACAAATATCGTAATTACGTATTCTTTAAATCATTCGTCCTAAATTCCTCGTTAGTTTTATTACATTGTCAAAGAGTTAAACCTTTCTCAGCTTTACCATATACAGTATTCGATTCTCAGGCCACGAATATAATGTAATTCCAAAATGTAGGGGTTATACGAGATTCTCCACAATTTCCATAAATCTTCGAAATACCTAAACGGCGGTTTAAGAAAGAGGCAAGCACTTCATAAGTATCCATTCAGGAAGACCCCCTCCCCTCCCGCTTAGAACAACCTACTAGATGGTCTTCCAACAATAAGTTTACCGAGGCGCTTGTAAATCACCCTCGGCGTGCAGGGTGGCCGAACAAAAAATCGAGTCTACCTAATTTCCCCGCCTGGGTATCCACGTAAGTACGCGCGGCCTTGTAGTGGTGTAACCAACAGACAGAAAACGAGGTGTATCCGGCTCGATAAAAACCCGGGCGAACGTTCCCTCGTGCCCTAATACGATTTCGTTCTGGCCATTATATCCTCCTCCACCTCTTCGTTCCTCTGGGTTCCTTATCGCGTCAGGCCACGACAAGCTCTCTTTTTTCGGAGACAACACGAGAACGGGGTCGTTCCCGTGATCGTCACCGTCGCCACGAAATTCTCCTGGAGTTCGTCGATGTAACCCTTTCGTTTGGTCGTCGTCGACGCGTCGTCGTGGCGATCGAAATCGTAATCCTCCTCGTGTTTCGAGCATACGGGAAAGCGATCTCGTAAGAGGGAGACGATCGACCGTGATTTACACTCCGGATCTTGTTTCACGAAACTGCGCTTCTACCGCGCGATCGTGTGGGAAAGTGAGACGTACGTTTTGACGGTCATCGGAAGATTGAGTTTTTAATCAGGTTTTTCTTGTATGTAAAAAGATATGGAGTATAATATATAGAGGAGGTCTGAACTCCTGTTGTCGTTTAATACATTCACTCTTCGGTGCTATAAATATGGCTATTATCTCGCAGTATTTTTTAAAATAATCATACTTTGCCTAACACATTTTGTTTCTTTCCTTGGGTCCCTTCTCCACACGACAAATTCAGAAGTACAAACTTAATGGTTGCGTATATCAACAGTATTATTTCAACATTATTATTTTATACTATGCAGAGGTCTCACGACCTGAACTCGTATCGCTGTTTCGCACATTCGTTGCTGCTAAAATATCGTCGCTCTTCCACTATTCGTTTATTATTTTTTTGCAATAATACGACTTTGTGTAACACGCTGTTCACTCTTTCGTCCCTTTTCTTAAATTTCTTCAACGCACAAATTTAATAGCTACATATTTCAACGGTATTATTTACAATTAGAGTCATACGAGTATAATAATTATTGAATCGACCAAATGTATACGTCAGCGAACAGTGAAAGTGTTGCGAGGGAATAGGTATAGCTTTATCACGAAAGGTAAACGTTTTCAGAAATGCATTTTCGAGAAACTGTTCCATAAATTGATTTCCTTTTTGTTTTGAAGAAAAGAAAGAAGGCGTTTCAAGAAGGATACGTTAGAATTCTTTCTTCTTCGCGTACGCACTCTGTCATGATAACTTGATCAATTTTCAAAATCTTCGAGTAAAACTCTCACCGAATATCCCTTCTTACCACGTACATTTACGCAAATCGATAAAAAATACGGATGTCATAAAATTCACAAAGCTGTACACGACATTTAAAAGAATTAATTTCGATGGGATAGTTTTTCTAGAAAACCAGTTTCGCTGCTATCAATTGGTCGGAACAGATACGACGGTTGAATCGACTCGCCAAATGAATGGCCGTACAACTATGTCCTTACAAACAAGAAGCTTCTTTTCCTCTGTACGCTCTAAAATGTACATGGCCGACGAACGAGAAGGATAGTAACCGTGGTTCTTCCAACATCTTGTCACCGATACGTCAACGCGAGCTGACTAGCGCCACGCGTAATACATCACTCTGAAAAAAAAAGAGAAAAGAAATAAAATTCGACGAGCTCACCTCTCTAAGCCTATACGTTACAGCTTCGTTGTTCCGCCATTGATCCTCGTATCTTAGCCAGGGCCCGAGAACGAGTCGAATAACGACGACCATTAATTTTCTCGACGTTATATAGCGGACATCCTCGTACGACCGGCTAGCTTTACAAATGGCGAGTGCTCGCGGACACTGTCTCAAAATTTTCGACTTTCTTGACTCTCGCGACCTCCGCAACAATTAGCAGGGTCAATGGAACGCTTCGTGACGAGACCGATCCGATCGTGCGTTCCTCTACGCACGTACAACGTATGCAACCACGATCCACCGATGTCCGAATCTTTCCATAACGACGATTCACACGACGTCCATATGAAAATTATACACGAAACTGCGGATATTTGTGTAGTTTTATATCTTTATGAACGTAATTAAAGAAATGGAATCTAAGTAGAAATTTATCTTGTAATGTTATTAATCGTTCGATATAATATAATTTTATGTATAATAAATATTATGATAAGAGCTTCGCCTTAAATATTTACATACATTTTTGCATATTACACGCGTTCTGTAAATTTGTTGGAATCTTAAATTTCTCAAGGATACATAAACATTCGTAGTGTACAAATTACAGAGCAGAAATACGAGCCGTTCGGAGATCACATTGATCAACTCGATAAATCGAGGCACGGAGGAAAGTAGTAACATTAAAAACTCCATTTTTCAAATCCATCTTAGGAATTACTATTACTTACAGTGACGAAAGCAAGTTTAAAAGGTATCAATTTATTTTAATTTTATTGTAATTTTAGAAAGCGGAACTCTATGTTATACGAGCAATGACGTAACGTATATCCCGAAATAGACGATTGTCACCTGCACGGTGAAAAATACCTAGCTCGAAGTTATTAATATTCATATGCAAGTTCCAATTTTAAACTTTCTTTTGACCACAACTGCGTGTCATGCTTTTACAGTGAATAAATTTATAGAAGTAAGTCATATATATATATGTATATTGTATATGTGTGTTGGTCGAGGACTGAAAATTAATGATCGCGCGCACGCGTAATGAAATTGAAGGATTGACAAAAAGCGGAGTTGATCAGTTTCTGAGAGACTCGTACGATAAGTATAATTTTATTTCAACGCGTGTCTGTGCGATACGCAACGTCTATTCTCGGCAAAAAGCGAACGCGCTTTATTCGTGCTGGAATCATAAAACCAGGATCCGTAAAAGGGAAACGTGGATTCGAGCCGTCAGCACGGAAAAGTATAATTACGACACGGGCGGGGATCGTCGATTAAGCGATCCAACCTCAAGACATCGATACGACTTAGTTAATAGCCGGTTCGTATCTAATTTCACACTGTTCGCGCATACGGAGCGCGTGCTTGGATAGATCGTCCACGTGCATGGGGTCGCGTAACGGTCCGAAACACGTAATCTCGACACGAATTTTCGACTTTCTTGCCTTCCTTTCGTCCCGTATGGAAACGCTGCCTCTCTTTACGACCAAGTAGAATCATTCTCTCGTGGTCGCGCTCCGACCATCGACAGAGATCGAGTGGAGAAGAAACGAGCCGAAGGAAAAGAAAGAAGAAAAAGAGAGGAAGATAGACCAAGATGCGTCCAACGAAGAGAAGAGACCGATCTTAAGCAGCGTACTCGCGTCTAATGGTCGACCGTGTACGTATGTCTCGTCATGTACGCGCGTCCAACGGAGACAGATCGAGGAGTAAGATGAAGAAAGAGAGGCGAACGGGAGAGCTCGACCGAGGCAAAGAGTCCTAAAAGGAAGAGGGAGAGAGAGGGAAAGAGAAAGAGCCTACTAAATGTTGGTCCAAGCGCGTGGGATGCTGGTTGCAGTTAGGCTCGTGCCTACTCCCTCTCTTACCAATCCTCTTTCTTCCTTGCTCCTTGCCTTTTCTTCTCCCTCTTGTCCCTCCCGCGAGCTCTGACTTTGAATACCGGTCGGGTCTGTCGTGCGGCTGTGTTGCGGTCGTCGAGTTAACCACGGTACTCACACGCGTCCTCCCTTTTACACGCACGTTTCCTCATACGCGTTTATACTCGCACACATCCGTTCACGTATTCCTGATATAGGAACAGTACTCATAGGTACGATTTAACGGACCAACACATTGGTAGACGAGCACGCGCGTACCAGTACCACGACAGGCCCGAGGAGAGACTTCTTTTCCTATGCGTGAGCGCGTATGGTATGCCGTATGTAGATAGATTCGGATGGTGCGTGGACCAGTCCCGGCGTGCGCGAGCTGTACGGGCGGACAATGCTGGAGAGAGGTTCGTGCCACACCTCTTTTCTTCCTTCTTTTCCATCTTGGACCCTCGCCGCGCCCTTGCAGTAGATCTCTCCCTCGCTGCGTTGTCTCTTCCTTTTCCTCTTCCTTCTCCTTCTTCTTCTTCCTACTTGTTCTTTACTTTATTTATTCCTTTCTTCTTCTTGCTTCGTCTTGCTTCCTCCTCCTCCTCCTTCCTCCTCCTCCTCCTCCTCCTCCTCCTCCTCCTCCTCCTCTTCTTCTTCTTCTTCTTCTGTTTCTTTTCGTTTCTTGTCTTTCTCGTTTCCCCTCAACCTTCTTTTCCTTCTTTACATCCCTTCTGCTTCGACGAGGTATCGGCACCAAGCCTCCTCGCTCGTATTTCGTCGCGTCTTTATGCGCCTCCGTTGGATTTACTCGCGTATTCCCCTCGCGTCCTCTCGCCAAGCAACTCGTCGTGGAGTTTCGTCGGTCTCGTGATAAGCCGACGCCGAGGATCCTGAATCTTGGACAGATCGCCGCACGTAAATATGGGAGATCGACGGTCGTGGATAAGTCGATCGAAATTGGAGACCAGCCCCGGCACTTTTTCGGCCACGATAACGCGCCGCGATGGGACCAACACCTAACACGCGTTCCTCCCGATAAGTAATGACAAAGTACTAATTGGAGTCGCAAGATCCGCTCGCCTTCTCGAGATTAACCGCCTCTCCCCTGTCCCTTCGACAGTGCTAACCTCACCCTTTTCTCGCGATATTTATTGCAAGCAGTATATTATAATTTCGAACGATACCAGTGAAGTGGACAGTAAAATGATCTTCTAGAATAAAAGTAGACAATTTATGTAGTTTGCAGTTAATCCGAGTAAACAATCAACACGTTGAAATCAATCAAAATGAAATTACTCTTCGAAACGTGCTATAGATTCATAGTCGATCAATATTTTCCACTTTTAGGTACGAAATCTATACCTTCTTTTACCTTCCGCTGAATTTAAATATTGGATCAATCGTGCGGGTAGTTTGGACTTGTATGAATGGCTCTAAAATGAAATTAGGGGAAATGTAAAAGTAAGATGTGATTAAAAAGAAATGAAAGTACATCTTTTTCAATTTATCTCATCTTATGTCTCGTCCGCAATTTTCTCTAATAACCGACTGCAATACCTCGCTAGGATAATAGCATACTAGTACAGTTGCCACAAAAAGTACTTACAATTTTACGTGTTGCAACGTTGAGATATTAATCGATTACGTCCAAGCCTATTAGATTCCATATCATTTAGCGGTACTATCGTACAACTTCCACGATTTTATTTGACGCTATGAAAATGTAACTGATAAAAAATGCGCTTCGTTGGAAAATGAGGCTACGTGCAAACGTAATCTAGGAAATAATAAACAGCAAGTAAAATATCCGCGTGTGTCTCGACCAACACAGCCTTCGTCGCCGGAGGATTAAAAAAAAACCCTCAAGTTTTCGATAAGAATGCATCGAAACGATCTTTGGCCACTGGAAACTAGCACGACGGAGCGTGCACACGCGGCCAAACTCGTTAGACACAGGTCAAACCGGCGAGTCGAGAAACGATCGTCGCGCTGCCTATGCCGCGCCGTGTCCGGTCTGGTGCTTGTGTACGAATTGTCACGCCGAAGAACACGGGGACCGATCCACCAGATATCTCCTGTCTCCGTTCCTCAATGGGCGCGCTTAATAGCCGATATATTCTTTAATTAAGACGCTGGCAACCGTTTTAAGAACCGTTCCTCGGAAATGCAGCATCCATAAAACGTAATATGTTCATAAATCTGTGCCGGAAATTCCAGATACCGAGCCGATGTTTCGATGTTACCAGCGAATAACACGATTTTTCATATTTTTAAAAGGCAACACGATTTACTGTAGAGAAGTCAGACTCGGACGTTATTCAGCTAAAACATTTGATTATTTAAACGATACATTATTTCGTTTGATCGGATGTTATCTTAAAAATAGTTAAGCGTTAGTTTATTTTAGTAAGCTAGTGATTTTTCGTCGAGCTATTTCGTTCGATAGATAAATAATGGGAAGAATTACTTTACTTTTCCTTTTTCTTTTTTTATCTGGCATTTCGCAATCGAATAAATATTCCGAGAAATGAAAACTACAGATATTTTCTACAGAAGCTGAACATTCGTTTTCAACACTTTTGCTATGCTGGATCATTTTCAACCTGGCGACGTGTTTCCATCATTGAACAATTTTTTTAATTCAATGAAAATATACACGAATCGAGAGAATCGTCGTTAATACGAATACTATCTCGTTTCAATTCTACGTTATAGTTTCTCTGGAAGCGTGAAAAGTCTGGTCGGAACAGGAGATTGAGACATAAAAATTGTGAAGCCGGGTTTAACCACTTGTTGCATAGAGACTGTGTAACTATGTATTTACTCGATCTTCGTACGGACAAGCGTTTATTTCCATTTCTTCCTCTTCCACTGGCGTAATAGTAAGTTTTACGTTAAAAAGCCTGTTTCTCGGACGTGGATAATGCTAATAACAGCATGGCGACGCCGGCGGTGGAGAGAAGCCGAGAACACGGTGACGGGTCGCGCGTGATGAAAAACCAATGGACGAAAGCTTCTTGTTCGCGCGGCTAAGTACTCCTTACAGCGGACAAATTAATAGCCGGCTGTTCGAACGCGGAAGTATCGTTTTTTTTCCTTCGGTTTTCAGCGGTGTTTCGCGATTCCTCCGCCGTACCACCATTCTCTTCATTTTATTCGTCCGGCAGAGAGATCGACGATGAAAAAGCAACAGGGTTCGCGTAGCTCGTGCCACCGCGTACGCGCGTATGTTTCGCGCTGGAACGGACCCGGCGAGCCTTTAATAATCAATTTATGAATGAACAACCGAGCGCCGAGGTGAAAGTCTTCGGTCTGTGTGACCGACAGAGAGCCACGATCGTTCCGAGAAAGATCAAGCAAGTCTCGAGTCAGCCCAAGAGGCACGAGACGAATTAAAACGAATAGAGGCGATCTATTAGCATTTTGAAATCGCGCGAGTACCATACGGGACAACATCTCCACGTCGTATATAATCGATCGGCCGTCCCGGCCAACGAAAATTAATTTCCAAATGGATATTCATCGATCGTTACGTTCCGTTTGATTAATCGACCAAACAGGAAGCTTCGTGAAACGAAATTCCAGTAGCCGGGACGTCGCCGCCGCGCCGTGTGTTTCGGCCTCGTACGCACGCGATACCCGGCGGTACACGGCCACGCAGAATTGCGTGCAACGCGCGTCTTAAAGCGTTCCTTCGCAGCCTCTAACAATATGCTAATCGGGTCAATTAAGATAAGGAATTATACGTCCTCCTGCCAAACGCAAATCAAACACAGATATGCTGCGACTATAAGCTAGCCTCTTCTTAATGATCACCGTGCCGGGTTTATTATTCCGTGCTCTCCGAGTGGACGAGAGAGAAAAAAGGGGAGGGAGAGGGGAAAGAAGCGGACAACCAAGGGAGCATAAGAGAGAGGAATCGAGAAACAGAACGGCAGGAAAGGATGGACGAAAGAGGAAAGAACGAGCGCGACCGGTGTGTGTCGCAAGTTTCTTCTCTCGCCGATAATAATCTACGAGGCGGATTATGGTAGTTCAACGATGGCAACCTTGAAGAGACTTATTGGTGAGACTGTGCCGGCGGACGTCGATGATTCGTCGTCGTCGTCGTCGTCGTCGTCGTCGTCGTCGTCGTTGTCGTCGTCGTCGTCGTCTTTATCGTTATCGTCGTCTTCGTCGTCGTCATTGTCGTCTTCGTCGTTGTTGTCATCGTCACCGTCGTCGGAGTCGTTGATGCGAAAGGGAAAAGGGACAAAGAAGGGTGGGAAGGGAAGAAGAATAAGGAAAGAGAGACGACGATATAGCAGGACGAGAATGGCGTCGGCGATGTGCACGGGCATCTGAGTCTCGATGAAATTAAGACTGGCCGTCACGATTATTATATCAATTAATTACGCGGTCCCCTGGACCCCGTGTGATCGTGCCATCCGGTTCGGTAAGTCCGAAGCTAGAAAGACAAGGAGAGTGACCAGACCGGAGATCGGCCGTACCGGGTGAGACTTTGCGTGCCGGTCGCTCCAGACGCGACGCCAGGAATCCCAGGAATTCGAATAACGAGTCGGCTACCGTGATACACCGTTCGGCCACCTTTCCGATCCTCATCGATCTTCGTCGGCCAGTTCCAGGATCGACCACGTGTTAATCACTGCTCCTCGTCTCCGACTGTTCCTCCACGCGCTCTTCTTTTTGCGTATCCAGCTCGTTTACCGGACCTGCTCTCTCGCAGTCTATCGTTATTGATTACTGACGCGGCCGTGACACTCTCGGTTTTCCAACAAACTCGAACAACAACCTCGTCAGAGTTGGCGATTCATTCGAACGAAGTTTGAAAATTTTCATCCGCGTACTATATGTAGTGTGCGGAGGTAAAAAGTAGATTGGCGAGACGGTAACAGGCAAAGCAAGTCATTTTTTTTTTTAGGTACAGAATCTCGTGCCGAATTTACGATCCGGCTGCCTCGACATTTGGTAAATTTGAAATCGATCTCGGCGAGGCTCGGATGCTTGTTTTGAAAATAAAAATAGCCCTGGACAGACTTTCCGCTGCAATTCATTATATATCGATACGCAGCCGCCTTGAGTTATTTCTCTTAGGAAGCGAGAATTAAATAATTTCAGTTTCACGATTAACACTAGACATTCAAAATCAAATGTAAACACGTAGAGCGTTTATTCTAACTAAATTGTTTTTATGTCCGATCTTATTTAACACGTAGATAGTGGTCCATTGGATTGTATCCAAGTGTGGGTCACTATAAATATTAAGTCATCCCATAAATAACGCGATTGCTCAAAGGATGGGTTTAAGCTCGTGGAAACAAAAAGGAACTCGTCACGATCGACAATATGCAAAATATGGAAAAATCCGTGAAATATCTAAAGTGCAATAAATCTCTACGTAGCTTCTACGCTTTTAATCGTCTTCGTAAAAATATGAATTTACATAGACATCTGCAATCTAACCATAACTTGCGCTTGAAAAAAGAAGAAAAAGGCGCGTAAAGAAAGTGTCTATCCGGTCCGTAAGCGATCATACGACGCGGTATCGATATCCCTGTTCTTCCTCCGGGATTTATAATCCTCCGTCGTCCTGCGGAACCGACGTTGCGCCCGGAGGAACAGTACTCGCGTACGCATCCCTCCGAGCGAGAGACACGCATACTCGCGAGAGATACGTCGAGGAAGATAGGAGAGGCTCCGGGTGAAAGAGGGAAGAGAAGAGAGCGCGGCAAAAAGGGAGGCAGATAAAAACGAGCAGATAAAAAATAAACGGAAAGATAGAGGGGAGGGGAGAGGTAGAATGAAAGAGAGACAGAGACAGAGAGAGAGAGAGAGAGAGAGAGAGAGAGAGAGAGAGAGAGAGAGAGAGGGTTATAGAAGAGAGAAGAGAGACAGCAAGGATCACGACACGGTGGTGCATCGGTGAAGGCAATGATCCAGGTAGATAGAAGAAGAAACAACTAGCAAGAGGAAGAAGAAGAAGAAGGAGAAGGAGAAAGGAAAAAAAGGACGCACACGCGCTCCCGCGGATACACACGTGTCCTGGATCATGGATGCAAATATGGCATAGTATCCTGGGCCGTGCGTGGCTCGCGCCTGGATATACCTATCTAGACAGTAATACGGGTAGGTAAGTCAAGCGAGGTGGGTTGAGCCGCACCCTGTTCCTCAAGCATCCACCACGAGGTACCACCACGGTTACATATACGTACAAGCTGCTAGCCTCGCGTATCTGTATACGTTCGCAGTGGAATAAGACGATGTCGTGTGTATACACGGCTGTATACATACATGTACGTATACGGATCGTTCGCATACGATTGAACAGAGCCACGAGGATACTCGTTGCAACGCCTTGCACGGAAACGTAGAGAGGAGACGAAATACACGGACGTATACCTGGCGGACGTGTAACGCCGCTTCGTTGCAACGCCTTGCACGGAAACGTAGAGAGGAGACGAAATACACGGACGTATACCTGGCGGACGTGTAACGCCGCTTGTCTGCCGTGTATAAGTGTTACTCACACGAACGAACCACGAGGACCGAGATGCGAGGTGAACGCCCCCCACAATATCTCAAATCTGCGCTCGAGTGTGCGGCCTGTCTCGTGCGTGTGGTTACACGCACGCGCCACCTAACCGTGCCGCGAGTGTATGTATTAGGCGAGCAGCATACACGTCGTTGGGAAGAGAGAAGAGAGAGAGAAGGAGAAAGTGTGTGTTACCTGAAGTCTGGCGAGGCCTCAGGTAAAAGCTCGTGTGTGCGTGCATATTCTCTCACTCACCGGAGTGTCTTATAGGTGGTAGAACGGGCCTGTCCAGTTTTCCCATGGGAACAATACCCCACGGGATATATAATAACAATGGTCACGGGCGTGGGAGACGGGTCGATCTTTATTTACCCGGTCGTTTTTCTTTTTCATATTTTTTCCCCCGCGCGTTCCCTCTCCTTGTTCAGCTCGCGGTGCGTCGTCGCGGGTGCACGCGAGCGCGATCCAAAGTCCAGCGACGGTTGTCCACCGTTCCTCTCCGTTTCCACGGCGGATCCTCACCCTCGCGATTTGCACCGAAATTACGACTCCTCGTAGAGCCCCGTCGCTTTCCAGATTCCTTCGTTTCTTCTCCTTTCTTTCTTGTCTTCTTCTTCTTCCTTCACCTCCTCCACCTCCTCCTCTCTCGCTCTCTCTCTCTCTCTTTCTCTGGCTGTCCCTAAACCGTTCCCTTCTTCGTCCCTTTCCCTTTTCTTTTTTCTGGCGATTCAGTCGTAAACGGTGATATTCGAGGCGCAGCACGGACCACGGTACACTTATTTACGGCCGCCTCGATCCGATGGATAAACCAGTCGATGTAAATTGGCCGGAGAAATTTAATCGACTGCCAAAATAAATCCATCGCGCGACGATCTCCCGGACAACGACGCGACTAGTTTGCGCTTTTATCCGAACTTTGTCCAGGTGCCCCTTTGGCTCGGTATCCTCGTTGATATTCGTTCGATGGCCCCCGTATAATCGCGAGTATCGTGGATTACAGGCGTTTGTGACGCAACGTTGACGACGGTCGTCGAGATAAGTATCGTTTAACGCAATTAAGCGCACCATTTTGCATAAATCCTTTCTTCTTAGAACTTCGTCGTTTTCCTTCGTGGCCTGAATACCACCTTATACCTTGTGTGATTTTTCTTGGTTATTATCCCTTGGTTACACAAGAATTTTGAAAGATTTGCAAGCGAGGTGCGTTTCTTTAATTTGGCCGTCTCGTGGAGTTGAGCGTAGATTGTCGGAAGGCAACGCGTGACATAAATTCTTGGGATATCCCGCCTATAAGTTGGGACATCCTATGACCAGATACGATCGCGATTACGAGCCAGTCTTGCGGTTACTTAATATAACCGCATTGGATGCCCGTGAGCCAATCTCTGATCTATTGTTTATCTTCACAATCGTGGAACAGCACGCGTATCCTTAGCGAGCTCGATATCAAGTTAAATTTTATCTCCCGCCAAGGCCATTATTAATCCGCGGCGTAGTCGATCGACTGTCTTTTCTCGAGTATTTTGGTCCCAGTTGATAGCCACGAGAGTTATGTAACGGAACAATTCGTATTAATTCATTAAAAGAGCGATGACGAAACGTTTCGTTCTTTTTACGTTGTACTTGTGGCAGAAAATTCGAAAAATGTATATTTAGTTCGTTACCATTTGTTCTTTCGCCTGATCATTGAGATCCAAGCAACTTCGTTGCGCGTAAACGAAGCGAGTTATCGCTTTGTCGTGTTACAAATAACAGGTATATCATAGAACTTCGTTACACGAACCAGAGGTACAACAATAATTTCTGTAATCCGAAGAGGATCGTTTATCGCAGTGATACAAACAGACAGAGGAGGAAATTCATTTTTCACAATTGCAACGAGGACTCGACGGAACTTAATAATGCAAATTCGTTAAAAAGTAATCCCAAATGAAATATTGCGTTAAAGCAACTTTGATCCTTACTGGCTCCAACAATTTTATGAGATTCCAAAAAATTTAAATATCTATAACATCGTCTGACAGACTTGTTAATCCTTTAAATCATGAATATCAACATCTAGTGCGTTGTCAATTAATGCTTCCACGGACGATTCGAAGAAACCGCAATATCATTCGAAATATGTTTCGTATCGCTGATTCTTATAATCGACTTCTGAAAACCTGTTAATAATCCACTTTCCGTAGATGTACAAACCGCGAGATGTAAGTTCCTTTACTCACCTCCTGCAATACTGTTGCATTTACGCAACTTCGAGGCATTATTTCAGTGCCTGGCCTTTAACGAACCAAACCGAAGGTATTAAAGCGTAAGATTAATCCAGAAAAATGTAATGGTACGCGTAAACACACAAGTATCGATTAAACGGAACAACTTGCAAATTCCTGCTTCCCTGCTGATCTTAGGTGGCCACGGTACTCCGGCATTATCGTCATTAAGCATCATCCAGCGGCACGGTTATTAAATTATATCATATCATTATTCAATATTACCATGATCTTCACGGTGAAGTCGATTTCGCACGGTCGTCTGAACGCCCCTAAAAGTCCCTTCGTGATCTTCTTTTTCCAGCTAGATGGTCCCGAACCGAGTCAAGAAAAAAGGTGAAAAAAGAGAGATGAAAAAAAGAGATGAAGGGGCAGGAGATTGTTTTAACGCCGAATTCTCTTCTCGAAGGACGAACAATCCTCGTTCCTCGAGTACTTCGTGGTGGGTGGTGCGTACTACACCGGCCAGAGCGGTCGTTCTCTCGAGTGGTTCCGATGTACCGTTGGAATCGGTCGCAACCGCGAGCCTAAAGAATTTCCCGCTCTAGAGTCTCACGTTGAAAAATATTCATCTGCCCGTATAGTAGGTGGGAACGATATAGCGAGGTCGTAAAATAAAACGTTAACTAGAGTCACCAATTGATCTAGCTGGATCGTACGCATTCCGCATTCTGCACGCACGCGTAAGTACACTCCTGTTCGTAAGAATCTTCATAAGAAAATAAGAACACTTACGATAACACGAATACGGCTTGCTGGACCGAACATATTTACATAAATTTGCATTTCTACGAATATTACCAGAAAGAAGAAATTTAGGCAGACAATTGTTTCATCTACTCGATATTTATTGTATTTGGTTGGGCAAAATTTCTCAAAGTTTCGTATTTCATGCATCGTAAACTCAGAGCAGAAGCTCGTAAGGGTTGATCGTTCGTATCTATTTATCGTTTCTCCGTAACATAGCTGCATGTAGCTCCTACAAACTACGGTTTGTAATTCTTACTCTTCAAGTCTTTACGAAACAACGAATAAATGTTTCAAATGAAAGGAAGAAAATAACGAGTAGGATGAACAAAATAAGGAAGAAGTTCCAGTTTGACGTATTACAGCAAAGAATTAACGATATTTCTCTTTGTATGAATATCGATGATAATATCTCCGTATTTATCTTTCGGACAAAAAAGGATGGACAGGAATTAACAAAAGATAGCAATTAATTCGCAAGAATCGCAGGAACTAAGCTGGAAACGGAAACGTCCTACGAAGGGAATCACGTTGAAACAACATGAAGCAATAGAAAGGTAGCGCCGATTGCGGAGCTTAAAAATAGCAATGACGACTGATCCGTCCACGCGTGCACACCGATCGGTTCATATCGGTTTGGACTCGACTGTCGTAGGCTTTGCTAGAGGCAGGTCAAGGCGCCGCGGGAACACGCTCGTAAACCACCCCTCGCAAATCCTCGTCGCGCAACCCATTCGAATGGTACCACGGCACGTATTCTTGTTGGTTGTCGCGAGTATCGTGTACTTCGATTGAGCGATCACGTTCGATTCGTACAATCTCTCCTTTTTTTCCTCTGCGTCGCGCAAAGATTCGAGCACAGATAACGCGCAATTAACAAACATGGAAATTAAATCCAGTTCACTTGCTCGTGGATAGCCGTACGCGGCGGACAGTGTATAAGTGGCAGCCGATATTTTTCGATCCTTGTCTCGATCGCGAAGGCTATGTATTGAGATTATACGCGATCTTTCGCGGATAAGATGGACATCGTTTTATCGTGCTTTCTGTTTCTCGATATAAAGACATGTAGTAGGAAGCGACACGGTGAGGTAAAATCAGTCGAGCCTCTACTTGTGGTCTCCGTACGAAATAGATTTCTCCAGTCAGAATTTAATCGAATAAAAATATATCAATATAGACATGCTTGGATTCGTAGGTTGCAGTTGTTTATACAAATCCATGTGTTTCTAAGCACGATGAAGGAGATGTAAAATACATAAGCATTTGCATATTATAGCGATGATACGTTTTGTACAATTTTCTACGTATATATATGCAAATAAATATTCACAATGTAGTTATTAGTCACGATATTATAAATTTCTATATACACGCGAATTATAAACAGCCTTCGAATTTATTCTATTAAGTACGAAGCAATCGCCATAAAGTTTTAAATGCGACTCGCTGTCAAACCTCGAAAGATTAATATTCTAGAATCAATTAACTTTCGTGAAGCTTGAAAATCTCGGCTGATTATTTCGGTCTTCAGGACGTTTCGTATCTATGACTTAACCGAGAAACGTTTCATCGAGGAATATAACGCGTTTTACGTTGTAAAGCTTCACGATGATTAAATGGAAGAGGTGGACCGGAATGTTGGCGAAACATCGAAACAGAGCGCAACGTGCTAATTGAAAGCCGAGGAATCGCAAACACGTTGATATAGCGCGTTTAAAAGCGCGACATCGAGGGCCGCGAATTAAAAAAGAGCGGAAGGCAGAAACAGGGAGCGCAAGAAGCGGAACGCTAACAGAGGATCGCTTCCGCGATGCATGCCGAAGGAAAAGGGGGGCTTTCATTATATTTGCCGAATGCGAGGCGACTTCTTCATTTGCGCTGAAGAGAAGAGACATCCGCCGGCCCGTGTTTTGTCCCTGATACCTCGGCGAAGTGGTTGTTGCGGAGGCGCGTGGGCGACCGGAAACTCTCCCTCCCACATTCGCGTGCCCTACCTCTTCGAAGGGACTTTCAGAGAAGAACACAGCATCCAAAGTGAACGGAGATGGAGTACCGAGAGAAAGAGAGAGAGAGAGGAAAATAGAACGCGAGGAAAAGAGAAAGGAGGAGGGAACGACGTGTGTTGCCGCGTCCCTCCGATCCAACAACAAGTCCTCAAAAACCGCGTACAATTCTAAGGAAATATTTTTATCACGGTACAATACTGTCCAGTCGATTAACTACGCTAACATCCATATGTCATGATACGTTCGATGAACCCATAGCAAATACCATTGTAAGAAATGATCTATATCTTGATTTATCGTCGAATGAAGATTAGGCGGATTAGGTTTAGAAAAATAACTTTTATCGTGAGAAAAGTGAGCAGATTTTCTTAAATACAGTTCTTCTGCGATGTAAGTATAAATGTGTGTAGCTACTGGTAGCGATTGCGTGCCACGATGTTGTTATTGATTACTATGATTTTGTTACGAAATATTGAAACGTATCGAGTAGAAATTAAAGACGCTAAAGTAATCTCTTTGGTTTTCTGGTAAACACGAACTAGGGTCGTTGTTGCTATGAACCTTTCGATGGGAAACTATCAGACTGCGAAACCATAAATCACATTTTCCATTTTTAAAAGATATTATTCCTCTTTAATCAGTGACATTAAAATGACATTAAAGTCGTAAAATCGACAAAAGTATACTTGCATTTTTTTCTATAATCGTAGTTTGCTAATTTTATACGTGACCTTTAATAAAATATTTCTGTAATAAAATCTTCCAAACATAGTGTAATTTAGTTTCTCCTACGACGTACAGTCAGCGTAGAAAGTATTCCTACAATACTTAACTTTGACAAAATTTTAACAATTAAAAAATATGTACATATTCGTACAAGTCTGAGGAATAGTTAAAAATAAAAGCAAGAATGAGCCACATGTTCCGTTTGTGAAAATGTTAATAAACATTTAGCAAATGGGAAAAGTATAAGCGTAACGAGTACTCGCAAAGTTGCAGCTTTGCAGGATAAAATATATATAGATATCTTAAAAACTAAACTCTGTATCAAAGTGCAGGAAAAGATGGGTTTGAAAGACAATTTCATCCTGATGTAAGATAACGATCGGAAGCATAATGTTACTAATACGCGAGCGTGGGTCTTGTGTAATATTCGGAAACACTTGAAAACACCTCCACAATCCGTAGATATAAACATTATTGGAAATATATGGGACAGAATGATTTAAGGAGAATTCTATTGAAAGAATGGAAAGACATTCCAAGTCGGGTACTCATCGATTTGATGAATTCAATATCACGAAAGTTTCAAACCATAATAGAATTAAAAGAAAAGCATTAAAATAATTAAATCTAGCGATTTTCTCAACTAAATATTAAGTCTAATTCTTATTAATTTTCCCCGTTGAATCGTAACTCTACGAATACTTATCACGCATACATTTTTCTCGTCTATTTTTTATTTCAAAAATTATCCCACATACTTATAAGAATACATACATATTTTCTATTCGTTAAAATTTTGTCACTAAACGATGTTTTACGATGTTTTAATTAATATCTAATTTTGAAATAAACGATATATGTATTTTTGACATTGGCTCTTTCAACTTCATCTTGTAATTGTAATCTTCATTTACTTAAATCGATTCTAAGTGTATTAAGTGTCTCATGAACAGCAACGTATCTCGAGCATTGCCAATATTTTAGAGAAAATATTTTTAATCACGAGCGATTCAATCGATACTTCCACGTATGTTCCTCTACCTTCGGCTGGGTCTCCGGATCCCATGAACACGACGAAGTCTGTTAATTAAGCGACAATGTCTCCGGTTTCTTCGACGGTGCTTTACGCGAGCCAGGAATTACGTAAACGATGGATTTCTTCAAAAGTCGAGGAGAATGTTCGATGATCGAAGCGGACACATATTATCCTATGGCGTGTGTGACCAAGTGTCGTTGCGTCAATCGATTTTTCTTACGAATGAACCAGGGCGCGTACGGTTTTAATTACGATCCGTTGGACATGAACACGAACTATTTTCTCGGACCAGCCGAAAGCTGAAATGAAACTTAATTGACAGGTAAATTTATCACCAGGAGGATCGATCGTCCCTTAGGCCCTAGACCACTTTCACCCGAAATTTATTCCGATCTTAACTAATGGCGCTGGAACTCGTGCGCGGCCCGTAATCGATTAGTATCGACAATGAACGAAAATGAGTATGAAACGTATCATTAATCCTGCGCCCAGTCGCGCAACAACGGCCACACGTTCGATCACAATGACTCGAATCAACCCTTAGTCTACCTACTCTCTCTATCTTCTTTTTTTTTTCTCTCATGCTTCGGCCACTTGGCTAACGCTGAAACGTAATAATTAGTCGTTGAGTAATCGAATTGGAAAGCGACCGGTTGAAAGGAAAGCTAATTACCATTCAAGCAAAGGAGCGAGCAAAAGGAAAATGTCGTTGGAAAAGGAAAAGACCCTGCTGCGATCCTCCAATCTTTTATGCTTCGATCTCGCTTTCGTTCCGACCGGGAACACGACTTTTAATGACGTAAGAAAATCTTTGCTGTGGAATTGAAACGAGAGATATGCGTATCAATAACGATTCTTTCGCATTTCCCCTCGCATGTTCACCGTTGCTCTGAAAAATGAACTACACCTTACTTGTATCTGCAAGATTTAAAATCAATCTAAACGAAAGCTTGGCAATGTTTCACCAACTTCATATCCTACGATTATAAAAGTTTCCGATTAGAAGAAATTGAACTGATACTACATGCAGTGAAATTTTGCAAGACGCGAGTTACAAGTTATCGACGCTAACAAATTCTCTTGCGTAACAACAGACCAAGTTCGATAATCAGATAAACGAAGATCTTCGAGTAAATTGTACAAACTGTACAATTGACGGGTCAGCTGCAAATTCATATTGTCACGAACGTAACTGAAAAAACCTGGCATCGAAGTAGCCACCTCTTTCGTTTGTTAAATACCACGAGAAATATCCTACTTGAAATATTTTATCCTTTATCTTGGAATATTTTATCCCTTTCGTTCGCATTCCGTACACTTTTGCGCTTTCAAATTTCCCAATTAAATAGATAGAAAAACTGGCAGTCTACTTCGAGCTACAGTTAAACCAAAGACTACTCTGAAATTCCACGTCCGCATCGGTGTCTGAAATAATCGAGGAATTTCACTCCAACTGATGCAAAGTTATTGGCCGATGTATCTCCATAAAATACAAGCATCAGTGGAACCGCGACGGGGGCTAAGAGAACGCCATTCGAACAGAATAGAAATCTACAAATTGTTCTCCATTTTGCCTGAATCGCGTCCCCACCACGATGCAGGGTGTTGCGCCAGGTTTACCACTCCGTGAGCGCTATCCGGACACCTGAATCGAGAGGATTTTCACAACGGAGCTGGCTGACGCGAGAGAGCTCCGGCTAGGTTGTCGCGTGGGCGACCGGAAACCGTACCTTCCTACCGTCTTTGGTCGTCACTCGACGACTACACGGGGAAGGGGCACCCGGGGCAGAAGGGAGGAGAGAGAAAAGGCAGACCGACCGGCCAAGAACTGGCGCAGCTCTCCTTCAACGTTCTCCACAACAGCCAGTACTTACTCGCGGCCGAGGGCGGATCTCTGTCCTCATCGTCACGTAACGTTTTCACGTACCAAGAGACCCTACAGGGATTCCTACTTACCGATCCACCACTCTGATAGAGATGAAGATCTCTGCTCTTCCGTTTCCGCAACGGCGATTAATTAATTCCACGCTCTAATGTTGCGACATTAACGATCTAACGGTGATGGACCAATGAAACTTTTATGACGAGTTTATGATATAACACGCTCGAGACCAAAGTACTTTCTTCACTGGTTCTGTTTCGTAAAAATTGTTTTCGCGTTAGGAATGAAATTTGCATGTACACTCTCGCTTGAAAGTCTCGGGAAACGTTATATTTTTAAGAAAACTTGGGTATTTCGTGTAGATCGTAAAGTGTGTTTTATATACACTTTTAACACTCGTGTAGATTAATACATCTAACGTGTTAATATACACGTTATACGTAAACTATCTCCTTTCTTGTACGAAGTAACATGTTAAATTATTTCTTCCTGTGTTTTAACTATTATCTGATATTTTTTAATTCTCTTTTTTCTTTTCAGTGTATATTACGCAAAGACTGCAGATTTTTAAGCAAGTTTACGCACAATCAAGTCACACGCACTCTATGCGTTCTATGGATTTTGCAATAAATGCAGTAAAAATCCGCAGTCTGGTTACTCATTCTAGTATATTCTTATCATTCCGATTTATTTCGACACCTAACAATTTTTTCAGCGTATTACGAGTTTGTTACCTCCCACTCTGTTTTGTTCCGCACTTATATTGCTCTTCGAATAACTTTCCGTTATTTCTGATGGCTTTCATCATCTTCAATTATCACGTTGCGCTTCGAGCATCACTAGTCAGATAAATCAACTTCTCAAAATGATTTTAATAAAGAACCGAACGAACATGTTCCTTGTTCTCCCTATTATATACCAAAATTTCTTTCTGCACTCATAATTCGCTCAAGTTCAACTTCGACATTCTCTCCACCTCTTCTCCTACTTGTTTTCCTATACAACGAACGGAATTAAAAAATCATACCGCTACGTGAAAAGCTTTTCCGCGACGAAGGGTTGATGGAAACATCCAACCGATAAAGAATATCAATGATGTAAAACATGTCGAAACGCGCGAGATACGAGAAAAAAAAACGGAAGAGAGGTAAAAAAAAAATGCTATCTAGGCTCTTCGGATGATAGAAAGGTGATGACCTCGATCCTACGCCTGCCGCGTATAAAACGCCGCGCCGTTCCCGTCTTGCACCTCGTTCCGCCTGTTTCTGCTTGCCTGTTCTGACTGGCCTGCCCACGCCTGCCCTTCTGTCAATTATATTTACTATTTCATTCATACGGCCGCCGCTTGGACCACGAGCCGTGCCCATTCACGAGAACGGCCGCGCATGCCAGATCGCTCGCGCCCGATGGCTATCCGATAGGATAGCGCCTCCATATATGATTCGGATGGAAGTGCACTGCGGGCAAAAATGTAATTGCCGTAATCTAGGATTATACGGTTGCGTAACATCGACGCTAGATATATTCCTTGTGTTTCTATGCGTGTACACGTGAGTCTGTTCGCGTATACCTTCTATTCTCCGTACGATGTTACGTAATGTTTGAGCTTTCGACGAAATGGAAACGACAGCGTTGCAGGAGATTCCAAAAAGCCTGCAAGCTATTAACCCGTGACGCGCAATGCGAGACGTTAATACTAGAACTACCGATAGTTAACACGAAGCTAATCCTACCAAAACCAGTGAAAATGACTGGTCTTTAAAAAATACGTAATAATAGAATATTTTTATATTTGTTGATTTATTATTTTCTTACAGAAGCAATTCCATGTTATTATAGTACATTTTTCGTATTATTATTCCATCTGGGATCCCTAAACGAGGCTTGACAAATTTATAAAATTGCAGAACCTGTCATTTTGCCTGGTGTGGTAGTTCTAGTGTTGGCATCTAGCGATCCGGAGTTTTTCTGATATTTGATATGGTCATATTGAATGATACGCGGTGAAAATTTGAAAAACGTGTGGGAAGTTGTAGAAAACGAGGAAACTGGTTAATTGGGGTTCGATAAACAGATTGCAGGACCCTTTTACACTTTGACAAGTACCAGCCATTTTGACTGGTATTGGTATAAGTGGCCTTGTTTTGAGTTTGAATGCATAAAAAACAAAATAAAATTCATTATATTATTCTTTTAAAAGAATATAACACGAAGTAGGAATTTTAAAATAAAATTGTAAAACCAGTCAATTTGCCTGGTGTGGTAGTTCTAGCGTTAATAAACGGTCTAATGGTCCCTGGCGATTTCTCGGTCGCGTGTTCCCTCGGACAATTTTGCTTGAACTTCGACTTTTTTCTCGAAACAAATTCTAAAATATCTGCCTTTGAAAGTTATTGGATATCGTGGTAAAGGCATTGACAAGTAGCCAGGAATACTTTTAGATTTTTCGAACGCCCCGAGGAGGCTAAGAACACGACCTGGCGGTTCTGAACGTCCTACGTTGCACACCGCGTTAGTAAAAAGAAACCTGCACACGGAGGATCAGTCGAGCCGCTTACCTATTTGCCAAATTGGTTAATTCTTTGCAAAATAGAAAGTGGTTAAATTGTAGGATACAAGTAATCAGTCGTACAGATGCTTTGGCATTAAAATTTGAAATATGTCAGAAGGGGCAGTACGTTATAGTTGTTACAAAACGCTTGCGCAGTGAATAGTCGCGGATAATGCAGGCACCGATTTTTTTATTTTTTTCTTTTTTTGTGAATCTTTCGTTAACAAGTTTCTTTTTCTCTCTCCCTCTTTTTTTTTTAAATGTGTAAGAATTGTCTACGTATCTTGTAGTGTACCTTGAACGTTTCTTTCTTTACTTTCTCACACCGACTCCTCTCGATACACTCGAAGACCGTGAGAATTTTTTCGGCTCCCAAGGGGCGCTCACTAATCGGGCGCTAATTCGCTTGATGCCGTAAGGAAACAGACGGGAGGATCTTACTAATTCGAGCCGGTGGACCGTAAAAATATACTGGCTTTCTATCGCCGTATACGGCGTTCTCGTTTAATGAAGAATGCGATCAGTTATTTACATGGCAAATTTGCTCGCGTTCTCGATGAAAATTTATGCTAATCGACTTAATGCCACGGGTTCATAATACGTTTCTAATGATTCAGCGAGGATTAAGTACTGTCAGTTTTGTAAGGTTACACCTACTCGGATTTAAATGACACGAGTTACCCTAGTTCTCTCATTTTTAATCTTTTTCTTAACTCCTTTTTTTTATATACTAATACCTACGATAGATCGATAATATTAATTGGCTCAACCTCACGTCCAGATCGGTGATCGTTGATCATGTGTTGGATTGATTACGAGACCGACGTCGTACCTTAAAGAGGCCGAGAAATTTTTCGAGTTCCAGCGGAAGAGATGAGGTCAACGTTATTTTCTAATAGATGAAACACTCGACGGTACCACACACATACACCGCTGATAGTTGGAATAATTAAGTTTCCACGTTGATCCTCGTATTCCTATAAAGGCATCGGGCTCACGCCTACGCTCAATTCCTTTTCGACTCTTGTGTGACTAGGACTCTGTGATTGCAAAGCCGTTTTAGAATTTAATGATGTTTTCTCAATTTACGCGTGTAATACTCGTCAAGGATTATTACGTTACTAATAAACGATAACTCGTTATCTACTTGACACATTTTCTTGCACTTTATATTTCGGTCACCGATTGGCTGATTTATGCACGATCGTTTTAGCAGATGTGATAATTTTCGCTTGCTTTTTACCTTGATAAATGTTGCGTACAGAACGAGCAATGCTTTAGAATTACTTATATAACCAAATTTAATCAAAGTATTAATATAAAGTTCTTTTACGTTTATATTACTGCATGTAAAGCTCAATTTAAGTTTAAACTTTTAAATCGTTCAATTTTACATTCACGTATGTATAACAATGCCATCTCTTAACAATAAAAAACGCAATGTACAAAATTACCGTTATCATCGATCGGTAATATCGCAGACTATTCTATTTTTTGATATTTATTTACTAAAGTATAGACATATATATGTACATACGCACATTCCTAGAAGAAAACAATTTAAGTGATTTATATAAAATTCCTGAATCTCTTTAACGGTATGTATGACATTTCATCTGCATGCCTTAGTCGAAGTTCAATGCTAGGCTTTTCATTTCTATGCAATACATTTTTGTAAGAAATATGATATTTAGTTACAGTATAATTGCATCGAAATTCAATATCTATTACGTGGAAATCCAGATGCATAAAAGATATACATAATTTCATCGGTCGTGATGGGAAGTGGATGTATATACTTATATACTTACACCTATAATTATCTAGTACATACTTATATGTTAATAAATTATTTCGATCCACGAGGATGAAAATGGATCCACCAGAATGAAGTACACTCCACTAGAGAGACCTCCAACCTCATTCCATCTTCTACATTCATAGTACGACTAATGTATAAACAATTACATTTAGTATAACATAGATGAAATAGCATTAAGAGCAATACTTGAGAGCTAAATGCATTATCCTCGAATGTATGGATAATGCAGGAGGCTTCAATCTAAAATTTTTCTATACTTGTGGTACACTATCGCTCTCTCTGTCTAGTACCATCCGTATCGTTTGAACTTGTTGCATACTACTCTGTATGCTCGGTCGGTAAATACGTCACTTCTACCGTAACAGAAAATAACCCACATGTTGCCTCTCTGTTTTTGTTCTGTGATTCAATCAGCTGATCAACTATGGAGACATCAATCCTAAACGCGGTAAATGTTATTGTATCTTCTTCAATATCTTATCGTCATGTGTGACTAATAATTTTACCTTCGTCATATGTGCGTAGTTTATGCATTATTCAAATATTAATCGCTATATTCAATGTTCTTTTGCATCAGTTAGTTGACTGAATTTCACAGAAACATACGACTGTGCAATCAACGTCGTATTTTGATATTGAGTTGTCGAATGTTATATGTTAATTTTGTTTGGTACCGTTAATGTTCAAATTTTTTTGATTAATGTGTTGTATAAATATTGATATGAAATTTTTTCTACCAAAGGCGCATGAAAGACAAAGGAGAGCAGAGGCATTGTTGCAAGAAGGTCGTTTCGAAGAGGCAGCCAAGTGTCATGAAACAGTGGCTAGTCTTCTAGCAGAGGCACACGCACAACTGGAATCTAGATTTGTTCATTTGAAGACTTCTAATTTATCTAGTCAGTCCCAGCCAATTGTCATTTCCTCCTTCCATTCAATCATTACTTTAGAATCTCTAGCCCTTCAATGTGATTACCATAAAAGACAAGCTGCTGTAGTTAGGTAATAATCGTCTCTTTTCTTGCCATACGACGCAAAGGATGTTTGTTCTTATGAAAATTTACTTTTTAGAATGAAACAAGCACAATATGAAGAGTACAAAACTACACTGGAAAATCAACGAAGGGAAATTCTTAGCAAACAAGCAGCTAAACAGGTTGAGAAAGATACGTCCGAGTTTGCAAATGATAAATTTGATGGATCTTTACGGCAAGCTATATATAAAACCATCGAAGAGCAGGATAGTCTTTTAAGTCTAATCTTAATACCTAGCAGCGAGGACAAAGCTTTCAAATATCCAAAGGATACAAACACTGTTATAGAGGAACTCAAAACTGTTAATTGCCAATTACGTTGTCTGGTTGGTAGTTTGCTAAGTCAATTGGAGGCAAAGGAAGAAGAAGTGAGACAGTTGACTGAGCAACTTCATGCAGTGTCTGCTAACCTTAATGACGAAACTAGACTAGAGAATGCACATTCCTTAAGACTTGCACCTTTGCCACCTTTAACTCCTCTTGAGATGCCACTTTTTGATTTTACGTCAACATAAAGTGCTGTACAACAAACGTGATTCTTTTATTAAAATATTTCGCCAAATAAGATACAGATACTGTATACAAAATTAAATCAGGTCTGTAATAGTACAAAAACCAACATGACAAATTGCTACAGTATTCAGTTTCTTACCGTAGAATTTTAAAGTTCAAATATATTACAATTAACATTTTGTAACATGTGGAGAAATGATGTAACGTATTCAAACTTAATGTATATTAGTACTTATTTTTGTTCATTTGGGGTTGTTCAAAGGGATCAAAATACATATCAATAAAACATAAAACGTGTATTTCGTTCAAAAGTGGATTTACAAAGACCATGCGTCGTCCATGTATGTGAATAATAAAGTAGTTGATTTATCGATTAAGGTACTGCCAGTTGGATGTTCGTAACTCGAAGTAAATATGTAATACAGTAATGAATATTCCATGAGATTGTACAGAGTCGATGTAAAAATGTACCTATTGTACCATGTATCATTGTTAATCCGCAATCTTGTTACAATTGCACGCTTTTAAAAATTATCGTTGAAGACTTAGGTAACGTTTGAGAAACTTTGTTATCTATTATGTAAAGTCGCGCAATAAACATTTCTCGAATCACTCATCCCTGATTTTATCATTACAGATTCGTTCACATATTTTTTACATTGCTATGGATATGACGAAAAATTGACGTTCTTCCATAAACGAACAGGTTCACTGTCTTTTGAACTTGTCACTCTGACAGATATATAAATAAAAATGTTTCGTTAGAAAGTAAGAAAAAAAAATAATATAAGATAATGACCAAAATTTCTGGCGTAATCTCATGTTACTTGAAACATGAGGCATTCATTCATCGCAAATGGAAATTCATCGGAAATTTATAATTTGGAGTATGGTTAAGGGATGGAAGTACCAAGTGAAATAATAATAATTTTCATAGGACAGGCTGGCACGCAAATAGCAAATGCTTGTTGGGAATTATTTTGTTTGGAACATGGTGTGTCCCCAAACGGTTCTCTTCGTCAGGGCTATTATCCAATGGACCCTTCCATGCATGCTTTTTTTTCAGAGACACAAGTGAGGAAATATATAATAAGCGATCGTTCAAATATTAATATACACTGTGGCGTATATAAATACATTAAATACTGTAATTCGTGTTGGAAATGAAATTGAAAGAAGATTCTATGATTACTGAGAATAAGATTAAAAAGCTATTCAAAATAAAATAAAAATCAAGAGTATAAAATCTGTAAAAATTACATTGGAGGCTTTACTCTTGAGAAAACTGAGTTTCAAAACTTGTCAAGTATACGCGAACCTGGTTAATTCTCTAGTAGATACAGATAATTGACGGCAAGCTGTTCTATGTTCGAAAATAAGACAAAAATATAAGATAGCTCCTTGCTATCTGAAAATCACAATAGAAAAATGTAATAAATATATGTTCATTGATTTTCTGATTTGAATACTACTTGAAAGCCTTCAACGTGATTTTGTTATCTTTCACTTCTGCCGCGTATTACGTGCATTATGCATTATTGAATTCCGATAAAAAGATATCACTGAAGTGAATGCAAACACTCCGACTACATGGAAATTCATTTTTAGGCAAGAAAATTGACTCCACGCACGTTAATCATCGATTTAGAGCCCACTGTGATCGACGAGATTAGGACTGGCGTTTATAAAGCTCTTTTCAATCCCGAGTCATTGATCACTGGGAAAGAAGACGCGTCGAACAATTTCGCGAGGGGTTATTATTCCATCGGTAGTGAGGCGATCGTCCTTGTGTTGGATCGCGTTCGTAGAATATGGGAAACATGCTCCAAGCCAGCTGGATTTATCGTATTCAGGTTACTGAATTTTAACGAAAGATTAGGAGTAAAGATTACATAAAAGCTCAAAGATTTGTCGGAATCAGAATACGGATGTTTATGCATTTATGAGAAATTTGAAAATGCTCTACAATGTTTACTTCCTAAAACAATTTTTCATCCAGGTTCTAACGTTTTAATTATATTCAAAAACACATGAATTTACTTAAACAAATATGCGTAGTCTAAGCACAATGAAAGATATGCTACTCGTTAAATTATGTTAGCTCAATTTGGTTAAAATTCAACGTTTGTAAAGGTCAATCAGCGGTGGTACCGGAAGTGGTTTCGCCACGCTGTTACTCGAACATCTATCACAGAATTATCCTAAGACGATCACTCTAGACTTTGTTGTCTTTCCATCGCCTAACATTGCCACCGTTATCGTGGAACCCTATAATGCAGTCCTTACTACCCATGGTGCATTGGACCACGTGAATTGTTCCTTCCTCGTCGACAACGAAGCTTTATACAACATTTGCGCCAGGTATATTAATTAACGCATTCACTGTTAGAAAGATTCGTCTATTCGACTAAAATAGACGCCAGAAGCAGCGAAAGCGTTAAACTAATAAAGATCAGTAACTTGTTTCATCGCCCTGTTGTTTATTCCCTATAGGAACTTGGATGTTGATTGTCCAACTTACACCAACTTAAATCGCTTGATGGCTCAAGTTGTTTCAAGCATTACAGCTTCGATGAGGTTCGAGGGTGCCATAAATCTTAGTCTCGAAGAACTACAAACAAACTTGGTGCCGTATCATAGAATTCATTTCACTTTGGCTACGTACGCTCCGCTGATCTCTCCCAGAAAAGCCATGCATTCCGAAATTACCACTCGACAGATCACCTACAGTTGCTTCGAACCTTCTAATCAGGTGAAGTAAAAATCGAAACATCTCGAAGATGATCGATGTTCTGTAAAAGATCCTTAAGAATCCTGACAGTCAAGTAATTTCCAATATGTTAATGATCTTCAAATATTACATTTTCGACTTATTTTCGTATATAGAATTTTCTTCCGCCTAATCTTCTTCAGGCAAAAAGTTCCTAAACTCGATTTCTTCGCGAATGGAGCCTGTGATACAATTTTCTTTTATGTTTAATTTTCGTCCCAACTTTGAACAATAGAAGCTTCCATGGCTTCGTTTGTGCCACGAATTTAAGCTCACGGTGTACAGGCAAATTTTATTATTCTTACTTATCCTCGCGATTCGTTCATCACAAGTGCTTCATCAACAAAGTTTCATCATCTCATTTCATAAATTTCAGATGGTATCGTGTGATCCACGCGTAGGAGCTTACACCAGTTGCTGTTTGCTCTATCGTGGAGACGTGGCTCCAAATGATGTCAATAGAACGATCGCGTCGTTGAAGGGGTCGAAGTCGATTCGTTTCGTCACTTGGAGTCCGACTGGGTTCAAGGTAACTGCGCAGCTTTTTTCCTTTCTCATTTTGCAACAAACAATTACTCGCGATCAACAAGGAACTGAATTGTTGTTAAATGATGCAGCGAATTTCTAGCTTCTTGTTTAACGTACGCACAACGTTGACGTCTGATAGCGACAAAAATTGGTACGTTGAACTCTAAATTGATAATTTCGTTTTTTGTACAATCAGTTATGAACTTGTTTAATCTGGCGAAATAAAATAGACGATTTGCATCATCTATTTTATAAATAGGGGTAGAATTCTCGATAATTCTGAATCTTTAAACCTTTTTTGGATTAGCCTGGTTACCTGAATCAGGCAGAATATTTTTCTGCCGTGAAGTTACTATTTACGTGTTTCACTTGAAATATTCTCTCAAATTTGTATTCATTTCGCTTGACATCAAGTCGTTGGAATTCGAGCAACCTGACTAGTCTAAACGAAATTTTACCGAGAGGAGCTTTAGTATTCCGATCTCACATGGAAAATGTCAAAGGTTTTCAGAGATGCACTATGGTAGTCGAGCAAAATACCTTTCTTGAATTACTAACGTTCTTCCGAACCTTTACCATCGAATCATTTATATCTTCATAAACTTTCACCCAACTTTCCACCTTCCTTCAAACTTTAACTTTAATTACAAACCTCCTCCAACCATAGCTTGTAAGTTACATAGTAAGGTAAAATAGATGCCATATATAGTTTAATACCAGTTTAATAATTTAGTTAGTTTCTGTCAAAGTCCCTTCCCAAATTACCTTAGACTATATATGTATATACACATAAATCCTCTAATGTAACAGTGTATTTTAGATGGCGAGTTCGATTCTAAAAAATGATCTAATAAATGATTTATTGGTTTTGTAATGATATACAAAAATGAAAAATCTTCGAATAATTTTCGTCCCAACCGCCGTATAATAGACGATATAATATCGCTACGTAAATTGATATAAAGCGTGTTTCTAAAACCTAGAGACGGCAAGAACAAGATATTTTATTTTTTTAAGAATTCTAAACTTCAAATGATTACTTTCATAGGTAGGAATTAACTATCAGCCAACTACAACAGTTCCCGGAGGTGACCTGGCGAAGTCGAGGAGGACGGTAGCGATGGCCAGCAACAATACCGCTATCAGATATAGATGGTCGATGCTTGCTCGGAAATTCGACTTGATGTTCCAGAAAAGAGCTTTCGTTCACCATTACGTAGGTGAAGGCATGGAGGAAGATTGCTTCGGTGAAGCTCGCGACAACGTCATAACTCTGATCGATGATTATAAGGAGGTCGAGAAGTGATCTTTAAATTGGCAAGCTCCACAGCTTGAAACTTCCTTTCTCTAACAATCGTGAGGAATTTAAGATGAGAAAACTATATGAATATACAGTGGCTTGCGAAGTTATCCGAACTCTTGTAGACATCTTTTATGAATACGCTATATGTGTTATATCGAATATTTAAAAATTCTATTGGTTTTGTAATGATATACGACTGTCATGATTATGTTGATAAAGTTTGAAACGAGTCTGAAAATACATGTAAAAATCACAAGACATTTAGTCAACTATAAGTCTCGATATTTAATTATACGTTTGCATATATAAATAAATATATCGTGAGCTCTATATACGCACACTTACACATATTTTCCGGTTGTTTCGAATATAATAACGATGGTTTTTTAACAATTTTCTATGGTAAGTGTTCAAATAACTTCATCAGCCGCTGTATATAGATTAAATTCTATCTTTCTCTGATTTCAAAGTGAAAAATGATTTAGAAACAAAGAATTTCTATATTTGCTCTTGTCTCGAAGAAGCCGTCGTTTGTTTTCATACGAGAGGAAAAGAACAAATTGCGTGATTACACGAGATAAGGAAGAATCGCACGAAGATAAGCAGACGAGCAGTGTAGACTAGCTGGCACCACTGGCACGATACAAGCGATCGTGTAATATGAGGCTTTTATAAGCCGAACTAATCAACTCCACTTTTTATGAATCTCTTAACTGAGGTACAAGGATCCAGAGAACGCGGATAATACAGAAAAATATGTAAAGCATCTCAAGTGAAACAAATTACTATGTAGATTCTGTTCCCTTAGTTTTTTCCTTCGTAAGAATATGAAATTGCGAAAGTGTACGAAACATCAAATTATGAAATATTAAATAAAAATCCGCAGTCTAGTCATGGTAAATTCTAAGATAAATTTCATAGTGATTATAACATCTTAGCTTTTCTATACTTTCCAATTTGTGAAGTTAATCGATATGGTTTCTGAACGGTTCATATTTGTTCCCACTGTTATACTTGGCGCGAGCATACGCCCACAAGGAGTCACGTTCCTCTCGATTCTAACTCGTAGAAACAACCACGAGCTGCCAAACCAGTATAATAACATTAGGCCGCGTTCATGTAACAACGTGTTTCTGATAAGCGGTATCAAGCGATTGGTAATTCCTGTCGGTATCAACATCATCTGCTTTGTTCTGGATATAATTGGTCACCTATCTTTTATTACCGAGAAGTCATCGAAATAAATTCTAGGAAGATAAATCTGGGATCGTCAAGTGTATTCTGTAATAAATAGAATGTATTGCTCCAAAGCTTGATAATAAAGTAATTTTCCCATCTTTCGTTATCACAGCAATATCCTTTGTTCAAATAGACTAAGACCAATAAATGGCTTATTTATTTTTAATCCGTCAATTAATCTATTTTCATAGGTTTTCCACGAATATATATATATAGTCATTTATAGACTGTGGACATATATGCACTTTCATACTTTTATAGATACATTGAAAGAAAGGGAATCTAAGCAGATATTTCACC
The DNA here is from genome assembly GCA_014737365.1 of Bombus soroeensis. Taxonomy (NCBI): domain Eukaryota; kingdom Metazoa; phylum Arthropoda; class Insecta; order Hymenoptera; family Apidae; genus Bombus; species Bombus soroeensis. The sequence continues at coordinate 411,760 of JACXIL010005362.1, forward strand.
TAGAATTTATAGATTACAGATCCTAGATTATTGATTATATTAGAAGATACATTAAAACAATCTAATTTATAGACTGTATTAGAATATAACATATATTCTGTATAAGAAAAAGTATATAAATACTTAGCAGATATTAGAATGAATACTTTATGGATATTGGATATTTTCTATGCTTTTGTACGTTATATGCGAATAGGAAAATTAAATGACGTAGTATATTATAGCATTGAAAAGATAACAAAACATCGCAAGATCGTACAACAGGTATAGAAATTTGCAAGTGAGATAAAAATTTGCTTAGTCTATAAAATGCATAGTCTAGTGGATCATTCAGAATTCCCAGATCTTCGTTTCACGATTCAATTTGGAGATACCCAAAATTGATTTCGGTCGAGTGGCTCGTGCTCGCGATAATACGAACACGATAATGCTCGATAAGGTCGATATATAATTAACTGAATAGAACCATGCCCCCCAGCAAAGATATGTACGTCCATTCCAGAAACCTTATCATTTACGCATATATAATATAGCATACTTGTTTATATGGCCTGTCTACGATTATATAATTTTCTTTCAAAGCAATTACTCGCTTTCCTCGTTTTCCGGTTATCGTTCAACACTGAATTCCTTACATATGTACTCGCATATACATATGTACTGCACATGAACGATGCTCGCTCGCTCATTGACAAATTCACCGCCAATTGTGTTTTACAAATTTTCCACTTACGTCTCTTATGTTCTAACTTTTTACAAACGTCACGAAATACAAAGTAAAAATGAGAACACGTGGTAAATTAGACAGTGGAAAAGGTGCTATGAAGAAAATGCGAAAAAACTCGCAAGAAGCATATAAAAAAGAAAAAAAAGAGGAAACCACATTCTGTAGAGATGGTACTAGTACAACCCTTATCACAATATGCCTGACCGATCACTTTTAAAATTGTCAGAAACAAAAATGTATTATCTACCAATGCACATTGTTTATTATACGATGTTATTAACTATTAACACGCCAAACTCTATGTCTCCCTTGCTATATCGATATGTACGCTATATCTTTAGAGACCAACGTTAAACTTTCCGTTTAGGAGGTTTCTAAAAACCAACAACAACAAATTAAAAGAGATATCTTATAATCATGTAATATTAAGAAATATGTTTACACTTTTTTAATGGATTTCGTCGAAACATTTAAAATAAAAATTAATCAAATAAAAATCCTCCGCAAGTATTCCACTTTCCATTATTTCCTGCATTTACGCACCGTCTAAATGGAAAGTAGAACAGAACTAGCTCCGCGTTCAACGTATTAAGAAATAATAATAATAATCTTCGGAATGTGTAATTAATTACCTGTTATACATACACTTTAAAACATTTGTCGCGTGTCAGTCACCGATGGTGCTCGAGAGGCGTAAGCGGAAAGCTCAGTGACAGTAATCGGTGACTGTCATTCACATCGGTGAATGTGCAAATGGAAATTGCAGGCAGTTAGGACAAGACACGAGCCGCTCTTATCGAAATCGACGATCGTCTATCGCGATCACGTCGTCCCCTCTCCGCTTCTCTCCGCTACACCACGAAGGCTTCACGTGAATCACACGACTTCTCTGTTCCTCGTAAAAGATCGTATGCACGCGTTTTTTCGCGCTTTTGCGCGTTGAACGCATCGTTTTATCTTTTCCATCGTTTCAAGTGGTTTTCGGGTTACGCGGCACGCGATGAACTCCACGATTTCTTTTCCTCTTGCTTCCCTGGGAAAACTTTCCATCGATCGTTTGGATCATAACATTTTCGAAAGTGCGTTGCATCTTGCATCCATAGTTTGTTGCGAAGTATCTGATTAACTTGATAATCGGGTGAAGACGAGCTAAGTCGTCGATTATTGGGATTTCTAATTCCTTAAACGCACAATACTTTCTTTATTTATGCATCTCATAGTTTTTTACTCCTGCTACTTCTTTTTGGTTTTCACTTCCGAGAATAAGTTATGTTTATATTTGGAAAAATTCAAATCAATCTATCTAAAATTGGTCATCCTTAACTTTTAATTTCATGATCATAGGAATATGTACATTGAATATATCGAGATAATAAAATATCAAATTGTACGCAAATTATACTATCGAATTACGCTCCGTTAAACGTGATATGTATTACGCGTTTATTTTCTCATATTTATCGTATAAACGTGATGATACTTTTTTTTTTTATATACGAGAGGGGAGGTTGTAGATTACCCGGTTAAGAGGGGATCGCAATTAAAAAACGGTTAACATTCCATTAAATCATGATCTAAGTGGTCGTTTGTAAATATTTTATTTCAGCGCGTGTATTGATTGTTTTAAGATCGTAGGAAGTTGATTCTCGAGAAGCGCCTCTGAAGTGCATACAGCGTATATGTCAATATGAAGAGAAAAGGGAAAAGAGGAATTTGAATTGTCGGCCACATTATTCAAGAGTATTTCTCGCCTTTTCCTTGGGTTTAACCCTGTTGTATTCTTCGAGACATTCTGATATTAAAATCCAGTCATATTGTTCTTCGAATTTCTCAAATTCGTGGAAAAATTTAAATAATCGTCATTGATATGCGCAACTTTTACGTTTCAGTTTCAAACATCAGAAACAGTAAACTTATTTTTGTTTGTTAAAACGAGAGTATGATTCAGATAAAAAACTTGGAGGACTTCGACAGAGTTAATATTTGAGCAGTTATATTGTATAGTATTAATTTTGATAAATTAATAAAAATGAAAACTATATATAATAAAATTGCACTTTATTTTTTTATCGCGTAGAACGACGTTTGTTGGCAGAATTTTCCAGCCTTTGTGAAAATAAATGAAGCACGATTTCCAGGAAAATCATATACAATAAATTAGATCCCTGTTATATGTTGTATCAACAATTAACCGATAAAAGCGCACTCGGTACTCGAATGAACAGTATCGAGACAAGGCTCGTTACAAATTATAACCTGGTGATTTTAGTGATAAGGATAAAAATAACTCTCCAGTCTAATGGATCAACAATATTAAAAGAATCGATATAGATTTTTGCACATCCCGATCATGTGATCGGAAGATGTAACAGACGCAACCTTTCGCGTCAGTTTTGGTCAATGAGTAATTGTAACGATTAGAGTTCGCTACGTAGAATTGTTACATAATAAGAGAGATGTTTTGGAATTATATATGTGATTTACAAGGAAAGCCAGTATTTTTTACTGAAGCTATAGTTTGTAAAATAAAATGTATTTTAAACATTGAATTTAAACATATAGCGATTTTAAATAAATAGTTTAAACCCAATGTACGTGATTGTTGAATTTTAAAAGGGAAGACTCTCTGAAATGATTTCTTTTGTAAAAAAGAAAAAGAATTTTCGTTTGAAAAGTAAGAGGTATTCTAGACTTCCAATTTACATAGTGATTAGAATTCGCGTATTTCCGACAAGAGGACGTATTTCCAACCTATCTATGTTTATGTAGTCGTATAATTTTAGAAACGCTCTTTCTCTGTTTGACAAGTAGTCTTCGCGCACGAGAATGATCTGTGATTTTCCCAGACACAATGACAGATGAGCAGCACGCGTTTTCCTTTGTACTAGACCCAGGAAGAACATGCTGCTGCGTATTCCGACGCGTACAATGTACGACACACGAATAAATCGTACGTACAGTAACTCACGAAAGTATTCAAACACTTAACGTAAAAACCTTTTTTGAAATTTCGTTAGCGATATAACGAGACACGTACAATTTCTATTTTTATAATTCATTTGTAATTCTAAGATTGAAAAGTTCCAAGACATTTATTTCAAACATACGTTTGGTGGAAAATAAAAAATGCAGCATGAATAGTACAGCATACAGTCTTAAACATACAATAAGCACTAAAGATGGTCTCGCTAAATACTGTAGCTTATTAATACAGTCATCGATTGACTGTACAAATATTTCGGCGATTTTTGAGAAGCGTATGTTTCCAATAAATATCTTGGAACTTCCACATACTTTTCCAGATCAGTTTCAGATTTTGCCAATAGTCGTGTCTCGCTACAGTCCTAATGTTTCAAAAAGTGTTGTTGCATAAGTGATCGACTAATCGTTTCCTTGATAATCTACGTCAATTGTCGTTAATATTTACGTTAATATCGCGTTTCATATAAGACTAGCAACTGTATACACTTTCAAATTTGTTCCAAACGTTACCAATATAGTCACGTTAGTCGGATCTCATTACGGCGTTAACGAAATTTCAAAATGTCTCGAGTGATGCTCATAATAGATTCATGAAAGGTTTCTGCAAGTGTTCGAGTATTCTCGTGAGAAACTGTACATCGACTGTCGTCAGAAACAAAGTACATCGAGATGATGCGAAATATTATCTCGCTTCTGTCAGGGGACTATTTTTTCAACGATACGAGCCGCGTGTCGTCACATATAAATTTCCATGTGTGACAAGCGATCGAGGAAAAACCGTTTAATGATTTAGAAGAAGGTATCGTATAGATGATTTATGGACCTCGTATTCTTCACTTCGCCGTTATTTAATAACATTTCTCTGTATTCATACACTATACGTAATTACTGTGTTTCGTATGTAAAAGGAGAAGAAGATTGTTCGAAAGTAACGATACAAGGTCACGTTATCACGATCCGATTTACTATATCGATGTATGACCGCATTAACGCGCTCCACGCGTTTATAGTTTCTCTTAGTTATGCTTTACTTGACCAATCCATATTTTGGATTCCACCGACCGAGCATTCCGCAATTGCGCCACAGTGGTCGACTGTTTATCGAATTTTGCTTTTACACGCTAGAAGCTTCGATAACGATGCATCGATAGGTAAGTGGAAACGACGCAGCGGTGTTTATCTAAATCTTGCGCTGCCATTTTTAAATGTGTCCCACCAGTGGCTGTCTTCTCAGGATTCGGTGATCACGGTGAATGACGCGAACTTCCCCTTATCACGAGATCCCGTGACGTCGTCTTTATCGTATAAATTATCCACCGGAGAAGACCAGTTCGCCAGTTCAGCTTTCCTCCTCGTACGGTCGTGTACTCATGAGGTAGAGACACTTACGACAAGTTCCACTTGTTATTTCGACTAGTTTTCGACCAACTACGAAATAGAACTTCACAGTTCTATCTCCAACATCTAGTCCACAGTATATCGACTCGAGCAAAGCAAACAAAGGTGAGCGCTTCTATTTGGTGTCATTTATTTCGTTCTTTCTCTTTCCTGACTTTTGCTTTCACTCTTCGCTGTGGTATACGTATATTTCCAAAAATTAAATTACTCCATATTATTCTATACAAATATATGTGTGGTTACTTATACGAGATAATTCGCTCGTAAAAGACTTTGCTTTGCAAGATTTTCTATTTGAATCACTTCGTATTACTTCGGTGACGATTCTTTTCCTCTTCTTGACTTCTCAACTTTCGATTTCAGATTGCAAATGTCTATGACATTTAATTATTCATTTCCTTCCTTTTTCCAATTGTAACTTCCAACTTCTGATCGTAGACCATAAATATCTACAATATTGAATCATTATATTTTCCCACAGGATCGTTAAAATCCATAAATTAATCTTCCGTTTTATTTCACTTTCAGATGCTGATCGGTGGAGCCGTAAGCTACGTCGCTGGCAAACAAGCAGTTCGCACAATTTATTGGCGAACGGCGAGTGATGGTAGCCTGTTGAAGACAGCGAAAACCTGCATGTTCCAAGGTCCTCCAAAGCCAGCACCCTCCTCGACGTCCGCTAAGTCGGCGTTCGAGGGTCAATCCCATATGGACCCTATACCAAAAGACATCTTTAACTACAGAAATTAGATAGCAATTAGCATGACAATGAATCAAATAACCGGGGGTTGGGGGGAGGGGGGAAGAATAAAAAGATCTTCGGGGTTGGCGACTGCATTTTGTAAATAGCTTTTAATAATTTAAACCAATATTTGTATACGTTAATCGTAGTTTCATTTGTATAATATAATTATATCATAAAATATATTTATTTTCTATCTCGTAAGTTACATGTATTTGTTTCCTGTCTATAATCATCGAGTTCGTGAACTCAATACTCTGATGAATATTCGTTTATCGATATTTACGCGTTCTTCATAAATTTCTTTTGCGCATCATCGTGCAAAGCTCCATTAGCAATCGAATCTCGAAGTCAATGAGTGTATCATCGAAATAATGACGCACGCGAATTATCGCTATGCGTCTAGGTGAAGCTAGCATGCACGCTCCCTCTGCGAGCTTTCATACTTGAACTTTGAAATAAGGCCAAGCGGGTTTGCGTCACTGATTCTTCTTAGGTAGAGAATAGGAGCCTTTTATACCGATCGTAAATTGCTGGAGATGATAATGATTAATCGTGTGAACAAGCGTGGTCTCTTTATCCGTGAACAGCGATACGATCGATGCTGGATTATAAAAGGAGCAAGAAAAATCTTCCAACAATATTGCGATCTTGCGTTTCAAACTTCAATTTTATTGAACTCAATTTACTTGAACAGAGTAAACATTTAGTGCACACTTTTGTGAAACTATCGCTTCACAGTGTATAGACGGGTTAAAATAATTTCTCGACTGAAAGCAATCTCTTCGTGAAGATTATGAAATTTCTTACATGCATGAACTTCTTGCTAGATCCCATTTCCGGTTTTATCGCGAGAGAAAATTTTACGATCATGCACATGCACCGTGCTCTGTTCTGATTCATCGATATCAGATACGTCATCCTTTAACCGTAGACCGTCTTGGATGGAAAATGTAAACTACAGAGAATAGTGAACTTTTTCTTCTTCATCTACGACTCGTGGAGTCTTAAATATAAAGTGGAAACTTACGTACTTCGATGTGAATTGGGCTGACGTGAATTCTCCGGGCCAATACAGGATAGCATCGGACAAACCGAGCAGATTGTAGGTAGTTAAGTGCACCCGTACTGAACGAACATTCAAACTTGACTTTTTCGAGAACGGAGCTCCATGTGAAAAAATTTTAGTCTATATTCTCGACTTAGTTTTACATCAGGAATCGCTTCCTTCCAGGTTGTATCAAGTTTTCGAAGACATATCGCTATATCTACTATCCCATGTCCACTACAAATTCCCATGTTCAAGCCCATTCCACAGTTTACATTTCCATCTCACATTCTATGCATGATATATCTTATCTTACATCCTATGTCCAATAACTAATATTCCCAACCCTCATTTTTCATTTTACTTCCCCTTATTTCATCTCTTCATGTCATAATTAATATTTTATACCCCGTTTCTTATATTCTCTAGTCCATATTTATTATGCCTAGCCCATATCTTCTATCCTAATTCTCACATCACATATCTTCTTATATCACATTTCATATATCTTTTATTCATATACATTCTTTCTCTATATACCATGTTCAACTCTCTATTTCCTTTTTTCTACATCCCAATTCAAATTACCAATTTTCCTAAATCCATTTCCCAGTACCCCATACTTTAAAACTCGTGGGCAACGAAATTCATTTTGTCGGATGGCGACTTTCGGTTGTGGAAAGCGTCGGTTTCTTGCGGAATTTGCGGGCAACGAATTTCGTTTGCGGGAAGTGAAAATCTCTTGTAGGCAATTTGCGAGGTACGTTTTACGTTTGGTGTGCATTCTCTGGGTTTTCTCTTGCGTCTGACTTGGAATGGCGGATTTAATGAACTACGACGTGAGAAACAAGATATGGGACATAGAAAAATGTCGAATGAAAGGAATGGAATAGCATCATGGGGTAGAGAATATTGGATATGGTATGTTAGTATTGGATCGTGTACACTAGATACGCGATAGAGAATATATGTTGGACATATACGTGGGAATGTATGGAATATGGGGCGTGAGTTCGGGGAAATTGGTAGTTCGATTTGGAATGTAGGGGAAAGGAAATAAAGTATAGGATATGGAATGTAGAGAAGGATAAATGGGGTATGGAGCACGATTTAATAAACATTGGACACAGAATGTGGAGAAAGGCATGTAAAAAATGTGTGATAGAATGAAGGACGTGGACATATTAAATGTAAGATATGAAAAGGAAATATGTACTGTAGGAATTGCGATAGAAGATATAGGTTATAAAGAGAAGACATAAGGAATAGTGAGGGTAAAAGGTGTGACTCCAGCTAAATTCTTTTTACCTCTCTTTAGAAATTTTTCGGAACAACCTAATGTGTATTTTGTAGCTTCTATTGTACATTTTAAGATTTGCTTTAAACTTTGCCAATGTAATCGTAAATAGCAGTTGGTTCTCATTGCAAAGCTTGTGAAGTTTCAAAATATTTCCTCCAACAAACATAATAGATTCATAAAAGATTTGTATAAATATTGGTAATTAATAAATATTTGTGACCTATGTAAATGCAATTCAAGATGATAGAATGCCTTAGAAATTGCACGTTAATAATAAAAAAGGATGCAACGACAAACTTTCAACCCCCTGTGTCGCCAACGATAAGAATAATCGAGCGGAACGCTTGGTTTTACTGAGATAAAGGAAAGAACGTAAGTTGCGGGTCAAGGTCTTCGACATTCGACGTACGGTCTTCGTTCAGCACGAAGTAGGTTTCCCTAAACAGTCTGAAGACTACTCTACTCACCAGGCGAAACTTTTTCACGCTTGATATCCAACTGATAACCTCCAGGCAACTTCTTTCCTCCAAACAAAAAATAAACAAACTCCTTTAAATTATTACGATCTTTATTTTTTTCTGGTTATTACGTTTGATCAATTAACAGGTCAATCGATATCTCATAAAAAGAAAACACACGAAGAAAAATAAAAGCGATAAGATAATGGCGAAAAGAAAAAATAAGGATAAAATCATTAACGGTATCAGACCGCTACGCTTGAAAGCCGGATATCCGGCGTACTGTCAACTGCGCAAGAATCGCAGAAGAAGAGGGTTGATGAAAGTGGAAGAAGCCAAGAGTTTCGAGATTTGGTCAGAAACTAGTGCCAACTGTAGCGAAGGGTTTGAGACGCGTCTAGCCTTTGAATTACTTTTGGAAAATTCCGATACAATACTCTTCATACTGCGTGTTAATTTTCTATCACGTGTACGTTCGCAATGAGTATCTTGCACTTTTTATATACATTCTCACTGGTTATTAATTTTATTATTTTAATCACGATAGTCCTGAGACTCATAATATTAATAATATTTCATATAATACAAATAATATATTTCTAAAAATGTTCTGCGATAAATGTTCGAATTCTTCCACCACTCGCTGTTTATTTATTATTATCTTCCATTATTTAATCGTATACTTTCGTAAGATCTATGTATTCTCTCTATTCAATTTCTATATCCAACAAGAGATGGTCTCCAACTCGTGAAAGATTTTCAAATACGTATTGAAGTTTTAAGGGTTTCTACAACAGCATTCTAAAAAGTCTTCCGCTATCTAATTACATAACTTTCCAAAATCTACGTTCTATTAAATCCCTACTACCCACGAGATTCTCTCTAGCTAATGAAAAATTCCAATACGCTTTACATACATCCAAACTCTTCTACTATCTAATGATATAATTCTCGAAGATCTACATACTCTTTCTATCCAACTCTTATTAACCACGATATAAACCTTCCTTTATCAAAGATCTCCAGTTTTTGTCAAATATCGAATTTGAAAGAAATACAACACGATTGACAAGAGCACCTAGACCACTTGTTCGAAAGCTGGTACGGGATAGGATCGAGCGTCCATCGCTAGCGATGTGTCACCGGCCGAGTCGTCGGTAGGGTGCGCAAGGGGGTGCAAGTTGCGCGGGCGCACTGCCAGGACTATTGATTTCGCGAGCAGAAGGTGCCACACGCTGGGCCATCGATTCGACGCTCGTCTAAAAGGATTGTAGCTGGTGATCTCCGAAAGACGACAGACGCTCGAAGGAGAACTTACTCGAGGAACTATACTCGTGAATAGTTCAAGGTGGGGCCGATTCTTAGAATCGGTCGGATATCGTTTCTCCAATTCTGGATACCACGGTGGTCATCGATTTTTCCATTCGATTCAATCCAAGTGTCTCAGAGAAAAAAGAACGTAGATCCGAGGATAGGATAACCACAGTCCTGAGCTCCAGTCATGCCGAATTACTATGCACACGAGGATTATGGGGCAGCCGATGGAACATCGCAGGAGGGTCCTGGTAGAACGATACAACAGGTGCCAGGTGCCAGGCCCATAGTGGACCCACAAGCCCAAGGAGAAGTCGATCCCACCTTGTATCCTCAACCAAAGGAGGCAACGCACAAGATTCGTGGCAAGAGCGACGTGATCGAGTACCTGTTTGGTTCCGTAGATCAGGAATTGCTTACCGTGAAAACGTTCTACTTCTTCTTCTATTCGGCCTTTGGTTCCCTTTTTCCTCTGATGGGAGTCTATTTCAAGCAGATGGGCATGAACGCCGGCCAGTGCGGTCTCCTGATGGGTCTAAGACCCTTCATCGAGTTCCTTAGCGCGCCTTTCTGGGGTTCGTTGGCTGACAGGTGAGAGGTTCGATCTACTAGACTGGTAAACACAGTAACTCTCAGTAGAGGATTACTCGTGCCGTTAATTCAGTGGCAATTATCTTATGTCTTTTCGTTAAATCGTATGTACTATATACTCTCGTGACATATCGTACATGTTGCAAATATAAATATAAAGTTCAAAGCTTTAAATCTTTCAGTTAAGCTATATTTCGAATGCTTTCGTAGTAAATTGCACATGTTGCTTATACAATGGTTCGCAAAAGTATTTGTACACCTGCCGTAGAAAATTTGTATGTGCATGTTGTGCGTATTATATGAAACATTTTGATATTTTATTAGCACTATAACGAGACCGTGATTGGCAAGACTATATTGGCAAAATTTGAATTTAATTTGAAAATATATACAGGGGTTGCGAGGTATTTGCTACAAATTTATATTTAGTAAAAGTTTAGTATAAATAGCCACTTTAAGTATAATAGTAACGATTTATTTGATTTCCACCTCGCGGTCAATAAATGCGACTTAGTTATAATTTTTCGAATCACACACTTCCTCTTCCGATCTTCTCATTTATCCTTCAATATCCTTAACCTAGTTACTGCGTATTAAGAGTCTACGTTAGAAGTTTTTCTTGTTTTAGAACAATTATTCCCATCAACCACTTCTATTCTTTATCTTTTCCCTCCTTTACCCTGTCCTTTCTATCTTCCTTAATCATTCCTTCATCTATTCCAATTTTTTATATCTCAAAATCTTGTTCACATCTGTGTTTATTCTTTCTACTCGTGTGCAGTCTTCTATCAAATGTTTTAACGTCTCAATATTCCTCTCAGAGACATTACACCTTCTTTCCTGTCCCCATCTCTAATATCCGTTCTTCTCTTCTACGTTTCCACGTCTTATTCTATCTATAATGCTTTGGTCCCTCCTCCTACTTTTTCCTTTAAATAACGTGACATCCTGATACCTCGTAAGTACTTACATAATCCACTTTAAGCATATAATAATCGTTACAAATTGTCCCTCCGAATATTGAGGCTTATTAATATTGCGGATGACCATCTGTTTAAATACTTTCGCGATCTCTGCAGGATATATGCTTGGACTAAATATCCTGTAACTTCTGTATAATGTTTAGAATCGTTCCAAATTCTACCAAAAATATAACCATGATATTAGTGTTTTACTACAGTACTAGTGAAATTTCAAAACGTTTCACGTAACACACGCAATATGTTCATGAAGAATGTCGACAAGTGTACGAATACTTTGTCGACCCACTATGTGTATGTATATAAGTTGTTAAAAAGAAAAATAAAACGCTAGTAGTACAGTTCAAACATCAGTGAATATGTTTTAGAGAAATGTAAGGTGGACAAATGACATGAGTATCGAATTCCTTTTACGTGTCTCTGCTTACTTGCCCTTTTAACTGGTATTACAAACACGTATGTTTGGATTGCATATATAAACAGTTTGCTCGGTTAATGTTAGTGGATATTATCCAGAATCCAATATTGCGTGGGTTAGCAAAGCTGGGAGAGAATGCTTCAACCTCTTATCGATTTATCCACCTCGAGGACAGAAAGAAACGGGATTTGACCAAGCCAAATCACACAGTTCCAAATTTACTTAGGAAATGATTGCTTCTTTTTTAGGTGGCAGAAGGGCAAGGTGATTTTTTTAGCTTCTCTCTCTTGCTGGATCATCTTCACTCTTCCTCTGGCCTTCATGCAACCACCGGCCACATCGTGTTGGGTTATACGAAACAACACGCCGTATCTGGAACCACCGAACCCTAAATTAAGGATAGTTAAACGGTCCGCCAATCTTGACGATTTTTATCATCGAAATGACGAAGAATGTTTAGAGATCGCGGACAACGTCGTTTTCGAGAGGCTGCGTAAAGACAACAAGCTAAATCCACTGGCGGCTCTCAGTTTACAAATGAATAAGGGCACGATGAACGATGTACGAGAAAATTACGACCTCAATAACGATAGAGTTCGAAGAGAAACGCAAGAAGGAACAAGTACTTCAACAGAAGAGAGCCCTGTCGAAGATTTGAAATACAAACAGCTGGTGTTCGAAGAAAACGATCCTGAAGCTAAGACTATCGACTTTGAGACTCTGCAAAGGAAAAACCGTCCAGCTGATGTGCTCGAATACAAACGTTTCCTCAATGTAAGTTCTGTTCTCTGTTTCAGAGGCACCTACAAGTGCATAACGAAATTGAAAAATTTCAGTGCCACTAAGAAAAATGTATCAAAATGTGACAAAACAGCGAAAACGACGGAATAAACAGTGTGTCACTGAAATATGTTACACAGAATTATTATATTCATTTGTTTATTCATATATAAAAGTACCAATACCTGTTGGAAAAAACCAGAACTAATTTTGCTCGGTATTGCTCGACTGCTCTATACATTCTGTGCATTTCTGGACATTTAAACTTTCCACAAATACATAAAAATCCACAGTCTAGTTATGACTATTATTTAGCTCAATCAGCAAGTTTAATTATCATTAATTTCAGAACCAACCTTTGGACGATGGAAGACCACCAAAGAAGGCGTATACGCATACCAAGACGAGAGTGAAACCACCACCAATGAAGGTCATGGTGAAACGGGACGCCAGTGATGAAGTTTCAGAGGAGAAGGAGTCTTTGTCCAAGTTTCAAAAACAAACGGTCACCGTGAAGTCTCCAAGTAAAGTATCCTTGTTGGACGAAGAGGAAGAAGGAGAAGAAGAAGAAGCGAACGAAAATGACGAAAATAATGATGAAGATGTCCAGATGCCGTTGGTTAGGACCAAACGTTACGTCAACGTACCTCATTCCGGCAAGAGTCCTCATAGTGTTTCCAATGCTGCGAATTACAACGAAGAGGAGAACAAAGGATGGGTGAAACCTCTCTACAGTTCGATTGTCTACAGATTACCGGTACATATCGCTTTCATATTTGACAATTCCAGCTGGTTTTCTTTCACTTTCACGTTATCGCTTAACAGGCAATTACTGTTCTAGGACATCCAAAAAACCTTCTTCCTTCTGTTACTGTTGGTGATAGTCGGTGAATTCTTCTCGGCGCCTGCGATCACTCTAGCTGACTCTGCCGTCATCACTTTATTAGGCGAAGACGCTGACAAGTAAATTTTGCCTGTTTAACATCGAACTTCTAATTATTTCTTTGCATTTCGAGCTTCTTTTCCGGTACAGGTACGGTCACCAGCGAATGTTCGGTAGTTTAGGCTGGGGTCTTGCTATGTTTTTCGTCGGTATCGCTCTAGATCATAGCACTGCGTTCTCCGAGCATCCATGCGGTCCAGATGCAATGGAGAAGAATTATACGATCTGCTTCGCGATCTTCAGCGTCCTCATGGGTGCCGCTCTGATCACTGCCACGCAGATCAACTTTAAATACGATTTTCCGGTCACGGAACTGGTGAGTGATCAAATATCATGGTCACCAATATCACGGACTAAATGTCAAATGAAGTAACCAGTCTCGTTGTGCAGGAAGTGGAGAAGCCTCCTGCAGAACCAACAAGGGAGGAGCAGCTGCAGAGTCAACTGTCTCAACAGTTGAATCTGCCCAGTCTTCAGGACTCGTCTGCAGCGGTAAATCTGAATGTGAAACAGCAACCGCCTGAAGGCAAGGTAATGTATTCTTGATTTGATATTTTTGATTTGAAGTGTTTACTCGGAACTGCGAAGCTATACTGACACGATTTCCCGGTGAAATTCACAGAAAGTTTCATTCCAGAAGAATATCTATCAATTTTTTATTAGAGTTTACGATAAAATTCAAAAGGGATGAATTCCTTTAAATCTTATCTTCCAGGAAGTCATATGTGCGATTATTTCAGATGACGTTTGAGACATTATAAAATATAAATGTACTTACATTAATACATTGAAATATACACATTGTCTCATGAATTTACATTTTAATTACCAGGTTGATGGAAAGAGATATTAAAATGCTTCTGGAGCGCAAAGGGTTGATGATATCGATCCCGTGAGACTATTGTGCATTCTAAACGAGCTTCGTATTGTTCCAGACGAAAATGTTCGCTCAAACGACTCGAGAGATCCCGGAATGGGTGACCGTATTGAAGCAATTCAAAGACCTCAAGTGCGCGTCCTTCCTTTTTGTCGCGTGGTTCATGGGATTCGGTATCGGGCTGATTTTTACCTTCCTCTTTTGGCATCTTCAGGACTACAATGGCACACCGACTCTATTTGGTGTCGCCTCTGTGATCAATCACATTTCCGAGATATTTGCTTACTTCTTCAGCTTTAAACTGATCCGTCAAATCGGTCACGTGAAGGTAGTTCATTCATTTAATTTTCATTAAGGACCCTTAAATTTAATCCTTTCGAGATTCATTTTTACGAAGATTGTCGAATTATCGTGCCGTTCACTTACGTTAGCAAAATCTACTGAAAACTTTTAGAACATGCTACGTATCCTATTTCAAAAGTTACTCTTACGTTATTCCATTTTTTTCAAATCTCGATGTATCATGATCTGTACTAATCGTATTCTTGTGTTCGTGGTTGAGAAACATCCGTCTCGAAAGGGTTAACGTGTTAACATATACCGTGACAGAACTATCTATGTTAGACATAACATGAAAATAATCTTCATAGTAAATTTATGTAGAAGGTAACTTCTTATACGATAGAATACATAGGATACAGTAGAATATTTGTATTCAACTTCATTTTCCATCATATTTGCAACATACGTTCATAATAATAAACATGGATTGCGTGCATCATTTTTAGGCCATTTAGTGATCACAAAACTAATTTTTAAAGTAAATACACACACGCAATTTCAGGTGTTGTGCATGGGACTGGGTGGAAACGTGTTCCGTTTCCTTTATATTTCTTATCTGACGATTCCATGGTGGGTGCTGCCTTTCGAATTCATCCAGGGAATAACCCATGCGGCTGTGTGGGCCGCGTGTTGCAGCTACATTTCTCATAACACGCCTCCACAATTGCGTACAAGCGCGCAGGGTGTTCTTCAAGGTATTCATCATGGTCTTGGCAGGGGATGCGGAGCTGTGATCGGTGGCATGTTCGTCGACGCTTACGGTGAGTTCTTAGTACCCTGTGTTGCGTGATGTCTTATCGATTCACTTTGACCACGTGTCGAGAAATGCAAGTAATTCGATATTGATTCGACTTGGAATATTCACAAGATTACGTTATTAATAGCTCTCCAACGTTGCCTACATCGTTTCTTAAATAAATCGATCAAGGCTAAATTCGTCAAAAAATATTCGTGTCTCATCGACATTTATGCAACATCGCTTTGCCAAATCCGGATTCTCTCACAAAGTTGGAAGAATATTAATTAGTGAAATTTTATAAGTCACGAGTTACAGGTTATAAGAATTAATAAATTCTCTTACGTAACAGCAACAAGTTTGCTAATGAAACAAATCAAGTTCTACGAACAAAGTTTTCAAGTTACAAGTCAGTTGATAATCCCAATTATTCGAATGTTTGTTCGATTATGAGAAAAGTCTACGACCTACGACTCGTAACATATCAATACATTAATATCATTGATTGGTAGATTATTGCGCAAGATGTATTATAAAACCTCTTAAACATCGAAGAAATACTAATTTTCCTGTCGACGCTGATTAATGAAACTTTACTTACTACCCGTCGTTCGCAACTTTCTGAATTGATTGACTTGCGTTTTAAGACTGGTCATATTCCTGCAAGCGTTTGTCGTTATAATTCAAACTTCGTTGTAGCTGATTCCATTGATTGATCGTGCAAACTTACGAATACATTTGGCACCGCATTAAATTTTCTTCTTTCAATTCTATCAACGTGTTCGGAATTTTCATTCACAGACTTTCGGAAAGCTTACGTGACACATCTTTTTATGCACGTTGTTTCTTTCCATGTATATGCATTTTGTACTTCTTCTACATTAAATGGGACTCTTTTTCGTGCAATTTCCTAGGAACAACTGCGACATTCCGAGCTTACGGTCTCATCTGCATCGTCGTTCTTGGCGCGTTCGTGTTCATCAACTTTTACAGAAAGGATACAGGCTTCGTCTCCGAGCTGCCACAGACGGAGGATCCTCGTCAAGTAGCCGAAGCGACTCATCTGGCACCGCACGGTGTACCTAGCAACGCCATTCCTCGCGCTCTCAGCTCTACTCGACTGCACGAGTTGGCTAATCAAGACTCGGGCTACGGTGCCACTTACCAATCTGGTGATACTCTCAACGTGCCAGGTGCGAATGGAGGTGAGATTTCCGCTTCTCTGTTAGTAATTGAGTAACGTAATTGAGAAGCTTTCTAAAAAAAAGGATCCACAAGATAGATGATAAACTCAGTAAATTTGCGTTGGAAGATTTACTCATAGCTTTCTATTAATATTAAACTACATATAATGGCTCTTATATTTGCAAAATAAATAAGAGTCTCACAATAAGTGAGAGATTTTAATTCTAGTCTTTTAATACTACTAGCTGCGTTTCAATTAATAATTGCAATATGAGCCTTAAAGAAGTTTGTTCTTCTTATATATTTACAAATTGCACGCTATTATATTTATTACAGAATTTATGTATCAATTAATTAGGTTCACATCAAGTTTCGTATCACTTAATAATATATACTTTCATATGACTACAAAAATTTGATACTATGAAAACGAAATGCAGAAATGATATATGCAAATATGTTTTATAGACAGTATATAGATATCACCAGACTCTCAATGAATCAAATGATTAAAAAGTTTTAATTTTTAAGTATTCTGGTTACGAATAACCATAATAAATTATTAAAATGCTTGCCGGTAGTCACTGTAGATGAGAGAAGACCTTTTCATTGCCAATAATCATTATTACTGGCCTTTTTAAAGAAAGTTTTGCATTGTTCATTCAAGCGTGTACACGATGAAATACATTTTCAGGCCCAGTAAACCCGACGAATCCATTTCTGAACACTGGAGGCGGCGGCGGAGGTGGATATAATTACGGTATGACTGGCAATGGCGAGGACGAGTATATCCGTAGGAGCTTCCAGGTTTAGTAAAATCATTCTAACTAAAACGTCCACAAAGAAGACGTTTGTTGGAAAATAAATAATAAAAAGAAAGAAAACTTCTACGCAAGGCTATACTCTCTGAACGAAAAACACGTTTTTCTTTATTTCTTTTCGTGCTTTATTTTTATACAATCATCGACATCGTTGTCGTGCCAGCTGGTTACCCCTTCAATTTTTCTCTGTTTCACAGCTTTACAATGAGGTGATTAGCAGGGAATTCGACCTGGTTAAACCACCGCCGATAGTGACCCATCTACACGCTCAACAACCATGCACCAACCCCTTCCATCAGCACGACTACGAATGGTAACAGTCCGGGACGTTCGATCCCACTTGAGGTGATCAGGATGCTCATGGAACGCTGGTCGATAACCGGCATGTTCTCTGGAGAACCGAAAACGAAGGACCAGCTTCGGAGTACTAGGCAGAAGGAATTTTTACACGGTTAAAAAAATTCGATGAAAGCCCCTTGGTGCCTCCTTGGAGCAACACCGTTCGTTATACTCGCATTAAAAACGCCTGCTAGCGTCGATGCAAACTATTGTAACAAATTAATCACGGTATAAAGAGCAAACAAACAGAGAGGATTCTTTTCGATGCTAACAATTCGATTATCAAGCTTGAAGAAGCATCGAAAGGATAAAGCGCAACATTCAAAAGGGTAAAAAAGAATCGACTGGGAATGCGAATTGCGTAACGTTAACGTAATCGACGAGAAACATTCGAAGAAATATGCGTAATCGGTGAGGATAGCTCGCTGGAGGCACCGAAGGGCAGCTTCGACCGGATGAGAGGAAGGTGCGCGAAATATACGAGACGAAAGTCCAAGCGCGAATCG
Source organism: Bombus soroeensis (assembly GCA_014737365.1). Lineage (NCBI taxonomy): Eukaryota > Metazoa > Arthropoda > Insecta > Hymenoptera > Apidae > Bombus > Bombus soroeensis. The sequence continues at coordinate 430,247 of JACXIL010005362.1, forward strand.
AAAGAAAGCCATCCGATAGAAATATTTTGTTAGGATATAAACGTGCTGGTCCCGTGATACGTGATCGTCTCGTAGAATCCACTTTTAACGTTATTTTGACAAATTTGAGATGCAAGTGAAGACAAGATCTTCACGTACCATACGGATCATCTCGTGTATATGCATGAAAGGCCACGATGTACAGCAAAGAAAACAAATGTCTTTCGTGACTGAAATCTATGTACGTAATATACCTGACACGTGTAGTACGGCACAACACGATCTGCGGGGTCGCTTCAACGAAAACTCATATCCTATACAAGGACTTGCATTCCATGGTAGCGTTCGAGTACATTTTCATCGGTTGTCAAATACGAATCGACGAGAACGAGATTTTCCGTGATTCCATCTTCTCTAACCAGTCAGTCGAGACTTTCGTGATTTGAAACAAAATCGGTCGAAGAAGACCGATTTGCGAGTTTCTCATCGTACGGATTCGAGAATTCGATGAAACTCGAGTCATGGTCGCGCCCTCGAATGCAAGCAATTCGATGTAACTATTACGTGTATCTTGATGTGCAAAATCGTATTACTCCCTCCGCTTCTCTCGTTTTGTTACGATTCTCTCCACTATTGCGTATCTAGTATTCTTTGACGAAAGTCGTGAATCGCTAAAGATCATTGTAAATACTATTATCTCTCTCTCTCTCTTTGCTTTTCTTCGCGTGTGAATATTAAGAAATGACCCTTGACTCTTCTCTCGTTCGCCCGTTGTTTTCCGTTTCTAGGCTGAACGTTGCTCGTTGCGTGTTGTATCTGTAAAATGTTTCACACGTACTGTAATTACTGTAGACTATCGAGTTGTTAATTCAAATACTGTTTTCTTATGTGAACAGGAAACCATGTTTCTCCGCGATAGGTGTATGATATTGTTAATAATGAGAGATAATTAAGCGGATTCATGATAAAGATGGAAAGCGTAATCCGATCTTTATCGTCGGAATCTCAATAAAACTATTAACGTCGTGCGTTTGCCCGAATCAACGTTGAAGTTCTCGAACCATCGCTATTTTCTTACTACTTAGTTTCGGTCAGAGAATGTATCGTTTTAAACGCACTCAATTCGATCTTGTTCAAAGTGAAAGCTCGATTCGAAGATAAAGCGATCCGAGAGCACTTACCCCGGAATGTTTTTCACTCCATGGGTTATTTTTGTTCGATTTGGTTGGGCTAAGTGTGCGAATAGCCTGAACAAAGCGGAATCTCGTTTGCCGAGGCACAAGCTAGACGTAATGTTGTACCTACATTACCTTAAATGAAATTTAAACACTAAGGCATAGCGTTGTACGTATCAGAGTGCTTTTTAGCTCAGTATTGTTACGTAGTCGGTACGGTTACATTATTATTAATCGTATGTGTGTGCGTCAGAATGAACACGTGTCACAGGGGTGTTTCGTTTTCTCATTGTTCCCCTGTATGAACACCGGTTTTCGAGGACACCTTCCACCGAAATCGAATAGAATTAGGCCCGTAAGCACGAAACGGATAATCATAATGTAGTAGCTGATGTTGTAAACGCAGTTTCCACTAGAATGTCCGATGGACGTAATAAGACAGCGAACAACGTGGATCGAACCTCATTGTCTCGCAACTAACATGCACACGTGCACGATATACAATGAGATCATTTATCTAATTAATCATCGAAATACAAATATCGAATACAAATATCGAATGATAGTAGATTGGATAGATCTAGCGCTTGCAATTGGTTGGCCACACTCCCGATGCATGATTTTCTAATAATTTGAATACGATACTTTGTCGGACATTGCGTAAACGAATGCTTCTGGCGTCCCATTTATAGTTTGCTTTCGTAGATTTAAGAAAAATCGCTGTCAAGCCTGTTAGATTTGTTACACGACATCCGGAGAAAGGCGTGCTCGAAATAAACGAAGTTATCAATTATTTGTTTCGCGTTCTTCGACAACTAGCTCTCTAATAATAATCGTACGATTCGCAACAAGCAATATTGCGTGTCGCTACCAACCGGGCAGAACACTTTTTAATGACATTTAACTCCAAGTCTTCCTATCACGTAGACCTATTAAGAGATCAGAAATTTCCGTCAGAGAAAAATTCTAAAAACAGGAATAAAAAGTAGCAGGAAAGCAAGGAACGTATGAGGAATCGCTACATATTGCGCAATATAATGTAGCCAACGTCATGCGATCGAACAAAGCATACGGTGGATTCTAACTTTATTTTCACCTTCTATTAATATTTCACACGACGTATCTTCTCTTTCCTCTTCTTTCGACGTATCTTTTACCTTTTTCGTTTTTGAGCGACTTTGCTCGAGCATACTTTTCACCTATACCAACGCGTATCTCGTGACAGTCACCGTAACAAAAGTGGAGGACATAGGAAAAGTGCATGACAGGGAACATTTGGCGAACTCGATACATATCATATAGCGATTAAGTTGAAGAAAAATCGATGTAACATTCGAGGAACAGCCGCTTCGCACGTGATTACTTTGTCTCGCTTGGTATCGTCGGTAGAACGACCGATAACACGTCTTTCGTTTCCAATACTTCTCGAGAGAGAACGATTCACGATAAAGGAATACGACGTGATCGCGAACAAACGGGCTGAGATCATATCTTTTGTTATGTCATACGATCACACTTCGTACATACATTTCGTGTTTTCTTTTTTTTTTTTTTAAATACGTTCTCGCGTTCAAATGACTGAAGTAACGTAGCTCGAATTCGGTTCATTTCGCGATTCGAGCTGTTCATTGAATTCGTATTGAGAAAGGCCTGTCGAGGGATTCATGTGCGAAGCGCGATAAACGATAGCTGTACGATAGGTACAGCGTCATTAATAGATTATTAACAGAGAAAAAATATAATATATAGTAACGATGTAATTAATATACAGTTTCAACAAAAGAGAACCGTGTCTTTTTTACACTTTCCATCCGTAACTAAGCTGACTTGCGCGTTTGCAAACAAAATAAATTCGTAACATGCATGTACAATGGCTATGAAAAGTATTTGTACACCATTATTTGTATTTGTTATGGCATTTATATGCTAATTATATAATTAATTTCTATATACTAAGTAATTTCAAATGACTGCAAAAAATTGACATTGTAAAAGTGAAATTTAGCACTTAATAGAAGATGCTTCACTGAAAGAATAAAGTGTACGAATACTTTTTGTAGCCACTATAGCTATTCATAAATAATATTTTATTCACGTTAAAATCAATTGAGGTCTTAACCTGCGCAAGCAGTAGGATGCATTCAAAGGCGTAAAGCAAGAGGCGAATATCATGCGTTTTTTTAAAACGGATGAATGAATTAATATTCTGTTAATTACGAACACTGGCTAAATTTTTCTGTCCAATATTTATGTAGCCATTTGTTTAAAATCTTCTATAAAAGTTCTATAAAATGACGCAATATCAGTTGGAAATTCCAGGCATGCGATATGATGTTGACGTAATAAACAAACATTTTGTTCATTTTCGTTTCTTTTTATTCAAGATACAGTAAGAATTAGTGGGAATGATCGCAAGATAACACCCAATACTTGGTAAATAAAGGTTTATTCGATATTCTCTTGCCTATATCGATATTACTTATTTCGGACAAAGTTACAACTAGAGGCACTAGTCAAGCTTAAATTCTAGCCGACTACGAGTTCGTATTATCATCGGTATACTAAGCTATGTTCCCCCAAGTATGATTCGGAGAAGAGTCGAAAATCGTATCAATGATTGACTAGATAGGACTAGTAAATTAATTAACAACTATTATGCTCACTCCGAGTTTTGATCACTGACCACAAAGTGGTGTCTTTTTTTTCTTTTTTTTCTTTTTCTCTCTATAGGTACCGATCGGTATGTGGTTGTGTGTGTGATGTACTATAATAATATATTATTATACATATATAGGTATATATGTGAAGTTAATACGTGATGCAATTCGCAAAGATACGAGGAAAATACGGAAAAGTTAAGAGAAACCGATGCGCACCCTTTTAGTGTCTACTTAATAAAAACACTATCCTATGAATGTAAACTAGTTCGTCATAAAACTTACTACTGATTTTCGTGGAATATGAAAGAAGGATAAACACGTGGACTTCACGTTCGCCGCATGTATCACACATTTCCGGCGATCTATTTCTCTTATGACCCTTCGCCATTTATAATACTACAAATTTTGTGTACACCTGCGTTTCCTCTCTCTTCTTCTCTCTGTATTTTTTCTTTTCTTTTTCTTGGTATACCACGTAAAATAATTACGTAATACGGAGAACAACATAGCCGACCCAGATCAAGTGAGTATCTGTATAAGTTAGTTTGGTTATTATGCACAAAAGGTTGAATACATACTTGTGAATATGTAAGTTAAATGTGTGTTCGTAAAGATTGAATCCACGTGTAATACATGTATTATGCAAATGGCAAGAAGCAAGCAGAAAAAGGCGGCTATAATAGAATTCGTTTGTTTGAAACTTTAAGCGCGAAGAAGAATTAATCGTTGATAACACTGGAGAGATTCAAAACAAATAATTATTTTATATTAAATAAATGTCCATGAAAAATTTAGAAAACATAGCAAACATCGGTTAAATTAGCTTATCATTGGCATTATTGCATTTGGTTTCCAGTTCTTATTGGCACAAACATGTACACATTTTGTTAATTGTTGCATAAAAAAGAAAAGAAAATCGCAACAGGAAAAAAAAAGAAAGTACATAACAAACAATACTTGATAAAAATCTAATCGATAACAATCTAATTAATAACGATTTAATTGATACCGATCAAATTAACAACACCCGATGTTGTACTATACACAACTATAGTCCTTTTGATGTAATGGCTGCTTCTAATACTAGTAATACTTGAAATGAGACTAATTTGTACATTTTTCGAGTTTCTCACGCAAAACTGGACCGACACCGGGCAGTGTGTCATTACGGCAGAATAGCAGTAAGTGTATAATACTGGCACAGTGAGGCAATGACCTTAGGATTCTCTAAAACTGTTAATAATATAATATATATTTCTTCATTCACCTACTGACTCATATAATTCATCCATACTTTCATATCGATTATTCTTACTCACACATTTCCTCTTTCATTTGTTCCCTATGAAAACCAATAATAACAACATCGAACTGTCGAGGGCCGATTCTTTGTCGACGAGTATCATAAAATATTAACTCAATGTAACTTTGCTTGATAATTAAAAAACCATAATTATTTGTAATTCGAACCAATTGAATACGCCGACAAGGAATCGATTCCTGTCATATTTCGTTAAAACTTTGCAACAGAGTACTTAATTTGCATGAAGATCCTATATTCGGTAGTCACAGCCTTTAGGGATGTAACTTGATGCATGTTATATCACTGTTATTCCTAAAGCCTAGTAAATACTGCAGGCACGAATAAAATCCCGAGATATTTGTCAATTTTTCCTTCCCCCTACACGATTGTTTTAAAGTAACTACCTTGTAGTAACTTGTTACTTGTCCCATTTTGAAATATAATAAGTATAAGAATTTCCAATCATTAAACTAATTTTTAGATATGTGTCAAAACGTGGAAATTTATCGAGTTATGAATACTTACGCAACTTTTCACTTTTTTTAACCTGATTTGTGTTGCGAAATGAAAATTTTTTACTCATCTAACAGTCTATAAAAATTGTCGAAATTGACATCACACTAACGATTAAGATTAAGATTCGAAGTATCGAAAGTTATGATAATCCTATATCTAAACTGAGCAACTATCGAATCGTAAAACCTTCGACGGCTCGAAGACTAGATAACCCACTAAGGGCTAGTGTTTCTTCATATTCTGAACACGATTCTGTATACGACCAAATGGTACAACCCAAAGTCCCAGACATGCGTGAGAACCTATGATTTATGCTTTACTGATGCCACATTCTGCCATATCATAACACGCTGAACGAGCGGTCTAGTTTGCAGTAGGAACTACATAGTTTGATAACTGAAACACTGTATCATCTGCTGAGATGTTATTATTACCCTGATTTAGTCAGATATCAACTTCAAACATATCTTGTTCGATCGGTTTTTTAACCCAACTCCCAAGATGTGCCTTTACGAAAGCTTCCTTCAATTGATGCTTGGCAAGCTGTTTGCAGGGGAAAATTAAACGAAATAATGATGAACACAGCTTTTGTACAGATGTCGAATGAGATTATTTTCACTTACCGAGTAATTCTGTACGGATGATTTCGCATCCAAGTAATGGCGGCACTGATTTTTATCAGCGTCGTCTATAGTATCAAGTTTACCTAGTAAATTGTAAAATCTTCTGAAGAGTCCTTGCTTGGATATTCTAGAGGGTTTACCTGATTCGTCTTTTCCAGTGGTACAGTTTATTACCTCAGCTTCTGGTTGACCTATAAGATACGACAAATTACAATGAAGTATTTAAATCACCCTCCTTTCCTCTACGTACCAATTGTCCAATTAACGCTGTAATTAGGTGCTTTTCCAGGTTGTCTAACTTCAGAAGATGTGATAAGACTCATTAGCGGTTTACTGAGTCTATAGGGTGGTGGTAGTCCTTGAATTGTGTTTTCGATACGTCCGCAGACCGCTCTGTACATATGGCTTGGGTTCAATAGACTGCCAAGAACGATGCTGTGGAAGTAAATTGGCTCGATGAAGTGGCTTAGAAGTGCACCTTGCACACCAAGTACGTTCCACCGAGCTATTTTGTCCGAACACGACATCGTCAGCAGTCTTTGGCCCTGTAAGTTGAAATAAATATTTGCACTAAAGTCTGCACAAAAATGAAGAGTATTTACTTGATCATATTCGACATAGAATACATCATACCATAAGTACGCCATCCCATGTTTGGATACCTTCGCAGCTCTTCACGGGTATGGTACCTTCTCCAGATTCTATTTTGGTTCGCAACTGACCTCTTGCTCTTCGATTTGGATGTTTGTCGACAGACTCATTTTCCTCGTGAGGAGAAAAAATTCTGGCATCTCCACAAGGAGCAGTGTTTATATATAAATGAAACTGAATTCCTTGTCTTAGTTTGAAACCCTTTTTTGCCGGTTCTAAGATAGATTCAGCGTCACGATCCTCTGTATGAAGCTCCAATTGTTTATACAAATATTCGCACAAACATCTCCTTGCAACTACTTCTGCATGGCAATCATTCAAAGCACCACCACTAACACTAAGGTGCTCCCCCGAAACACATTTGGTACCTTTTATATAAAAAGAAAAAAGAAAATAATATAATCTCTTTGTATACATTTTCAGTTTTTATACAAGAAATTATATAAAAAAGCTATTTCTCACCAGTTGTTACGCATATCAATTCTGCATCCGATCCTTTAGTTTGAACAATGCCAGCTAAAACTTTACGACGAGCATGTTGCGGCTTCGATTGAATTAATTCGCTAAATTTTTGGTTTACCATCTTGCCAATTTTATCAGCCAGCATTTGAGGTAATGTCATTTGATCTTGCCAATGCCCGCTACTGGAAAAATTTGGTAATACACGAACCGGTAGAGGTATACAGAACGAAGAACTATGAACGTTCCTTAATTTAGCTAGCGCCGCTTTACTAGCCGCAGCTTTCGCTAACTTTTTACTTGGTCCAGTTCCCTCAAATGTTTCTCCATCGACTGTGATCGATATCGTAAATTTTGCATAACTTTCTCCATTGTCAGATACGCAATTATACACTACACCAGGATATAATTCATTAATAAGCGCTACAGGCCCTTTCTCTAAAAATTTATTTGTGCTCTTTGGTTCTTGGGTCAAAGTTTTGAAAGCATTTACTAGATGATTATCACGTTCCGTAACATCGCTTGTAAAATCTGGTTCAAGTGGAATAGAAGGTTGACAAGTGTTAATCGCTTGATGAACTTCTGGTGTATTTCTGAACTGAATGATGTTTCTGAGAGCTAGTTCAGCAGCAGCATGTTTTGCCATTTTCTTGGTACGTCCTTTGCCCTCGTAAGTTTGCCCATCTATTTGTACTGCTATCGTAAATATTGGAGCATGTGTAGGACCAGTTTGATCAACTACCTTGTATACTGCACCAGTTTTCAATTCATTCAGGGCACACACCGCATTTTTGGGCTGTGGATTCTTGTGACGCTTCTTTGGATTGGTTGTACCTGACAAAAATAATAGAAACAGATTAATTTACTTGGTGTATTCTAGTTGGCTTTCCTTTGCTCAAAAGAACTTGAACCTGAAAGACTTATAAGATGATCCATGTTCTGCTTGTTTCTATCAAATCATCTTTAATATGCACATGCGTAACAACTAAGTGCTGCTCAATAGCGTGATATAAGATCGTGCAACCAGCCACTGACCTTCAGGTTCTGATTCGGCAGGTCTCTTCAAGATTGATCTTGAGATATTTGGCTGCTCCATCTGTGAAGAGGACAACAACAAGCCAGTGCTATGGATTTGGAACAGGTATCTATTCCAAAAATGATCTTAATTAAATGAAACTCACCCCTGTCAAGTGAACCTCCTGCAATCCCTCCGCAGGAGATGCAGCAGTGCTAACACCGACTGTGGATACATTGCAGTCTAGAGATCGGAAATGAAAAGAATACGAATATGAGAATTGTGTACGCGATGGATAAATAAAAGATCGATGTTTGAATTTCATACTTGTTTCGTTAGTGTCTTTGTCATTATGCAACACCGTTAATCCGTTCGACATTTCTTATCCAACAAATGCGTTGGAGAATGCACTGGAAAAAAGTCTTGTCTTGAAGCACTGTACCTTACATTGATTTTAATTATACTCGTGTCGCGATATGTCCGCAGCGCCACTGCTGTTTTTTGCTAGTCTCGACATAACCTAATTTATCGCGCTTATTTGCATCGCAAATGTTTTAAGAAAATGATACACGGACACAAGAAAAGGAAAGCGGACAATCGTGGATGCGGATTTTAATCAGTCCGATATAACAACACACGTCTTGTTCAAAGTAGCGCAGCTTGTTTATTGCGCAGAGCAGTACGCACACGACAAAGAAAACTCGCGCGCAGAGTCGATTCAAAAGCGAGTTGACGGGACTCTTCTGCTAGAATCAGCGTAACGATGCGCAAAAAGATTAAGGTATAACGTAGACATACACATGAATCTATACATTGATGTATATGATTGATATGACATCCTGTTTTTATGTTCCGAGAATGACTAAAAATAGCGTTACACGATTATCACGGAAACATGGAAAATCCGTTTCTTTTTTCTTTTCACATTTTTATAACCTAACAATTACGCGTGCAAAGAATAGTACGTATGTAGAATTTTTGCCATTCAGAACATGTATCATCTTAATTGTGCTACTATAACACCAATTTATTGATATCTTCGAATAATAATGAACATTACGAATGCGATAAAATGGTAAATCTGAGATACTCACGTATTTTTATTAGAAGGTAGTTTTGCCATACGAAAACTTTAACCCATATTGGAAGCATTTTCTTCTGCTCCTACGAATAAAACCACAGCTATTAGACACCAATTAGCGCACGTGCGACATGCAAAACCACAGAAAAAGATGTTCACCGTTGTTTTCGTGAAATCTCGTGTTCCGCACAAACTGCTTTTCGTCGTCAATGGTAATTTTCTTCCCGTCTTCTTACCCATCACGTTTTTTACAATTTCAAAGCTTCTTCACTGGAGTAGAAGTCGCGAATCGTAAATCTCTTTGTATTTTAAACTTCGTGATCTCTCACAACGGTTTAAATACGTTCCGAGAAAAACTTTACCGTGAGGGAATCCCTGTGTGAGATATCATCGATGACTAATATCTGGATACTGGAAAAATACGTGAGTTAAAGGAATAACAATGTCGTACTTCCCAACTTGTACGTTCGTCTTTTTTGTTTTAACGAAAATGCTTCACGATCTGTAGTAGGGTTTTTCCATTTCGATCCCTATTCGTTCGAAGAGAAAGATATAGCTGACGTAATAAGTTGGCGCAACGGTTGCTGTAATTTGATCATTCTATAAGAACGATTGGCACAGTTCATATTCCGATGAGTTCGAATGAGCAACTTTCTCTTTTTAACTCTTGGATAGTCTACTGGAAATAGGATGGTTGACGAAAGTATTCGAACACTATTAAAAACATTTTATGTATGCTGAGGTGGTGTTAGATGTAAGGTGCCCAAGAAATACTCTCGATGTTCAACAATATAATTTATTTAACAATCAACAGCCAACGACCAACAATCAACAATCCTCGCTTTTCGACTATGTTTGCTTCGCTGTTCAAAACCGAATGAATCTTTGGACAGATTCTTTTCTTTTGTTGCCCCTCGATATCCCAACTATGCACGCGTTAGTTAGACGTCCGCGACCATTGCCGCGTATGCATTGTTCCGAATATTCGGCGGAAGGACCGTAGAGATATCGATGGCGCATTAGGCATGTCGGTCTTACGCTTTGGTGACATTATGCATGTGTCGCGAAGCTGACGATTTGCACATACAGGGTGGTCTAAAAATCAGTCCTCACTGATCAATCCACAATCAAAAGTTAATCGGCTTTCAGTCGACTATAAATTGCGATATTACGAATTTCAAAAAAGGTTCTTCTTCGATGACAAGCCAAGGACACCTTGATCTTTTTAAATGGCACTATATACTTTTGTCTGCATAGCACTCTATGCGAGTTACATATATCTTATATGTTGTTATATGTTCTTAGTTTCCGAGGTATTTGTAGAAGACTGTCAGTAACACTATAACAGTGTAGAATACATTATTCTATCTATTATTGTGTGTCCGTGACAGCGTACGCGTTAGTATGATGGGTTGCCGGCTGTCTCACGGTGGCTGGATAAAATAGCACCTAACCCGGTGATAATTTTTATCTTTTATTTATAGTTTATATAGGATTGGATTAGACGTGAGGTTGTAACATGCAAAAGAAAACTTTGCTCGAAATGTTGACTTCTACACCATATTAGTAGAATCATCGAAATCCAAGATGACAGTAACTTTCTAAATAATTAGCAACAACTCTAGCGTAATAGAAACGAGAAATTATGCATGCAACATTTCTTCTAATTTAGATGTTGGACAAAATACAACTTTATATAGAGATGAAGAGAACAAGAGCTAACTATTCATGCGATAGTAAGCGTAAATACCTTATTGTAGACTAATTGTAAGTTTCAATATGTAATCGTGTCGTATTCGAGTTTCTCTCCGACACTTGCTCGGTACTGTTCAGTACGTGACGTGTCCACTTAAGATAAATCGTCGCAAGGTTAAATATTGCTGCTATCTTCCAACAGGCAGAGCATAATATTTATGGAACATCTGGCGGGACAAGATCAATCGTCAAGAAATTGACGATGATTCGCCAGTTTCCGAAGTGAGGAAAAAGGTAAGAAATTCTTAACGAAAGGAACCAGAAACGGGATGCTCCAGGGAATAGAATATTCCCGGTCGTTTGGAATATCTAGGTTGATCGAAAACGTATCTCAACGCCAGTCGCGAGGAAAAAGTTCGTGAGCTTTTTGTTCCCGAGACGAATTGATCGGCGTCGCGACAGACAGAATACCGAAATATTCATGGGATTGGAGATTTCCTTGGGAAAAAACTTGCTGTCGTTCAATTCTTCTTTCTCCGACTTTTTGGCAAAAGAAGAAAGAACAGAAGGAAAGGGAAATCCTCGGATTCTTCTTGATGTTAGAATTTTTCTAGTATGGCACGCGCCACTTCCGGTACTTAGCGTATTCCGATTGACCCGTAATACGCTAGTTTCCGACAACTTATGATTAATGCATTGCTCGAACGTTTCCTTAGTTGAATTATCGTGGCTCGATTTGCTATGTCTGATCGATTATGTCGACGATGGACGGACAAGTAAATTTGACAAGTTGACATCTGTTTTAGCATGTAGCGCTAGTAAGACTCATTGATACGTTTGTCATTGATTATCGAATTGCTTTGAGTTCGATTTATTGATTAATTGCTCGACATAATTTTGATCTACTACGTAAATCTTGACGTTTATACGAATGGTCGAGTAACAACTGGCTATTGGGCTGATAAGGTTCCAGTTGAGGCGTTGGTGTTCGAAGTGGTTTTAAATCGCTCCTTGCGAATCAAGAGCATTAGAAGAAACATGTTAAGAAATTGTCATTTCTTTCTCGTTCTATCGACGATCCTAATTTTGTTGGTAAGCGATTGTACTTTAAGAGAGGAAGATTCAATGATAAAAATTTTGTCAAAAATTTCAGTCAATTGTTTCTGTCCCTTTTTAGCATTTTGGTAAGACAGATATTAGGAAGGACTGTCGCAGAGAATCGAAGGTTTCATGGGGTATGCTATACAGTATCTTTAATTACGAAGCCAAAGGCTTCGGTAATGAAGTATTACTATCTTTTGTTGAACGTTTCAGCTGCATTAAGACGGATGAAAGCCGGAGACTTGGAACAGGAAGATCAAAACTTAAAGTGCTACCTCAAGTGCTTCATGATGAGGCACGGTATCTTAGATAAGAACGCGGAAGTAGATGTGCAAAGGGCGCTTCGACATCTACCACGAAGCATGCAAAACTCGTCCAAGAAATTGTTTAACAAGTGTAAATCTGTCCGTGAGTATTTCACGCGTTTTCGTCCTCGATGTAAATTGTGCTATGTAGATGGATATTAAGTTTTTAGGATTGTTAGGTTAACAGCGTTGCACTAAACATGATTCACATACACGATCGCTGAAAATTCTTAAGTTTTATTCAAAATAGGAGACGTTCTACGATCTATGTGCGGGAGTGTAATTTGTTCTACCGGGTCATGATCATTCGTGCGCAATTATTATGATCCTAACATTGAACTACTTACTTTCAGAGAGTGACGATCCTTGCGACAAGGCTTACAAGATGATCAAATGTTACGTAGAACATCACCCAGAGGTAGATACATTTTCATTTGTTCAGAGTTTCTTCGTTTAACAGAGACGAATTCATCCCTATTCGCGTTACAGATTTTGCAGAGCGTCCCTTTCCTCTAGAGCTCTCGTCAGGAGAGCCGCAGGGAGACACTCGAGTATTAAAAAAAAGAAGACGATATTACTCCGCTTTCGCGTAATCATTGTGCGACGAGAGACAAAAGAACGAAATAGTGCTGTATGCATGGTTCAACGTTAAATAAAATTGGAGATGTAGCACGGGATAAATGGTGGGAAGAAAACGATAGCCTTAATTCCTCAACGTATGATTTTTCTCAATCTAATCGGTTAAAAATGCACTATCTTCCTCGGCGTAATTGTTTTCTGACTGTATACAAATGATATATATACTTTTGTAATTCTATCGCTACATCTTACATTTTTAATGCTCGAATGCTAATGATAGGGTGTGACCTTGAATTTACTGTGTCAACTTAGCTGCGGTGGAAGCGTTATTTATTTTTGCTATATACGCGCATGACCGTAAAGGGGTTAATTACGTACGCGAATTCAACTCCTTCAATTCTTCAAAACTTTCAAAACTTCGAGAAAGTTTCGTCCCTCAAGATATTCATCGGCTTAGCGGATGAGGTTTATTCCTTACAGGAACGCGGAAGGAAAATCATTCAGCGAACGATCGAAACTTCCGATAATGTAGCATATTCGCCGAGATATTGTCATCTGGCGGAAATTAACTTCCCTCAACAATGCTATTTTTCTTACCTTTGCCTCTGTAATTCTACAACCTCGTTTACGCGTCCATGTCTCTTACAGGTCGGTATTAACCTTTCTGTAAGCAACCAAAATGTTGCGGTTATTTAACAATCTCAAAACAGCTGATTAGGAACAGTTGATTAGGTAATAACTATGTCTATGATAATACTACTTCCAGCTTTGTCTGATATTGGTTCTCTAAGCCAAAACTCGACTCTGTATCGTTGGTGTACTTCGTCTACATCAGTTATGACGTTAACATCATAATTAACATTTCACACATACAGGATGTTAAAAAAAGGAAGGGTTCGATACTTAAAGGGCTTATGTACTATTATAGGATAAGGGATATATACTATTATAGGATTATTTATTCAGAAATATTCGAAATTAGGATTTCCAATGATTTCTACCCTATACGATAAATTTATTGATAGATGGATCAATTTACAGTGAATTAAATAGGAAACGATGATTATTTAAAGTGAACTAAATACAGTAATGTGATATGACCAAGACAACTAAATTGATAACGCGACTAATCTGAACGAGTTTCGATAGAGCAAGTCATTCAACAAGCAGATGAAAAATACCATCGAAACTCGTTTCTCCCTAAGAGAAAATTAACGTTAATGGGATTTTCGGTAATGTAGTTAACGGACGAAAGAAACACGGCTACTTTGTTCACGGCCAGCAACGTGAATGTACCTCTAACCGACTTCTGAAAACGTGGCTTAGGTCGCGTCTATATTCACCGTGGTGGAAGTAGGTCACACAGTTCTGCCCCATCGGGGTATTAAAACAATCCCTAAGCTGTGCGCGCGGCCGGAAAAAGGTGCGGGGGCCAAGGGGTGGCGTGGAACGGTGGGCGTCAGCCACGGGAAGGGGTAAATAACACACCGAGGGAGGCGGACAACACGCGTAGGAGAAAGAGCAAGGGTGACTCTAATAGGGAAAAAAGAAGGTGGTGCTGCTGAACGGGGGTTATAAGTGGCAAAAGTACTGCGAAAAGCGAAGAGGCTAAACAACCCCGAGGCAAACGACGAAAGATAATGATGCACCAGTCGACGCGTCCTCCTGTTTCTTCTCTTCTATTGGGGTTTTCAACGGGACAATTTGAATGTTCCTTTCCGGAGGATGTTGCGTATGTGTACAGTTACAGGGCACACCCCTTAACAGTTCTTGGAATCATCTGTCCTTTATTGTGGGGTCGTGATTTTTCACACTTCGTCGAATCGAGGTCTCTAACTTTGGTCAAAACAATTTATTTTTCGGCAATTAATGGAGGAAAATAGAAGAGTGGTCGCTATAGAAGGTAGAAATATCGATTTTGTCGGAGGTGCTTAAATTAATCCTACTATGGATTTCGAATCTTTATGGTCCAATCTCATTTTCTTTTATTACGGATTAAGCGTCAATGCAACATCTGGTTTGTAAATTTTTATCGATATCTATTTTATAGTATTTTAATTATCGAAATATTTCTTTCATCGCTATTCGTTCCATTTCAATTCTACGATTTTATCAAATTCAAAGAAATTGAAGTATTTATAACATTGCGAACTATTTTGTGCGTGTGCTTGGTCCTTAATGGATTAAGAGTTCAAGTCTCAAAATTTGGAAATAGTACAATAAATACGATAAATTCTACTTACAACGACTATAAAAAGAGAGACGCGTTCAAAGGAATGCTAATCATCCGTTTCATGAACGACGATATAACTTTTCTAGTCAATGTTGATAAACGTCGGAAAAATAAGCGAATTTTCCAACGTGAGTTGTTTATTGTCTCTCGCGCGTCATGTTCAGAAAATTGCAAGTTTTGCGTGGGTAGAGTGTAAAATACTGGGGAAAAATCAAGCTGGAGCCTGTAGGGGTTGCGCCCGGAATGTAAGATTGCAGATAGGTTCACAGCTTCAGATACATTGAGTCTGCTTTACAAAATACCGTTATTAAAGCGGCGGTACGAGAAAGACAGTTAGGTGGCGAGCTAACCCTGTGATCTAAGGGATCTAGCCGCTAATCCTCGTTGGCCGGATTAATCCGAGCTCACCGAATTTTCCGGCTCGACGGTGCACGGTCGTCGAGAAAAGGAGCGTTCGGCCATTTCCCTTCATACCCGCCGTTCCGTTATCCTTTTATCCAGATGTCTGTGGCATAAACCAGAAAAAAATTTTGTTCGACTCTGCTCGAAAATTCGAGCCACCGGAGAGAAACGTATATTTGGTGGAAGTGATACAGTAAGATTTTCAAATAAAACGTGAAATACTGAAAAATCCTCATCAATTACGTTTTTTAAATTTTGTATCATTTGATAGTACTATTGTATGATTTAGAAAAGTCTGATACTTCAAAAATGGAATGTAGAACTCTATAAAAAAGCCTTTCGTTAGAAAGTAAGAGTACGTAACAATACTTTGTGTAGTCACCGTAGCTGCAGCTAGAACTATTATTCCCTACGCTCACATTTGCAATCTGTATCAATTTTTTTGAGACCAATGTCTATAATCGTCGACAGTGAAGTTCAACCGACGAGTCATAAAATCAAAACTTTAAAAATATAAGTTGGAAATTCTGCAAAGGAAGAACGATTGCTTCTTGTAAGCTTTAAGCACATCTAAGAACTAATTACTGGCTGTGTTAAACGAAGATCGTAATCTTTAACAATCGACCAATTGTATCAACCTTGCCACATCGCTCCCATCAAGTTTATATCCGAGTTTTCTGTCGGTAGTCGATGACGTTGCATTAGGGCTCCGTTTATCTCTGTCGTTGGCCGTGAGAGTGCAGAAACTTCGCAGTAACCGGCTATTTAAAACGTCTTCTCGACGCCCGCGAGAACCAGCCCAGTCGCTAAACACGATCGATCAAAAGGCAGAATCCGATCGTCATGATTCTCTAAAAGAGCTTTCCGTGCATCACCAAGGGATTCTTGATAGCAAACGTTGACGAAGATTTGGTCAGGCGTGCCGATTAAGATGGATCAATGTTTACGGAATCGAGAGAAATAATCCCCGATTCTAAGGGAATTACTCCCAATATTCGAAAGACCATGTATCGGAGAGTCCTGAGGGAATCTCCAAACTGCGAAACTGTACAGCTGTCAAAGGTATGGTTGCTACAGCTACGATGGCTACTGAAAATTATCATTGTTGCTGGGAACGTCAGAAAACGTTCGTTTCGGGCCGCGAGCATTTCGCGCGAACGATCGATTGTTGCGAGTTGGTGAGCGTATTTTCGCTGTAATTCGAAAAGAATGGAATCAATCCACCATAGTTTATCGTTCGCTGGAGCGTTCTCGAATTATCTTTGTTCTCTCGAATAGTTTATCGCTACTCGCGAAGTAACGATATAACATATGATAGTTAATAGCTACTCGAAAAAATAGTCATCCGGAATTACCTCCCAAGTTCCCCTTGATCACCAGAAAGAAAAAGTAGAATTATGGGTTTGATAATGATTTATGGCTGGTTGGTTATCGATAAGAAAGGCGTATACGTCGTACTACGTGTCCCGCAGATGGTCAAGAAATCGCTAGCCTGCAATTAGCCGCGAAAAAGTCGAGCGAAACTTTCCGTGACACGGTGAACGCGTCACGTCTGGTCGTAAACCTGCTTTGTGCGAAGAACGGAATCAGAAAAAAAGGAATTTATGACCGGTCAGAATGGAGCATGGTATTCGATTCGCTGGCGATTCGGGGATGGTGGCGTTACCTGGCGCCTTTCCAACAATGTGTTCACACTTTTTACTCCGCGATAAATTCATGTGCCGCACCCGACTACGTCGATTGCCTGATATTTTCTCAACGCTGTCCGGACCCACCGCTTATCTATGTGTGCATGTGTATTTCGTTAAGACTAATTGATCGTTTAATCGCAATCATTTAATTTTGGTCATTAATTTCCACCGTCTAATTTCTTCCTTTTTCTGTCCTTTGCAAATTATGAGTTTATTGTCCCTTTTTGTGCCATTAATCTTACTGCGGCGCCCTTTTCTACCATTTTTATATTGCTCTTTGAAAAGACCTCTATTATTTCTGATGACTTGACATGGCTTTTATCAGCTACATTCTTTAGTTATCACGAAGTACTTCAAGTATCATCCTGTATCGATAGAGTAAAATCAAAGTGATTCTTTTGATGATTTTCATAAAGAATTCAATAAATCCAAATGTTTTTATCTTATTAAATATTCAAATACTGTTTGCGTGCTCAAAACTCGCAATAGCCTAGGCGTCAACGCTCTCAATATCTTTTCATGTTTGTTTTAACCTGAAGATTACATCGATTTTTAGACCATTCACGACTTACTTGGTTTAATTTGTTTCTGCAATTTGTTTCTATGTCTCTACATTGTAGACATTTATACAAAATTATATTTTAAAAAAAAATGGAATCTAGGGAGAGATCTACTTCGTTTATTAAATATTACAATAAATACCCTATTTTTTGCATAATCTATATATCCCTACATATTATGCACATTTTGTGTATTTTCTCAGTTTCAAATTGCCTGTAAAGGTCGAGCAGATCATATATCGGACTTTGTATGTTTCTAGTGCTGTTCTAGAATTAGAACGAGAGTATGTACTCTGTTTTTGGTATAATTTATATACTCCTACATATTATGCACATTTTGTGTATTTTCTGAGTTTCAAATTTTCCGTAAAGGTCGAGGAAATCATATATCGGACTCCTGTTCTGCTCCTAGCCCTGTTCTAGAATTGGAATGAGAGTATGTACAAATGTATCTACAATTGTACATGTATGTACGTTGAAGATGGAGAAGGAAAATCAAGCAAGATTCGTATCGTTATCTAGTTTTGCCACTAGACAGTGACTCATGAAAGTATTTGAATACTTGCCATGGAGAGCTTTTATGAATATATTATGCTTGTGTTATATGAAACCTTTTGAAATTTCAATAACACCGTAATGAGATTCGAATATCATGATCGCGCTGGTATTGAAATCAATCTGAAAATATACGTCACGGAAGATATACTAATATAAGATATACTAGTGTAATTTTCTCAACATCTTCGAGATTTATTGTATTTCGTACAACGATTACTGTGTATATGTATATGTATGTGTATGTGCGTGTGTGTGTATGAATCTTTGGGGAAGTGAAAATAAAAAATGATACGAATGGATCAACGTGTTTTTGTTTGGCCTTGGCTAATTACAGAAATGTCCCTATTGACTAATCGACTATGGTGAAAAAGCAAGGGATGTGGAGCTGACAGCAGGTAAAAATGTGGCCAAAGAATGAATCAGGGATTTTCTTGACTTGGTCAATGGTGCTGGTTAGGGTCGTGTATCTAAAGAATAAATATTTGTATGTTACTCTACCGATCCTTGATATGTATCAAATTTGTCTCTCAAGTGAAAAAAAATAGTTTATAATATAAATAATCTTCTTAAACTAGTAATTACTGTTGAGAATTGTTCTATAGAACATTGAGGTTTATTAATGTATTTAACTGTTCAAATACTTTAGCAAACATTGTGAAATGTATAATATGTTTGTAATAACTATCTTGTAACTTCGATATATATCTATATTCACATTTTCAGTTTTGTTTTAACCTTTACCAAATACAGTCATGCTACTCGTATCTCATTATATTTTAATATATTTTGTATAACATATAATATTCATAATATGATTTCATAAATGTTCAAATATTTCCATGATAAATACACGTTCAAATTTCTTTCTCTTTTTCTCACTTTGTAACATACTAGAATTTAATTCTGATTGGATAAAAACATGATTCATTAATTAATGAGCGAAACGCAGTATCGCATGTGCGACCCCGATTCTTGTAATGAATTTCGATTTCTCATTCATGCGAATATTATGCATTTGTCAATTGCCCGCGATGGAAGTACATCATGATGTATCTACACCGATGACACGTGTTTAATCACACTTGGATGGGAATCCGTTCGATTATCGGTTACGTTTGAACCGGAGTCGAATCATTTGACGTAAACCAAAACCGCCCGTAGGCGTCATTCGTGCAATTGTAAACATTTTCCATCGATACATTTGCCTTCAAATATTTAACAGAGCGCAAAATAATCAGTTGACACTTTGATCCTGCAGAAACGAAGCGCATTCGTCGGAAAAAAAAATAGAAAAGTAAAGTTTCTGTCTTCAATTACGATCGGCTAGATTATTTTAGTTCGAGGAGGTTCGACGTGTCTTCGAAGGTAATTCAGCGGAAGACCACGTCGAAGATCGTCGGGGAAAATGAAGGGGAAAATGAAATTCTCCCCATTGTACGGGAAGTTTCTCAATCTCGCTGGACGCGACTGTCCTTTTATCACGCCGGTAATTAACTGCCTAACAATTTTTCTCAACTACAACGCTCAATTTAAACTTTATTAATGAAGGGACCACGCCTCATTAAGCCGCCGCCCTTAATGACGAACGACCATCTAATCCTACCACGATTAACGTGTTTACCTCATTTCCCGAACGAGAGCTTCAAAATTTCCAGAATATTTCGCTTATTATACCGCTCGGTTATGACCCGGCTACGATATACAAGTATCGATAAAACGAGGGGCCAAACATTCACGATTCTTCCCTCCAAACTCTAAAGAAAATTTTACGAGTATTCTTAAAACGTTGTTAAAACAAATTCTCCGAAAAGGGGGTTGGTGAATTTATTTATGAGAAAACAGTCGAACCGTGCGGCACTCGAGATCAACGACGATGGTAAAAGCGAAGTTCGACCCAATGTTTTCTAATTGTTGAGATATTCGGTTTCGCCAGTTGTTCGATGAAGCGACGATAATTCGTGCAATTTACAACTAGGAGAAACGGAAAGAAGGAACCTTGCTATGTGCGCGGGCTTGTATATCCGTGTTATATACATTTTCACGTCGGAAATCGTGAACATTAATTTTGCGCCATCTAAAGTTCCCATTCACAGGATTCTAGCGTTTCTGAATCCACCAAGATTTAGAAGTAACTTTATGGATATTTTCGTTTAGGGATTTTTTGAGGCGCATTTGTTGGTTTTGTTTCGGTGTGTTGTATAAAGGGGAGCGATTCATTGTGATACAGAAGCAGGATCAAACATACATATACTGTTATTTTAGCGGATTCTCTCCGCAGCTTCCCCCTTTTTCCTTTTTCTTAGTCACTGCTATTCTTCCTCTCTTTTAGTCGCCGCCAACCTTCCTTTTTCCTTCACCTCTTCCCTTTCTTCCCTTGCCCCATTTTGTTTTTCTCCCTTTCATTTCTATTTTCGATCCTCCTACCATTAGTTTCTTTCCTTTTCCATTCCTCGTTACACCTCATTTCCATCCTTTGCTTTTTTCCTCTAGCTCTCTCCTATCCTTTTTCCTCTTGTTTCCTTCTTTTGCTCTTCACTCTTCCATCTTTCTTCCTTTTCTTTCCTACTCTTCCCACACCTTCTTGCCACTCCTCTTCTCTCTCATTTTTTTTCCGTTTTCAATCTCAAGCGATGAATACATAAGGATTTAGTATACTAACAGCATCATCCGCTACTCTACGTCGACAAACTGTACTATGTGTCTAAAAATACTTAATCTGTCAAATCAACCGCGATTACGACAGGGTGAATGTTCATAAATTGTTCAAGGCGAATTTTATCTGATACCGGTTCCTGAAAATAGGGCCATAAACTTAACGACGAAATTCTCGAGTTCGTCGAACGATGCCCATAAACTCATGCCCTCTCGTTCATTCAACCTCTGCAAACCATCGAAAATGTAATTGCCTCTTTTTGTCGAGCTCGTATTTCCACTTGGTTCCACTCATGCTGGCTATTTCGCGTGTTTCATTCCATCTGGTATAAACGTTTCGCTGCACTTTCCCGATATCGTAACATTCTACCTCTCATCCGACCATATTCCAACTGGAAAATAATATACATGCACACACGTACAAAGATTTATATACACACGTGTCTACGTACATATATCTTCAATTTGCGTGTAATTAAAATATTTTATTGCGTTCGAACGACGATTCGTAAATTACCAATTTCCATCGATTTTTAAAAGTCACGTTTCCCAGAAGATGTTCAATTCACGTGACATACACGTATCATTTCTTGCTACGAAAGATTTCATCGGTCCGTGAAAAGCAATTTAATAATAGATTCGCTCAAGTGGTTCACGCCGAATGGTTCAACCTTGTGACCTGGTTCTCAGGGATGAAAGTCGCGGCAGTCAGCTGTTCGAAAATGTTCATATTGGGCTACATAAGGTGTCCTAGGTCTTAACAGCCAAACTTTGTACGTCTATTCTTTACCTTTCAAAAATAAAGTAATATACACACGCTGTGTATATACAGGCGTATATATACACGCTCAAGTATGATAATTACGACTGATGATATTAACATTGAACAAGTTTCTTTCTTTTTGATCGGTAGGAATTATATCCTCATAAATAATTATGGCTGTAATAAAATAATTATAACGATAACATCGTTCATCACGTAATGAGCGGAAATTGCTTTCAAAGCGCTTAACGATTATTAATAACCGAATTCGGCGATTCACGAGGTAAATTATTTACAAGCAAGAACTGTAATTTTGTTCCGATTTGGATGAAATTTTGTAGGCTTAAAGAACATCTAAAAGCGGGCTTCTTTTTACTTGCGACACCTCAAGTTTACTAAAGGGTGAAACCATACTTCGATATCCGATCCCTTATGGGAATCCGATGGGAGAATATTTATTAATAAAATTAGAATGCTTTTTAACGCGTTAGGAGAAAGTACTAGTCAACAAACGATTCTCGAATATGTATAAAACACCTCCATCTAAAATCTTCCATCCAAAATCCTCTATCTAAATTCTCAGCCAAATTTTAATCCTCAGCTTTCTCTTTGTTAGCTTGACTCAAATAACCGTAATTTACCCTACTGACAAAATCTGACTGTTAAATATTGGGACATCCTGTACAGGGCATGGAATATACGTATGCACCGCAAGATCCTCGAGAACTATACTTCACCAACCGGTTCGTGCATACACAGAACTGTCCCAATAATACCGAAAATATCATCGACATCCACCGAAAATTGATTCAAGTACGCCGTTGCATGGTTCAACGACAACTCTACGTACCGTCATTCAATGCTTCTCTTTCAGTATTTACATATTTTGAGACCTCGAGGAAGATCACCGATTTTTATATCGATTCGACAAAATGCATTTTTCCCCCGTATCCGAAGATAAAATATGACATATGGTAAATGGGATTGCCTCTTATCCCGAGGTAACTGATTTCCTGTGAAACGCGTACGATGTATTTGCTTAGCAATACAAATTTTTCGCCGTGTGACAATTTTAATTGAATTGATTGCGGAGGTTCGTTCGAGTGGAGCACGTAACCCGGGACGAAATCGAGCGGCTGCCAATTGGCGAGCAGACTGCCAACAGAAAAAGATGAAGAGGCTCGATCGGCAGTGCGTTTGTTCGTGTTACGATCTCCGGTTGGACCTTTTCCCGCAAAACCTTCAAAATTCACGGCTTATTCCACAAATTCATCATCTTCTTTAGTTTGTCTTGAAAACCAAAGGAATCCATCATGTGCGATCATTGCGCGTAAGTCTCGAAATTAATTGAAAAACGATTGTAAAATTATTAGGTTGATTTCATAAGTAATATCGGCTCTTATCTTGCATTCTGAATTTCTAAGAATGACAGAATTTGTTTAGAGCCACTTAATGCGTAAAAACTAAAAAGTTCAGCTGCCTCTTTTCATCCTACAGAAAAGTTACGAGCCAGAAGGGGTACGCAGGACAAGTGACGTGCAAATGCGACCAGTGAGTATATATATGTCTTTCTAAGATTCTTCGATCGTTCAAAAGTTCCGTGTTGCAATAAACTTTCGTGTGTTACGTTCACAGCGGCGAGAAGAAGAACGGCGAGGCCAAGGAAAAGGATTTCGGTGGATGTTGTTCGAAGAAGTACGATGACTATATTTTCTACTAATATCCCTAATAATTTTGAAAATGTAGCTATTACTAGAATGCGAGTGTTTATAGGAAATTTAGAGATGTAGAAATGTGCGGAATATAAATAATACGAATATATATATCTCGCGTGTACTGTATTTCAAAAGTGACACAACAAAAACGAGCTTTTCAACAAAAACTAAAATTTATTTGGAAGCTTATAAAAAATAACATTTTTTCATACAATGTTCACGAAAAGAATACACTGTCGCAACCAATGATCGAACATTATTTTTGTAATTTTTATAGTTTTTGAAATTTCCCTCTGATACTATGGTTTTGATGTTTTTCTAGCACAGGGTTGAATTATGTTGAATTGTGACATTTTTGAAATATACACTTTTGTAGTATGAAATATCAAGCGAAAGAAGCCCCCATTCAGGTCCCATTTTTTAAAATTATTATTATTCCATTACTATTTCCATATCCTCCACAAGAATTTGCATAAACATCCGCAGTCTGTTAGTATTTTATACGCTCAGGAGCCACGCTGATTAACTTAATAAATTGAAACGCACAGAAAGATGACAATTACAAACATTATCTTGCAAAATATGGCTTGAAACTTCCAATTATTTGTATCACTTACATTACTGAAAATAAGTCCTTCGATTAAATCGTTAAAACGTTGAATATTAATTACGTACCTGATTACTAAAATTAAGGTCTTCGTGTAAAACGAAATTGATTAGTTCGGCTATCGAAAGTCTCATTTATTAATCGTTATTGCAGCCATTAGTATTTTCAACATTTTATCGTACTTCCGATATTATATGAATACTTCCTGTATGGCCGCCAGCATGAGAAAATTAAAGATGAAGGAACAAAAAAAAAAAAAAAAAATGATAAGATCTAGAATCTTAAGAATGAAATAGGTTAAAAAACAGAATGAAGTTTGGGGCAGCAGAGCGCGGTGGTTTAATCGGACACTTAAGTCGTGCGTTTAATCGAATTACCCGACTGAATGTGCAGAGAGAAAAAGACAATCGGCGGATGTTGCGGAGCTAAATGCTGCGCGGGACCGCAGGAGGAAGGAGGGTGTTGTACCGGAGGTATATCGCCACCACCGAAGGAGAAATTATGCTGTGGCCAAGAAAACTAACCGAGTTTTCTTCCTAAGGAAGCCTTTAAGAAAGAGCTGGCTTCAGAGGGGAAGAGCCAACCGGTAAACATTATAAACGTTAAGCGACGGGCTCGGCGGCCATATAGGTACACGGTAATAGTTCCAAAGGGAATCATTGAATTTACGCGACGAACCATCGTAAATTTTTTCCACCCGGATACACGAACCGACAGAAAGTACTTCACGTAACAAACTATAAATATACTTTCGCAATTCGAAAATGTCGGGTAAGCGAAACCGTAGCATAAAAAGTAAAAAAAAAAAAAAAGAAAAAACAGCGGGAGAAGTTTATTACGAATTTATTGGAATTAGGACATCTTTTGACTTTAAGAATTCTACCATTCCTAGGGAAATAAGATGCAAATTCATGTCGTTTTTCAGAGCGAGAGAGGCAGCCGGTGGGTGTTGCATGTCCGGCTGTTGCAAGGATAAAGCGAAGCAGAAGGAACCGGAAGCTCCCTCGAAATGTTGCGCAGATCGTAAATGATATCTCCCTGTAGATAAATAAAAAAATTCTAAGTCTCTATATCGACCAATGTAATATCACTTCTTCAACAATAAACGATGCTTTGATATATGTATTTACGATTACGTGCATCTCTGTTACTATCGAAACTTGACCTTATACGCATGAGTAGACTGGCGATTTTTATGCATGTGTGGAAAGTTGGAAGATAGAAAATTAAACATGATAGAAGCAATATGTAAAAATGTATAAGTATCTAAAGTGGAGTGATATATATATATATGTCTAAATTCTATAGTTATAGTTAATAAAAATATGAATTTGTACAAACATACGCAGTCTACTACTATCGAAATTATCCGGCAGCACGTGTCATTGAGATTTTAGGGAACCTCCAAATTCTTCGAGTATAATGTGTGATCACTGCAGGTATACTTTTTTCTTTTATAAACTATATGAACGATTTGGTAGAGGAGCGATGCGATTATTTTATTTGATTTATTTCATTATTACTCATGCCCTCGGACTTTTGGGTGACTTCCAGTTATCCGTTACGTTAAACTTAGAATTAATTTTTAACAAACGTTTCAAAATTGACGATTTTTACGATGTGTCATTCTGTTGGAAAATCGTAAGTCGCTTTTAAACATTCAGAACTTTCAAACCACTGCTGGAAGGGGCGGATACCACGACATATTATGAAAGGGACAGACCAACTATCAGTAGCGTGACACCAGCAAGAAATAGCGTGACACCAGCAAGAAATAGCGTGACAACACCAAGAAATAGCATGGCACCTCGATTGTGAGATTACTTCTCCTTACAATTGGAGGGTGGTTCCTAACAAAAGTGATCCTTGATCTAATTTTTATTGCAGAATGTGCATAATTATACGTTCGTGAAAAATTGAAATATTCAAAGATGTACAGGATGAACATGATACGGAAAAATATATAAAATATCCAAAACGAAGTATTTACAATGTTCAAACTATGAAACAAATCGCTATTTAGATCCTATCCTTTTAATTGTTCGAACACACAAAGAAACGCACGAGAATTTTCATTCTCACGATAACTCAGGTCATGGATCATTTTTCATAACACGGATTCCGCGTGTTGTTCTTCTCCTTTCTTTCCACTATAACGCATTATAATTTACATAAAAAATCCACGACTTTGACAAGGGTCGTTTTCGCGTCCAAATTCTTCCCAAGTTTCCTCGTAAAACGAATTTTACGTAGAATGTTTCCATACTGAGCGACATTTCCACGTGGAAAAACTGGTTCCTAGATAATAGAAACATTCGCTATTTACGATAGGCCGTCCGATGTCATCGGCAGAAGTTGCTGTTCATGGAGGCGGACCTGCTGCGATGGAGTGTGTTGCAACCGCGTTGGAAACTGCTGCGCCCCTGAATCGGAAACTCGGTATCGACCGGTTGAAAAACCTGTGCCCACTTATGGCTACGATTATGGCCAGCCGGCGATAGCGAGTTATCCCGTCGGAACGCCCGGTAAGTGCCGTAACATTTGCAACAAATTCACCGTTAATGCCCGTCTCTCTGGCCGAAATTCGGAGGAATCGTCGGCCAAAATCGTGTTCCTAATTGAGCATTTCGTCGTTTTCCGAGACGATCTTCTAGAGGGATAGTTCGCAGGTGGACCCAAGGGGAAATTAGCTTTTCTCTTACTTTCACGCCGTCTTTTTACGAAGAACCTGGTTTTATAAGGATCAAAGACTTAGTATCAAAAATTATCTGCAATTCTCAGAGAACGTACAAGGGACTCTGACTCGGTTTCTTGGAGAAGAAACGAAGTTTCTAGGTCGCCGGTCTGCCACTTCAAACATACATTTTCGTTCCCATCCCTTTTTACAATTAAAATCAACTGTGGAATCTCTCAGCCGGAGTCGAAAGTTTTCTCTGCTTCTTTTGTATTCCTATGGAGAAAGCTCGAGGCTGTTTAAGTTTGCCCACGGACCGTCGTAGCGATAACATCGAAGCACCGGAAAGGGAGGAATTAATTCGCGCGCTATGCAACTCTGATAGGCTCGTCGACGCCGATGCCAAGATGTTAATTCAAACGGGCTTTTGAACAAGCTGTTCGCGAGTTAGCCACCAGGATAATGGAGTTACGCGAATCATCACGAGGTCCGAGCCAATTCGACAGAAGCTTGAAGGAACCGGAATCGATTTACGCAGAGTATCGAACCGGCCGAGTTAACCGGAACCTCGTTGAATCTCTAATCGATTAATCTCGGTCCGCCTTTTTCATCGTATTAACCAAATCGTATCAGTGACGATGGCGATCGATTAGTGAGAAAAGAATTCTTTGCATTATACGTAGCAGTTGTATATATGTAGAGTGAAAGTGGGAATTCGTACGATTAACGAGTGACACCTGTTCACAAGGGCACTTACAGAAGAATGGGATAAAACCTGACACATCACTAGAAAATGATCAATCCTCGTCTGGAACGTTGGACTGTAAAGAATTTATATGCTCAACGTCGTAATAGAAAATGTGTCGTCAAAATAAATAAACAAGCAAAATAATAGCAGTTAAAATAGTCAATGGTAAAAGACCCGATAGATAGTCCCAATTAAAATAGTCAAAGTTAATGAATTCGATATACACATGAATAGTCAGATTTGTGGCGCAACGATATATAAATAAACATTCTATTCCTATATATAACAGATATTCTTTATACGCTATACTATATTATAATATATTAAGTAAAAGCCAATCTGAAATCCAACATTCCTACGATAGTCTAAACAATTTTTCTTATCAGGCGCCATGATGCCAGACAGAGTGCCGTGCCCTACGCGTAAGGAGAAGCTACCTATGTGTTTCGGAGGCGACTGCCAAGATTCCGAATGCACAGGCCAACAGGACGTAACCGAGTCGACACCGAGGCTATCGGAGCGATAGAGAATTAGCTTCGACTGAGAATCTTGATTAAATAAGCATGACCCCGTTCCTGGACGAGACAAAACCTCCAAAATGACAAGTGACGTCGTTAAATTCGAACAAAAAATTCTCAACAACGATTATTATTTCTTTGTGAAACGCGAAACTTCCTCTTTGGCTCCCTACTTCGCATGTATACTCCGAAGGGCGAAATAAAATTTCCCTAGGGATAAAATAAAATAAATTGATTCCTTTCTCCATTGTTTCGTGAGCATAAAGTTAAACGATTATTGCAAGGTAAAAAGCAATTCTTTCGTGGAAGTTAAAGAACAAAGGATGTATTAGAAGGAATGAATAATTATATTTGTAGTAGCTGTTAACTTTGCTGCGGGCTGAATTATTCTATGATCTCTTGTTCCAGCGTTTGCCGTTTGTTCAATGTTCCAACTCCTTCCATTTAGGGGTATTTTAACATTTCTTTGTATCAACTTGCTAATTAAAAAATGAATTCACGAGGAGAAGATTTACGATCATTTGTTTTCTATGGTCAAGAAACGTTATCACTTAAAAGGTTCACATTTCATAATTCTAAAATATAATATTTCAAAGTCTGGTATCTTCGGAAACAATCTATGCCCGTATGATTACTTGAAAGAGTAATTACAAAAAGAAATTCACCCTCTGAATTTCGCTGTAGATGTTGATATTGATAAATCTCTTCTTAGAATGAATTGTTTTATGAGTTTCTAAATGCGGGGTGAATCAAAAAGGTCGCTGATTATCAGAATCCTTGGCCTCGTCTTCCTATTTCATGCTTCATTTCTTCCTGAATATAACGCAAAAAAAGTTACATGAATCGATCACACGACAATATCTTGGAGATGAAAGGAGATATTTTTGAATACAACGTTCGTGCTTAATAATCTCGTAAACTGGATACCTTCGTTAGAGAAAAAATCGTGCCAGCATATTTGGCATTCCATCATTTGCATGAAAACTTTTTTACGTATTCATATACTTTCAGGATCAACTATATCTAAACTGTTCACAGATCAAACTGATTCTAACTCCACTTTTGGAAATCTTTTATATTTTAACGCCAAGCCACTTTGATCGATGTTTATCTTGTCTAATTTTTCTGACTTTCTTTACATTTTGTTTCACGCAGTTAACCGATTTGGCAAATAAGCGGCTTATTATACCAACGTTTCTTGGATCAAATAAATCACGTTAGCTGGCATTCTGGCTGCAGAGAGTTAAAAATATATTAGCGTTGACCATATTGTTATGCACGATCTGCGAAACGGTCGTGACAAAGGATCCGATGAAACGCTAACAAGGAAACGTTTCGGTTTCGATATTCCTCGACGCGCTCCATAAATTTTTTCGTCTGGGATCTTCTAACGAGGCAAATAGCAGCGTAAAGGATAACGATGACGTAAAATGATCGTAATAGCTGTCGTAAAGCAGTAGGCGCTTCATAATTGTATAGCGAACATGAGCATGGGTTAACTGAGCAAATGATCCGTCTTGCCTATACTTTTCTTGGCCTTTCGTCTACATATATAAAACCAAAGAGAAACTAACATTTTTGTGCGACGTGTGTACATCCTTAATGAAACTAGGCTTAGATATAGTGTAACAATTATAGCAAACCATATGTGGGCTAATAAAATAAGTGATACACATATTTTAGTCCTGTGTTTCCCTTGGCCTCTATATAAAATAAAACGAGTGAAAAGAATTTGTCACGTGTTTTTCCTTAACGAAGCCAGAATTAAATGTAATAAACTCAAACGTGGGTTAACTGAACAAATGATCCACCTTTCCTACAGCTTTCATTTCTTGATTCATACACGAAATGAAAAAGAAAAACGAGAAACCAAAAACGAAAAATTTCGTTCCGCCACAATCTTTCGCGTGTTTTTCCCTAACGAAGCTGAAATTAAATGTAATAAACGCCAACGTAGGTTAACCAAGCAAATAATTCACCTTTCTTATAGCCTTTCTTCCTTGCCTACTATATAAAGTAAAGTTAAAGCAAACTGAAAGTTTTTGTTCGGCTGCAAGTCGACGTGTGTTCATTTTTAACGAAGCTAGAATTAATCATCAAGCGATGTCACCTTCCTCATTCGGCGAGATTCACTCAAAGCTATGCCCCAATTCATCCGCCGTCCATTCATCAAAGCACAAGACCCTCTTATCGACTCCAAAATAAGCGGAAACTGGGCCAAAGTACCGACTGGCGACCGTATAGCAACTCGCAAGACATATCTCCTGCAAACAAGACGTCATACGTTCCGCATTTCCACCAGATCTTTCAACCTCCTTCTATACTCCGATGCATCGCCCACTTTCGCCTCGTAGTTGGGAATCCGGAATCATCGCATTTGATTTTCTAATTTGCTAGTCGGGGAAACACGCGTCACGTTGGGTCGCTGTCGAGCTCGAGGAAGACCACAAGACCGGCATTCCCTGCGAAATATCCGCTATCTCTGTCAGACATACTTTAAGCTTTCGCTCTTGACTCCCGCCACAGACTGTCGCGACAGCTTCAATTTGCTTCGAAGCTTTATGCTTTATGCAACCACTGCTATGCTCCTCCGTACATCGAAACAATTTTCCCTTGAAATCGAGAAAAATCCATTGACCATCCTGGACTCGCCGAATTCCGAATTTTTAACGTCGTTGCTAGATCGAATGATAAGAGCGTGTGTGAAGAGGATGCGTGCAGTTGCGAACGGTGCACAACGATTGTGCACAGTGGCTGGACGTAGGTAGAAGTGCGTGAGCATCGGAAGGGCGTCGCGGCGAGGGTGCCGTTGAATGCGGAGCGCACGCGCTACGGGAACAGAGGTTTGGGGCCACGCGGCGGCACCAGTCCGCTCCTCTCAAACCGCGAAACACGTCCCGGCGCCCTCGAGGACGAGAATCGCGAGTGGCCAGCTCTCTCTTTCTTTCCCTCTCCCTCTCTGTCTCTATGTTTCTCCATTGATTCTTTTACATTTTTTTTCCTTACTACAATTAACCGTGAAAGTATACCTGTGAAGAGTAATTCTCGAAGGAGTTCCTGTATCGCGCGTTCATCCGTATCTCCGGAAGTTGTCTCTCGGTATCATGATCCTCTATCACTCGTACGGCCCCCCTCCCCGACAAACACGACGGCAACGAAAGGATCACGACGACGAGCACGACGATCCTGACGTTCCGTTCGTCGACCAGATTCAGCGAAGCGTAGGGCCGCCGTAAGTGCGTGTCGTACAGAGGAAGACAACCTTGAGTCACCGGAACCGCCGTGTGCCACAGTTACACGGTAATTAACGCGTCTTCGGAGTGCTAATATCTATACACATGTCTCCGTGTTTCGTTCGACGTCCCGATTCAGTGTTCCCCTCCAAGAGGAGAAGAAACTTTCGAAAGATCGTGGATACCGTGACGCTCGTTTCTGCTGAAGCACAATAGATGCCTTTGTTCCAGAGGAAGTTGCAAGTAGGAAGACTTACCGGAGAAGTGTTTCTGGAAGGAAGCTATCAGGTTTGCAACTTCTCCGATACGAAGTGAGCAACCTTCGGAGTTAATTAGCCATCCAACGGATCGACCTTTTCTTTACGAGCCCGTTGTGAATGTTAGTGCCACTTCGTTAATTGCAAGCAAATAGACCGTTATCAACATCGTCTTGCAAATTGCATACGACGATCTGTTGGAATCGTAGTTAGTTGTCGGTTTGTCGAGACGTAAATTTACTCTTCCGGTAGATTGGTGGAAATTAGCCCGCGCGCGTGCAAGTTTCCAGTCGACCAGGGTACGTTACTCGGGGACACGACCACGGCTGTTCATTAAGTATTAATCGTTAACGAGTCACCGGTGGCTGGCTGTTCGTTAGCTACTTATACTTCGGTCTTTGAAGGAATTAAAGTTTCTGTCGGTGTTCAACAGTGTTTGATAGCTGTCCCCGGCGATTTTAACGAGAACTCGAGGCTCCCTTTACACAGGGACACGTATCTTGTATTCCGGTCGATCTATCGGTAAACGGCGATCGAACCTCGATTAATTAAAAGTTTTCCACTTGCCCGCGAAATTCTGTTGTTTTCTCGTTATACGAGGCGTTTCGCTTGCGAAGAGGGTCGGAGGATTTGTTCAGAGGCGAAGCCAATAAATGGATCGAAGATTCTTCCGTTGGAGTTTCTATCGAAGAGGTAAACGCCGGATCGAATTGAACATAGATCTGGTATAAGTTGATGAAACGAATCGTTCGGAAATTCGGGGAGGAGAGGGAAGGGGGAGGGGGAGGGGGGCGGAGAAGGAGGAAACTCTTGCTAGCCATCCAATTAACCCGCCTACGATGCGTTCGAAAGAAACTAAAAGAAAGAAAAAACAGATCAATTCGAAACCGACCGGTATCGCCGCTTGCCGTCAAAATAGCTAAACTTCGTTAACGAGAAACTCTGTTTCCTCGATTCCCAAGCCGGGACCTGGGCTTTGTGGAACGACCGCCCGGAGAATCAGCTTTCTTAAGCTTGAAAAGGGTAAACGTCGCCGCCATCCTTTCGTGGGATCCTATTTACCCGAAGGAATCCCTGGTACGCGGCTAAAATTGCCTCTCCCCGAGCTTTACGTCAATTATCTTTCGAAG
Organism: Bombus soroeensis; assembly: GCA_014737365.1. Classification (NCBI taxonomy): domain Eukaryota; kingdom Metazoa; phylum Arthropoda; class Insecta; order Hymenoptera; family Apidae; genus Bombus; species Bombus soroeensis. The sequence goes on from JACXIL010005362.1 coordinate 463,130, forward strand.
ATTGCCGGCGTGGAACGACGCGTAGAAGCGTTGCTCGTGCGAGTCGCGCGCGCGACCGATTGAGGGTCGACACAGACGCGCGCGCTCTGAATTTTCCAGCTGAATCTTGTCGACGGATAATCCGGACATTTCCTTCCGTCCCTCGTTCGTTTCCGTTCGAAACAACTCCCTGGCGCGCCTTTATATCGAGAACGCATTCTTATTCCCGCCCCCACCCACCCCCCCATGAAAGAAAATCGTCCTTTTCACCTTCCTTCCTTTGCTTGTCGTTTCGTTGTTCGTCCGATCGAACACGCACGTTCCATAATATTCGACGTTTGTTAAAGGGGGGACAAACGTTCGCGACGCATCGTTCAACGAACCGGTCGGAAAGAGGATGGGAAAACGCACGAGACGCTGAACAAGGAAAATATCGAGGGAGAAGTACGAAACTGTTTCGAACGTGGAGGCATCGATTGGTTACGATCGATATCACGGAAGAGAAAGAAGCTTCGTTCTCTTCGTGGTGAAGCTCTTTCCGCTTGTCTCTCCAAGGAACGATCCCCTACGGGGCTTATACGAGTTTATACGTGGTGTATTTAATCGCAGAATCAAGACGCTGATTCAGTTTCTCGTTTATCGCGTTATTCTGGTGAATGATCGACCATGGGAGAAGAATAAACCGGAACACGGATGTATGCAGCCGGTTTCACGTGTTAATTAAGGATCATCCATTTACGGTGACTGCAGTGTTAGCGTTTTCTCTGTGCTAAGTAAACTGTTCCAAATTGAACGTATCCACGGATGGGAGGACCGATTAGCCCGGACTGAATTATTTTCGGGTTTAATTGTGAGTCTCTTAATTGGACCCTACGGAACGATAAATCCGTGTGGCAGAAGTAACGGCTGCAGGCTACTACACGGAAGGCTCTGTACGCTGAACGAAGCTGTAAACGCGTGCGTGGGATTCTGACGTCAGGTAAGAATATTTTTTTTCTCAGCCAATTCTCTCCATTACGCTCTCTCACTTTCGGTTTCCGATACTTCGCGATAGTATTCATTTCACGTTCTCGTGCGTCGCGAATCATTGTCGTTGCGTGATTATCCTCGATTAGAGGTTCACGCGAATCGTTCAAGGGAGCTTTTGAATTATTCGCGTGCCGTTAACCCTTTGCGGCGCGACGACATTTTTCCCTAACGACGGCTCGTTTCGCTTTGGACAAAAAGCGAAACCCTTGCCGATGAATTTCAATGAGAATTCGCACGCTATTCTACGCCATTGTAAAGGGTAGAAAATCATACGGAGTTAAACTACGTAGATCACACTGTGTTGATTAGCGAAACACGATTTAACGCGACATTACGTGTTCTCTGTTCGATCGCGATGTATTATCTCCGGACTAGATTATATTGGATAAACAACTTTATTTCTTTGCATAATTCTGTCTTTATCGATGGTCTCGGTTCTGTACTGCATTATGCAAAAGAGACAGGGGCTTTTATCCAGAAATTGGGGAACCGATAGGAAACGCCAAGCCTGTGAATCACGTGAGAGAGAGGAGAAACTCGCCGCTACAAAGAGAGGAATGCTATCTTTTACGCTTCATACCGACGAGTGCTCTTGAGGGTGACGTTCCAGATTTTTTGCGACGATAGCGTTGATAATGAAGCGATAGGGAAAATCGTTTTCGTGGTTCCATTAGCTTGGATCAGTCTAATATCGTGGGCGTAGCGCCAATCGGGTTAAGGGAATCTCGTGCACAAACGTTCATTCAACAATAATTTTTCAACGGAATTTGCTGTAAATATTCACCACCGTTTCTAAATATTAGACTTCTTGCAAAATGTAAGATCAACCCGAGAAATAGTTGGGGAATTATTGAAATTTTTTAAAATCCTTATCTTGCTTGAAATTTTATGAAAACATAGGTAAAGATTATGGAATCTTAAGATACATAAAGAATTCATATATTCGATGTTATAAAAATCTCATCTTTACTTGTAGTTCGTTAAAATTTCTTCTCGTTTATATCCGCTATGTTTCTGGATCATTATTTTATCTCGATGACAGCGTAATAAAACGGCGAAGAATTCGGAATTAACAATTTGAAGATTAATCACTTCTTTGTCGTCAAGGTTTCTACCATTTCTAGTACCAAGCAGAGAAGATACATACTCTTAACTTTTTATAGGAAATAAATATTAATGATTTCGTGACATATGACGACGTTTGATATGTGAAATTTTCAATGTGCTGTCTTTCGTTGATCCTCTCTCGTGAAACATTCAGTTAATCAACTCTGGCAGTCGTATTATTGATCATTTTATCATATTTCTCCTTATTTAACTCCTATTTATTAAATTTCTTCGAATGTCGTTTATATTAAGAAACTGGCAACTAACACGTATAATTCTTAATTCGTCGTGTTTCTCTCGCAAGCCTTGCAAATGTATTGCTTGAAAATACAATTTTGATTTTTTTAGCGACAGTTTCAAAGTCAAGATTTATTATAAAATCGTATGAATATATCGTATTAATTTTTCCAGTTTATAAAATCCTTTAGTTCGGTTTGTCTGTCCGATGCAATAAAATCGTTCGTAACAGTGACTTTCTTTTGTGCAGCGTATTTTTATACATTTTTTAATGCTAAATCATAATTATCATATCTCATATGAAGCCTAATATCCTGATGCTTATAAACGAGATTCTACTTGTATATTATATATACGTACTCATATAATATAAATGTTGAAACAGTTCTCACAGTGCAAATGCATCTGTAGAACCTGCAAATTCATAGCAAAATTTTCGGTAGTCTCTGGGATGGTGAAATTTTCTGGCTGGCAAACAGCGAGATTAGCCGGTCCCGATCCCGAGTTTACAAGGTCCTGTGGCTCATTCGACGCCCGATAAAGCGTACTACATGCACGCAGCTCGTCGCAGAGAGCAAACACGCCACCGAGGGAGAAGCGAAATTTGAGTCACCGTAGATTTATGCTATCCAGGCGGCCGTTTTTCGAACTGTTAATAATCAACATTGACGCGTTTCGCTCCTTTTTTCATCCTCTATGGAGATGCATATAACCGTATGAGATATTCGCGACGGAAATTCTTCGTCGGTCAAATATGTCAATTCCGTTTATATGTCCATAAGATGCTTTTTACTTATTTTAACGTGTAAATTCACCCCCTGAAATATAAACATGTATTTATGGTTCACCCTGTACTCTTCCCTTGCCTTCTCAGAGGAATATTTAACACTGGAACTACCGATAGTTGACACGAAGCTATTTCTACCAAAACCAGTCAAGATGATTGGTTTTTAAAAATACCTAATAATAGAATATTTGCATATTTATTGATTTATTACTTTTTTACAGAAGGAAGTCCATTTTATGTAGTACATTTTTGATATTTTGATATATAATCCATCTGGGACCATGATCCCTAAACGAGAGTTCACATATTTATAAAATTGTAGAACCGGTGATTTTGAATGGTGTGGTATTTCTAGCGTTAGCATCTAGCGATCGATCTGGAATTTTCCTGATAACTGATATCATCATATTGAATGATACGCAGTCAAAATTTAAAAAACATGTGGGAACTTTTAGAGAACGAGGAAACTGGTTAATTGGGGTTCGATAAACAGATTGCAGCACCCTTTTACTCTTTGACAAGTATCAGTCATTTTCACTGGTATTGGTATAAATAGCCTCGATACGAAATTGTTTTGAGTTTGAATACATAAAAAACAAAATAAAATTCATTATATTATTCTTTTAGTTATCGTTGCGAAAGTCATTACATCATTGCGGAAAGAAAATATAATATGAAGTAGGAATTTTAAAATACAATTGTAAAACCAGTTTATTTGACTAATGTGGTAGTTCTAGTGTTAAGAGAGTGTTTTTAATACATCGTACCAATTTCGCTGGGAGCAACCAGATCGTAATGGCACTTTCAATTAACTACGCGTAATTGAGGATAATTGCTGTTAATAAACATGCCGGTGCGACTGCGTAACCAGTGTTCTTGGGTTACTTAGTTCGCCACCCTTCTACTTCCTACGGGTGCCAAGAAACGATGAAATCTGACGGCGCGGAATGGAAGGGCGGATAAAAATCCTGACTTCTCGTCCAAATATTTCATCTCGTGTCAGGTGAATTAACGAGGATCACCTCGCGAATCCAACGGCGAGTAGCGCCGTTATAATTTCAGCTCTCCGGTCAGTTACCAGTTTGGCGTGACTGTCAATTAACGAATTCGTATGATTCATTCTGGTTTGCGCTCGCGAGATGGGAGAACGTTCACTTCCCAAAGTCTCGGCTGATTTATCGTTCTAATCTTCCGTTTAATATTCCTAAGGATCCCGTTTCAAGAGTTTATTCCTCGGTCGCATTAGCATAAGACAGCGGGGGATAATTTGTGCGTGCAGCGTCAGAAACGCAAATTGAAAGCAGAGACAATTTTAAATTAACTTTGGAAGCATCCTTGGAAACGATAAGCTCGAATACATCGTTCGCCGTGAAATTGGAAACGCGCGCCAACGAAATAAATCACGTATTCCCTCTTCGTTCTCTTTGTGTCGTTTCCCTGAAATTGCAGCTACAAACTTTCCAAAGTTAAAACTGCGGTTATATTTCCATATAATTCCCGAGCTTCTGTTAATCCGTGCAACTTCCGTTCGAAACAATTTTTCGAGCATCGTGAAAAATTACAGAGGAGTAAAGTTTCGAGTCGAGCGCACGGCGTGTCTAACACCAAACGGTACGATTTCCCTTACGCGGCTGTATTTGCAGGGATGACGGCATGGCTAGGCAAAGGAATGCGGGTCTGATTGATTACTTCTACTAGAATTAATACAATTATGAAAATAAGTGTCGTACGAAAATATTCGAACGCTAATAGAGAACGCTGATAATTTTGAAACAAATCTGAAAATGTATATACTTGCTGGTTTGGCATGAAACGTGATAATTAACCTAGGTTATCAAGGAAACGCCTAATCGATCACAGTGTTGTACTTATCCAAAATTGAGATACGATGCGCGTATTATGGCTAACGAAGGCATTTGTGCGCTCACATACATTTTTTAGACGTATGTTCTACACAGCATTTTAAAATTCATAAGCACTGCATCACGAGTCATGATTATGGTATTCGTATTGATAAAATTCGAAACGAGTTTGAAAATGTATATAGAAGTTACAAGATATTTGTTGGAAACACATACTTTGAGAAGATCACTAAAATATTTCAACAGCTAATTATCCACCATATTAATGAAACTATCTTTAGAATTCGATGTATGTTTAAGACTACTATTCATGCTGTATACTAATTTTCCATCAAGTATGTACATGTTCGCGATAAATGTCTTTTACGTACATTTTCCGATTGCTTCCAAATTATACTATCATAAACGCGAACAGCCTTGTCTCGTTACAGTGATAAGGAAATTTCAAAAAGTACTGTGCGATGCACATAGTGTATTGCCGCAAGAATTCTGTGTTAAATGTTCGAATACTTTTGCAAACCACTGTACTAATACGATCATATGGCAACGAATGGCGGTGAGTTATAGAGAGCAGTATTTCCCTTGCCCCTGTATCACCCTATCTCTGTACTATACACGCTTTTTCACCGATCTCGCTCTTTCATCAAAGGCTCTACTATTTGGGGTAATAAAAAGCATCGAAAAGATATACAAATTCGACATTCAATCTGCCTCCGTTCCATGAAACATCGCAAAATCAGGCTCGGGTAAAGTTGAATAAAATCCAGGTTTCACTGACTTTGCCTCGAGAGTTCTTTCAATAATCATCTCTGGAATAAGCGCCCTTTAAAATCGGGTCGCAGGAACGTGTTCAGATTTACGAACGATTCTCCGGTGCGGAACTTGAAATTCCTATCTCCACTGACACGAGGGGAACTGCAGCCACTTGTGCTTTTACTCCCTCGTTTTTCCTATCCTTCCTTTCACTGTTGTTTTTCTATCGAAGAAACAAGCAGAATGTATGGGAACTCGATAAAATGCACACGTGATAAACAGAGGACTACAGGGTGTCACAATAATCATGTTATGATCGGCAAGAGGAGAGGAGGGAGGATTTTGCGTGAAGAGATAATTTGGGAATATAGAATAGAATGTTTCCATACGATGATTCGTCTTTAAGAAAGTCGTGTTTGAAAAAGATGAAAGAGATGAACTTAATTCCTGGCTGAATACGAGTGAACAATTGGCAGGATGTTATTCGGTATGTGAAAATAAGTAAGAGATATAAAGTAATATTTTCTTCGATCAGGACCACGTTCTCACGAAAATGGAATGCATTCTCGACGAATTTTCGAATTCAACGTTCTCGAACATGGTTTAAAATAAAAAAAAAAAAAGATCGTGTTACACACTTTCCTTTCAGTCCTGTTCAGTCCGCAATTAGCAGAGTTGGTGTGTACTCGAGTAATTTTCTTGGAAAGGAAGCACCGTGTGAAAACAACGCCATCTCATATCATCTACACTTTCGATTTACTTTTTCAATTTATTTGTTCACCTTGTCGATTCTATGTTCTACGATTATCAGACACCCTGTATCCAACAACGTTACCAAACGCTGCGTTGGATCGATTCTGTTATTCCCTTTATCGGGAATCGTATTTCATTAGCCGAGAGAAAAACCAAGCGTGTTTCATTCACCAGTTTCCGAACAGTTGCAGCATGCGGGGATCGACTTTAAATCGTTCGCCTAAATCGAAACGGAAACGGAAGCTGGCCACCAGTACAGCGGCGAGAGAAAAGGCACTCGACGACGAACCGATGGCTGGCCACTGACACTGGATGACTTCCGGTTTACATGGAACGGCTGACCAATCAGCCGGCAATCTTTCAATTGGCACCGGCCGTAATTGAGCAGCTCGTAGATCCCTCGTTGTCCTCAACAGTTCCCTTAACAGCCAGTAATCGTTGATTCTTAGCCAGCTCTGTTACGATAACACGGATTTATCGTAATGAACGCGCAGTTTTAGTGCGGGTTCTTCTAACGCGTATCGCGGTACCATGAAATTTTATGCCGGTCGGATTACTCAGAGAACGTTGTAATATCTCCTCTTACCTTGAAAAGACGCTTAAGCCAAGTCCTGTAGCGCATTGAAACTTTTCAAAGTATCTTTTTCCATGAGTTAGACGTTCTAAGTATTCTTTAGTTGCGAGTTTGAAAATTCTCCTCCTCAGAGTTACATTATCGTACATTTTTACTAAACGCATTTACTGAGCGCATTTTTATGAAATATTTACGCGGACATTTCGACGAAAAAACATAAAGAACCGTCGTTACTAGCGATGGACTCAAGTACGTCGCAGGTAGATTTTAACATTAGCCAACTACATTAGAATCCTCTATTAATACTTTAAAAGAGAAAAAAGGAAACAATACTTTCAAGTATATTCGCGTTTAAACGCGACAGATTCGAATTCCCTGTGAACACTTCGTAGAATCGAATATTGATCGAATAGGTTTGAAATTGGATGAGCATTCTAGCGAAAATTCTCCATTCTGTTAAGATCACTTTACTTGGTTATCAACGAGATCCATTAAAAAGATAATAAAATTTTGTTTATTACATAGTTGTAAGTACAAACGATAAATTATTGTACAATTTATAGGATATATAGTACTTTTCTGATTCTCATAACTCCATTAATATCTACATGTATTTCTAAGAATTTCCATTTATTCTAATATCAAAGTACATACTTATACTGATTCCAAGGTTCAAAAACAGCTTGTGGAGGCCGAATATGTACTTTGCAAGTTTAACGAATGAATGAACCATTAGGTACACGTCGTGCGTACTGTTCGAACCCTATAAAATGAACCTTCGATTTGGTTCAGATTTATAAGTACATATGAAACTTAGTCCCATCGCTACTCCTTTCACATGTTTTGAAAAGTGTTTCGTTGTATGTATTAACTGCGTAGCGCACTACAGGGAGAAAAATTCTGGTTCCAGTTTGTTCCACGTAAAATGTTTATGACGAATAATTCGACAATGTGAAAGCAAGAGGGTTCGCGTGGATCGTGTTCGCAGAACGGGCAGCTTTTAACATGGGCGGTGAAACAGGGCTTACACAAGCTGGCTCGTATCTCGGAACAACGGGACACAGTATACACGTTGGAAGCTTTGAACGGAAACGGTTTCATAAGTCCATGTGTTTTATAAGTTTTCTCGGCTAAATTAATCTCAGGATTCCTTTCGACGTATCGTTCAAGGAAAACTCGACAACGGAGGGATTTCTTTCGGCTTACCCGCACCATTCTTTCGGCCATTCTTTTGGCCGATTGAATAGCATGGCGCCTTTTCCAAGTTGCGTCTGAACCGTAGATCGATTCGATGCCCGAAAACTCGTCAAATAAATTATTCCGCCTGGTGGCAATACGGGAAGAGGAAACGGACAGAGAAAAGATGTTGTATAGATAAAATCGAGCTCCCAGGGAGCATGTTTAGTTGATTGAATCTGTTCTCGATCCTCATGAAAATTCCATGGGAGCGTACATCGAGAGATCAACGTGGATACAGGAAAAACACGTGGCTCTTAACGAAACCATTTTGAAACCCTTTATCGTTTGCAGTAGAACTATCTTGCTTCCAGCACGATCCCAGTGTCTTTTCTCGCTATTTCTCTTCGAGATATCGGTTACGCTAGACTTAGAAACTATCAACGAATGGTCGACGAACGTCGTTTTCAAGAAACGGTGGAGGGAAAGCAATAACTTCACCAGTTTCCAACGCCATCATAATCGCCCATGGAAGTCTTTCGACGGCACGAGATCGCGGGCTTTGGCCTCTCTATTCTATCTGAGATTAACGATCTGACCGTGCCAAGAACAGCATCGACCATTAATCGTATTTGTTCAACGGATAGCGATCGATGGTTCAACGTTACAACGTAGAATCGGCTAGAGAAGAGGTGATCGTACGGGGAAATATTAAAGAGGAGAGAAAAACAAAAAGCACGTTTTATGGAATATGGCGAGGGAGCAAACATGTCTAGATAAGCCGATAAACACAGGGCAGACAGAAACCCTTGAGGCTTCTAAGAAAACGCAGTTAAAATCTGATGTACGAGGGGAGACATAAACGTCGCAATAAATTCCTTGGCTGTACGCACGGTTAAGGGTAAACAAGCGGCACTGACCCCGCGCCTGTTTTATAGTGTCCCATACGCATCGATAACACACGTTTAACCATTTTGCGTATCGATCTCGCCGCGATGAATAAATGCATTGAGTTCAACCCCTTCTCGTTGCGATCCAGATAAAAGCACGTATACGTCCAGTTTTATCGCACGTTTTACCCTAGAAATTGTTCGAGACCATATAAAACACATTCGGAACTCCTCGTAGACATCCACCCACTGATTCTTCCTACACCTTATTCTTTTTTTTTTATTTTCTGGTCATCTGGCTGCTGCTATTTTCTCCTGAAACGCGTTACACGCGATTAACATATTAATAACGCGTAACGTGTAACACGATAGAAACGAAGCAACCCTTTTCTAATTTATCCGGAATGACACACACAGGGGAGGAAATATATATCATCGTATGACAGCGCGTGACAGCTCACGAGAAACTTTTGCATGCAAATGCAGTCGAATTTTTGACTCGGTATCTCACTTTCTCCTCGCTTGTACACTTTTTATCCGTATCCTACGGGAGAATTCCGATAAGATCTCTCTGGTTGACGCGCAGTCAGAATAGGAATTAGGTTTCTACACCAACATTATCCGAACACTTTCCCTTTTCCTTTTTCTTCTCCCTTCGACTACGCGTCGCCGATACCTACGTTTTATCGTTTCTAACGGGCGATACATGGATTGAGATCCCCTTTCAAATATTTGTCCAGAAATTTAGATAGAAACGTGGCGCCTTTGATGTCACCGTGTTTAGAAAAGCATTTCTTTCGATGATTTTCCTTAATTTCGAACGTATTTCGATTACTACAATGACGAATCACAATTGTTGACGCGTGTCGTACAATTTATAGTTGGACCGATTTACTTAGTTGGAAGACAAAACTACACTATCGCTCGTAACTCTACCCAAATCTGATTAATATGTAATTTAACTAACTTCTTTCAATAGCGTTCTTCTGCTCCAATTCTGACGAGTAGACGTTTAAATTAAACGAGTATTCTCTTTAAAACGAATATTCGATGTCGTCATCATGTGTCTTCTTTTTCTCTGAAATGCAACGTCCGATTATGTTTCACAGGTTTATGCTCTTGTCAGTTCATTACGACATTAATTACTTCTATCGATCAACTATAAAAATTGACTGCATTTAGCTTTTTCGTTTAATAAAAACCAATAATAACATAGAACATACGTTGAAATGGCAAATAAGTTATAGGTCAGTTTAATATCAGCATCGTCGATTTTAAAATAACAGAATAGAACGCTTTTAAATAACGAGTTAAGGGCGTTAAAGGGTTAAAGATCCAGATCGATTATTTTAATCCTACGCGTGATGAAATTCGCACGATAGCTTACAAATGTGTAAACAGGTGTAGCAAGAGCTAGGGATGCTTGATGAATTCGAGGAAAAAATGTGTAAATTCGTTAAGTTACCAGCGAGTGGCGAGAAAAGCCTGGATAAATCTTCTCATAAACCGATACTTTGGCACGGTTTGCTGGCGCGAAGGTACGCGACTTGCGTGACAAGCGTACACCTACTTCGTTACCTGAGCGAATATTTTTTCCAACGTCGGCCACGGCTTCCACACGACCTCTGTGCGCCGAGCGAGGGGAAGAAAGGTCGTTTATAAAAAGCGCGGCTTCTAACGTGTAAGTAATTGCGTACACGCTTCACGGTTAACGCCAGCAATTGGTGTGCGTGCGATCTTACATCTCTAATGGAGACCTGTTTACCTCGGTCACCGAGATCTTGGCCTCGCAGCCCCGACGTGCTGCAAGATCGTCGACAAACCAATGTCTCGGGTTTTTCTCGGCACACATATTTTCCACGCTGTTTTATATCACGCTATTTTAAATACTAAACACAAAATGTTAAAAATAAATGGCTAAAAGTATAAACAAAACGCTTTTAATCAAGAGTGAATCGATCGCGTAACAAGTCTACATTGTTAAATAATACATTCTGTAATTACTGATGGTTGCTGCATTGCGACACGCGTATATACCAGCTCGTCCATGTGTTTGCCATTACTACAAATATCACGGCAGCATCTCTGATACAATTTTTCATCTCTAACCGCTAATGGCCCATAAGTTATTCAACTGAACCGAACAGCGGTACGCCAAGTACTCACAGTAGAAATAGGCCGGCACTGGTCAGACGTAGCGTTCCGATTTATCTTAGGCCCTGGCTTTCGTTTGTCCGTCGAGCAAATAATCCATCAGACGCGTCATTTAGCGATGAGCTCAAGTACGTGGCAAGTAGCTACTAGATTAGAACTAGGATTAGAATACTCTGTGAGTATTTCGAAAAAATGAAGCAGTACTTTTAAATGGATTCAGATCCAAGTGTTTCGAATCTGTCGCTTCTATGAGTATTTTGAAAACTGAACAAAATATTCTCAAGTAGAATCGAATATGTTGGTCGAATAGATTCGAGACGTTATGAGCATCTTAACAGAAACCGCTATTGTGATTTTGTATAAAATATTCTACGTCGAACATAGTTTCTAATTAGTTGCAAATGCAAACGATAAAATAAAATTTCTAACATACACGATGCCTTTATCGTTCTTATGACTCGATTACGCGTACGTACTCGTAAGAGTTTCGATTCATTCTAACGTCCAAGTAGTTGTAAGTAGATTTCCGAAACTTGCGAGTCGAACTCCATTTACCCGAACTTCACTTACTGGAATGAAATTTTAGTTCATGTTCGATTGATTGAGCTTTTGCGAGTCGAATTCGCTTATTTGGATGCGAGCACCTCTTACGATGAACGAAAAAATAATAGGAAGTAGCAGAGATTGAACTTCTATTATATGAACTCCAATTACGTATAAACTCTTTGCCCTTCCATATTCCGTCGATCCTCATTCTTAGGTTCGAAAACAGTTTGCGAAGATCGTCGAATATCTCTCAATTAGATACAACGAACGAACCATTACGCGTTACGAGTAATATCCCAACCCTGTGAAGTGAAGCTTGTTCATTAGGATTCCATTCAGATTTATATATCGAACTTGATCCCGTCACTAACATCCCATCACCAACGTCATTATCAATTTGCCAGACTAAGTTATTCTCCCATTAATACGGATAATCGCTGTTCCAATATATTTTTACGATGGCCCGTGTCACCCCTATTTTTACCGCTGAGATTACGCCATTTCCATCGCGTAATCCTATGTGTTGTTCACCCTGTCGGGAGGCCACCGCTAGTAAAAAGCGTCGACACGAGTCGTCTCCCCCCATCGGTTACAATAAGCGGATTATCAATCTCTCGAGGATGTCCACAACGATTACGGGGAGTTCTTGTCAGAGGTTTTTTTTCGTGGATAATATCCGAGCGAGTCTGCATTGACTTTATGATCTATAAATCGTGCCGATATGCTTTCGAGTTGGGCAGCTTCCCATCTTTTTATTGATATTAGACTACAGGTTTCAAAGTTTGCTCTCTCCGAGCAGACTCTAAAGATTCCCCTAAGAGGCTTGCGTCGTGAAGCGAACCGAGCTTTAAGTCCGAGACTTAGTCGCAATATTTCTTCGCAGTCGATAGACTTCATCGCCACACCGTATTGGTTCAATTTACCTTTCATGTAAGTTTAAGGGTTCGAAGGGCGTGGATTTTTCAAGACAAACGAAAACGCTTCAATTGCTGAACGCTGACCGTTCGTTACCTTCTCGTAGGAAACGAAAAGGAATAGCTAGAGTATTGATAACTTGGCGAGGGCGGGCCGGTCGTAAACCAAAGTTTTAACTCGCGACATACGGCAAGCTACGTCTTCCAGGATGCTCATTGCCAACCGCAAACGGACGAAGGATAACCACCACGTTATAATAGATTAAAGTCTAATTGAAGATAAAGACGAAACGGTGTCCGAGCGTCCGATATCCACAAGAGAGCGTCAAAAATCGCATTTTAGAATCGCAGCGTACACGACCAGAATAAATGTATTTCTATAATAAAAAAATTGCCAAAGAAAATTATTTACGAGTCTAAGAAACATTCAAAAGTATTCGTACACCCCATATAAAAGACACTTTTATCCCAATAAAAAACCCTATAAAATTTCGCTATAAAATTGGTATACTCGATGGCAAGACAGCTAAGAACTAGTTTATCATTGTTGTTATATGTCCCTATACATTCTATTCTGTACACTCTGTGAATTTTTGCATCCTCAAATCTCCCTTAAATGCCTAAAAATCCGCATTCTATTTGTCACACGACTTAATTGTTTGAAGTAACAAAGACTGGCAGACAATGACAGTATCTAAAAGACCATGATTTATATAATTTGGCTGACGTTGTGACGCTTCAATGGCGTCGGCTAAAGTGATAGGAGAATCCTCGAGATACCAACATGGATTTCTTCGACGCGCCGATAATAGGTTGGAGCACACGGCTAAAAGGATTTATCGGGGCTCGTATATCGTTCGCATACGCGACAAAATCGCGGACTAGAGCTTCTTGTTTGGCCCAGGAAGGATTTATGGCTGGGTTTGGCCGAAAGTAGAAAAGGAAATACGCGAGTTACATGGTGGAGGACTAAGCCGAAACAGTAGATCAAAAACGGGATTGATTACGAAGCGAGTAATTCCAGCAGGATCTTTCAATTATCCTCAGCTCCAAGCTCGTAATTTTCATGGAGATCAGTGGAGTTAGGCAATTTCCGCGAATATAGTTTTCACTATGGTCGCGAATGGATCGAATAGGGTTCTCGACGTAAAAATTCAGGTGTGGATTACGAGAAATATATAGTTTTATACCTGCGAGTAAATTTACTGCTCAAACTTTCTGCAGAGAGGAAGTAAAACATACGAAATCTTTGTTTGAAATAAATTTTATTGGATATCAGAAGAAAATGGTATCGTAAGGTATATTTAAATGTCATTATATTTAAAACGTCATGTTTGGGTATTATCCGAATAAAATATTTGAGAAATGATTATTTGAATAATGTATGATATTATTTGATTAGATATTATTTTGTGATGATTACGCGTTATTTTACTTGAACAAGCAATTGAATTTTGTAAAAATTATTCTATTATGTCGTTTAGTTATCAGGTAAATGAATTTTTTACTTTGTTTGGTACTTTGTATTTCCATAAATGTTTACCAAAATGATATCTCGAATAATTTCTGATTCTATCGTACCAGCGCGTGCCAGAAATACCGATTTCTTCGTAGTGTGTCATACACGTAAGCTCAGACATATTATTCAAGGTTAATTGGAATTAGAGCAATTCGGAGTAAATGTTGTAAAATAATTCGCGTTCATATTGTTCACGGCGTGAATGTATGCAAAAGAGGATATTTAAAATTCAAATGAATATTAAAATCCAAATTATTTGTTTTTTTATTCCAAAGGGTTAACTAAAATACAAACAAAGTTATAACATTCGCTACGTTATTTCTACAATGAAAATAAAACGAAGATATTTCTAAAGTAACATTTTATCATTTTTTTACTTCTATTTTAAGTAAAACATACTCAACCTTGTGCCAAGTATAAAACACAGAGTGCGAGGGGAGGAACAGAAAAAGAGTAAGGAAATGGTAAAGATCATGCGAGCAAGATACTGCGAGATCGCAAATACTGGATATTCTTAGAAGATTAATGACTCTTATCCGAGGACATTCGATGCAAACAAATCGTATTTCCTGTTAGGAAGCGTCCTCTAGCACGATGGACGAAAGAGAAATTTTTCGACGCGTGGAAAAATGCTAGTCGTGCTAAAGTATCGAGTTTTTCTGGCCGTTTGCCGCGTATCGATCACGATGAATCTCGTTCATCCGTAAGGATCAAGTTCAACGAAGGCCTTCTTCGTCGCTTGCAGCAACGATATCGAGCGTCCAAGGGTAGCGAACTGTAGATGCCAACGATAATCACTACTAAACGACGAACGTCTGCAAATAGCCAGCTAGCTGCGCTCTAAAGGACCGACCGTAAATAATACATACGTCAACAACTTGTACATGTCGGGGAAGAAAAGCAACTACGGTATTGTGTGTCTGGTTGTTAACCCGATTCTTTTCAATCCCCTCCATCGACGTTTCATTCGCCCACAGGGCACGAAACAGATGTGGCCGCCGATTCGGGTCACTTCTCGGATCACTTTTTGTTCGTTTCATTTCGACCCGTGCGGAATATTATAAGAAGCAAAAAATTGGTACAATTGCGGCAAAGAAGCAATTTGATTTCGTTGATTTGACGGAAGGATAATTGGTTGATTGCAATGGATACGACGATAGAAACTACTAATTTGTGGAAATTTATTATAAACGATAACAGTTTAGTAAGTATGGCAACAAGAAACGATGGTGAATATTGTTAGTGAAATAATTAATCGGGTGGAATATTGTGTTCAATTAGATTCGTAAAAGATAACGATTCGTTATGGAATCGTTAACAGGACTCGATAAAATAACCACATATGAAACATGATATATTATAGCAGAAGAAATATAGCAGGTATAATTGAAAATCCAATGCTACTATCAAAATTAATTAAAGCAGCGGATATTATAAATTTTACTACGACAGCGAAGTTTTCAAGCCAAGATTACAAACCAGATAATAATAATTGTTTAAGTACAGATTTAATATCTTCGTAATGATTTATGGGGTTTACCTCATTTCTCTGTAAATATCCTAATAAATGAAAATACATTTACAAGGACTAAAATTAACTAATATCGATTTGTATCTATTAATTTTTAATTTTTTGATTACACAAGTTTCTGATTAAAGGACGACCTAATTAAAACCACGTTCATGCAACCATGTACCTGTCATTTTATATCTACTTTACATCTGCATAATGCACCACTCAATACATATACAGTGGCTAAATATACAAACATACAAAGAATATCTGTACATATCCTTATTTTCCAATGAAGCGTTTTTTTCTGT
Source organism: Bombus soroeensis (assembly GCA_014737365.1). Taxonomy (NCBI): domain Eukaryota; kingdom Metazoa; phylum Arthropoda; class Insecta; order Hymenoptera; family Apidae; genus Bombus; species Bombus soroeensis. The sequence continues at coordinate 479,234 of JACXIL010005362.1, forward strand.
ATCAACTTCTGTATCTCATTTTTATTCTACATACGAATTTTTCCAATCATGGAGAAGCATTACTACACGATACGAAATTTAATATACTTAGACCTAATTAATTACTGTGCTACTTGAAATATTCCAATTATAGTTGCCGAAAGGAAGACTGATGTATTCCAATGATCTGTGTATTATGATACCAATGTAACGTGCTATAATAAATAAAATGCTATACAAATAAATGCTTTTTGTAGTCACTATACCGATAACGATCCAGGCAACTACTCGCTTTTGAAAAGTTCTTTCTCAAGTGTTCAGATTTTTCTCCGTCGATACTTTAACTTGTCACTGGTATCAAGATCGGAGAAAGGGCCGAGGTTGATCGATGAGGGACGTTCTTCCAAAGACAGCTACCATTTTCTACGCTATCTATATTACCTCTTACACTTATCTATTTCTACCGAGCGTACTTTGCTACCTACCGAGACTTTATCGAAGCGTATGTTTTAGATATATACAACGTCCTGTCAGCTTGTTAGCGCGAATGAATATGGATTATCCGGACAACAGTGCCATGACAAAGGCGGAAATGTCGTATCGGCAGGTTTCGATCGATCGATTCTTTCCGCCGCTGCAACAGCGTTGAGCAGCGTCGTACAATATTTGCATCGAAGAAACATTGCGGTACAACGTGGCTACGATTTTGCACGTTCGCCCCGATATTCCGCAGGGATTGCGGGATATGTTCGTAAATGGAAATAGTTACTGGCCCGTGTATAACTGTTGTGTTGGGTTCATTCAGGTTTAAGCTTCCGCATAGACAATTACGTTTTAATTAAAATTATCCCGAAATCTGATCGAGTGGCTGCATCATACGTTTGGTTAGGCATGAACATTCGTACCGGCGCGGCGGCGCCAGAATCCCCGCGGTTGGACCGCATTATCTCCCGAAGGCAATGGCGATTGAGATTTATAATCGTGGAAGATATCGTCGTACGTGAGCGTTCCGCCTGATCATGCTGGTGTTCACTCTGTAAAAGGTTAAACGAGCAGTATTTTCGAGTGGGCATCGTGTGACCTACGTTTACGAGCCACCCTTTCGAACCTTTTAATTCTTCCAGCGGTAAAAGCCAATTTTCAATACGGCCTTATCGACACGTGACCCACGCTGTTGTTCGAAAGCATGTGGTGTTTGTTCATTTTTGATAAAACGTGACATAGTTAGAAAATTAGAACGACTTCAGCTGGTACAAATGATTTCTTCGCAAGTGGCGGTATAAATATGATTTAGAAGACAATTTTATATTTTTAGATGGAGTATCCAATATTTTGTGCTGGGATTGTTCGGTACAGTTGTCAATTCTAAGAATAAAAACAATTACCCACATCCTCGCTCAAAAATCTTGAGACAGTTACTGCGTTTGCTTCAAAATTGGGCAAACGTAAGTGACAGCAAAACTATATGATCGAGTATCATTTAACTTGATATTCTACATAACAAAGAAAAATAAAATGTGAAGCATAAAATACTAATGGAAAGGATACAAGCTGATGTAAAGTTCTTCATTTACATGAAATATCGAAACTTTATTCAAAATAAGCAATATTCTGAGATTTTTTAGCGCAAAGATACGCTTACCGCAAAACTTACTATTCGTCAGATATTTGTCTTTGTTCATTCTATTATTTACTTTCATTGCGAAATACGTTTATATGTTTGAAATTACGAAGATATTTTAAAGTAGCAGACAGAGTTGATGAGGCTCTCTCTTACTTGCAATAATTTCAAAGTACCCAAATACTTGTGGTCGGTAGTGCACTTATGAATTGCACTGTATATCTCAAGCTTTAATCAACTTCCACCTCTATCCGCTGTGCGAAGCGAAATACGGTTCAATTTTCGAAACGATTAGACCCGTTCCAGGTACTCGGAGATACCACCATCGTCGTAAAAAGATGTTACCTATTAAAAGTTCACAGCAGTGGTTCATCCGTGTTTTCACGAAGGCGTCACGATACGGTCGTGAGATACGATTCCGGAATAAGCTTGGATGCACGGGGCGCGGCGCGGCAATTCAATTAAAGGGCCGGAAATAAAAATAGACGACACGGATTTTCTCGTTTCTCGTAGCATCTATGGCGACATCGATTATCGATAAATTCGCCAGCGTAAATTTTCGCGTGGTTTTTTGCTCGAGCGCTTTATCCAATCTCGAGCTCGGCAAATTTTTCTTCGTTTCGCGAGCCGCTGTCTTCGGAAGCCCGCGAAACGCAACAGGTGATATTTTGAGAAACTCGTTAGCGACCTAATCGTGTAATTGTTTGCTCAGAATCTCGCGAGCCAATCGATCCCTCTTTGCTTCGCATCGAGCGAAGACGATTCCTTTTATAGAACTCGCCTTTGGTATCCGACAAAGGAACAAAAGTCTCAGATCTCGACAAGTTCTATGGGTTACTCTCTCATTGATCTTATTTCTTTCATCCTATTTTATTACTCTGGACTCTGGTACATTTACAACGTGCCGCTCTTCAGACATTTCCTCCACTGAATCTCTTTCAGAAGGGATCGTGTACGATCGACAGCGACGTTCTATATAAAGTACCGCTGCAATATCACGAGGCAGCATAAAATTTTAGCTTGCACGAAATTCCGCGAGAGGTATTCTGCTCGCGTGTTCGAGATGTCCTGCTAACTCGTCGAAACGTATCTCGGATTAGGAATCAACGTATCCGCGATTTCGCGCGGCACGACGGACAAAAATAATATCGGTAGAATCGTCCGAATCGATATTTTGGACGCGCACGAATGTAATACGAAACACTTCCCGCCGTGCTATCTGTTTAATTCTCCGTCATCACTAGACGGAGTAAGACGCTGGTCGAGGAAGAAGGAAGATCTTCCTAGTAGATTTCAACTCCCTGCTAGTTACGTCCATAGTAAGACGTCAGGGAACACGCTGGCTTCTTTCCAAAATCAGCTCAAAGCACACGAAAGCTGGAACGGAACGACGCGTTTGGATTCATAGTTGCCGCAGTAATTGTTACAAATTATTCGTGACACTTTTTGCGAAAGAGCAATGGCGCCTTCAAGGAACTGCCTTTGACCGCGCCTTTTACCATTCCAGTTATCCGATTCACGCTTCGACGATCAACGCTTCTTTCCCTAATTTATTCGAGCTTCTTCGACTGGTGTGGTTCCATATCGATTAAACGACCATCGCAGACCGCGCATTCGACTTCATCCCTCTCGTGAATCCGCTTTCTCAGCGCGACGATTGCGTTCCTACTCCGACTGATTTCGTTTCCCGGAGAATTTCTCGAGAACGTATTCCAATTCAATTCTCCTTTTGCTTCTATAGCCAGCACGGCGTTTCCCGCTATTTCCATGATTTCGGTATAGGCATCATAGATGCTTCTCCTTCTTCGTGGAACTTCATCCTCGAGCAAAGTGGAAGACAAATACAAGCTATAGGTATACAGTGGAAGCAGCCACCAGGCGGCCAATCCTTTTGGGACGTTCTCGAGTTTTCCTCGACGTACTTTTAAACAGAACTTAAGGCAAGATCCAACTTCGAACTTTGAAACTTAACAACCCTCTCTCGATCGACAATTTCTAGAAACTCCACATCTCAATTATATAGACGTACAATAATTATTAGGACATCTTTATATAAAATGTAACGATTGATATAAACTAACAAGGAAACAATTAACGAGTTTACGTTCATACGAGATAACGATGCAAGAATTCGTAACACCTACTCACACGAGTTACGAGATGAACATAACGTATCAAAAATTACACATGTTGGTACTCAGCGTCCTCTAACTTATCAGGCTGAAAAAGTTTCGTATAAAACAGATGGACGAATAAACAGCGATGAAAGGGGAAAGAACAGATATAAAAGAGAGTCGATAGGGTTGTAAGTTTGAAGTGTAAACTTTTTTTTTATACTTTCGATGAATCTCTCGCGGGGAAACAATACTTCTCTGGCTACAAATTACGAGAGATCTTATTCCCAGCTTCCAATTTATCTCGGCGAGGCGAAACGTTCTTTTGACCACGCCACTATCTTTGATCTATTGAGAAACAGACAAGAATACCTTGTTTCAAGCAACGTCGTTCAATTAGAGAAGGTCGACAGCCATTGATTCACGTTTCCACCAATTTCTCATGCTGTCCTGAACACGAGTTTTAATCAACTCTAAGTAATTTCGGCAGGTCGATTTGATATACATATGTAGTTCACTTTGAAGCATTTACACCCACATATGATCACGTTTTATGATAAATCTATTAAATTGAATGAGATTTGAACTAGTGTGTTAAAGATTATGTATTTCTAAAAGGGTGTTTTGAACGCGTAAAGATATGAATATGTTTTAGAAATTTATTTCTTATTTATTCTTTATTTCATTCTTTATCACAAAAAGGATACTATTTAAATATATTATTTAAAAAATATATTACATTATCAAAAAAATTGTCAAATTCATAAATTAATAAGTAAATTGATTTTCACGGATCAGTACAATGCTTATAGGTGTAGTTGCAGTATCGACATGATTTTGGTTCACAGATTTTGGCTGTCTGATTTAAAAAAAAAAGAATGTAATATTAATAAAGAATATTGCATACGTCAATGCATGTCAAGAGTATTTTTATGTTTAAAAAAAAGTGACAGAATTAAGCTATCTGAAACGAGAAAGTGACATTTTACGTACAAAGTGCCACCTTTTTTTAGTGAATAAAAACGCGGAAAATAAAAGGATAAAAAAATAGCTTGTCGAAGATAGTTTTATGAGCGACGTGTATACCACTGAAAAATTATTGAAAATTGTTAGTTATCGGGTCAACGGACTTCAAAATTGAGTTTCGAGAAAAATGGGAAAGGCAAATGTGTTTCAACGAAACACTGATCGCGCAATTTGGACTGTAATTGACAATTTCCAGAATTTCCCAATGGAATTTTCACAGAATATATCACGAAATATACACTTGTACTAAATATCTTGTAATTTCTATATATATATTCAGAATTATTGTAAAATGTGCCAATGATATTATGATAGTCAAATCTCACTACAATGCTAATGAAATTTCGTACTGTTTCCTATAATGCCGATAATACAATTAATAAAAAGTATTTACAAGTGTTCGAGTAATTTTGTGAGCCGATATATACGAATAAACAAAAGTTTCTAATAAACATAAGTTGCCCCTGTCGTTGAACGAAGATGGTTCTATCGTTTATCGTTTACCGTACTCGTGCCTTTTCGCGAGAATATTTTCCACAGTCCATCTACGATGCTCCACCAGTAACATCGCTCGAAATATCTCGTCTCGAATTTTTGCAGAAGCCAGAACCAATCGGTAATGAATATTTTAATTAGCGGATTTTGCCGATACTCTGCAAGAAACGCTGTTCGTCAGCACGATTCTGAATTTTACGATCGTATTCCTTCATAATTCATACGACTGCCTCCCTACATGTATACGATTCTCTGTGTGCCATATTTTTGGCCTTTCCTAGTCGAATTTCAGACTTTATCCTCGTTATCTAATCGTATTTGTGCAGTCTCTGCAGACATCTCTTGCTTGCATTATGCGGAAAGGCTGTCGTTTAGATAGACGACGATGTTGGCGTCAGATAACTCGTTTCATATGCTATCGATGAACGTAGTGCGCCATGAAGGACGTATACCGCGAATTCTATGCAACATCAAGATTCACGGAATTGGTACGGGCACCATCAGTAGATAGATCTTCGAGTTTCGATTCCACTGAACGTACTACGTTTGCGACTAAACTATAACGCGAACGACACGTACACTCCCGTTCATAAGTAAGGACGGTTGCTTATTTCTAACACGATCTGTTTTAGTTATAAAATGACAAGGGGTACCGTCGATAAATAATGATTGGTAATTGTCGAAAGGACGCATTTATGAAAAATTTGGAGATGCGAAAATGTACATGATATGCAAAAATACATTAAGTTTCGAGAGTGAAGTACATGTCATAATATTTAATGAGTGAAAGAGATCTCCGGTTGGATTCCACCTTTTTAATTATGTTAACGAAAATAGTTTGGTTTCTATTGGTTACGTTCTGTATCGTTATTTTATTATTACCAGCTGATAAACTTGATTTTAAAAGACCAACAGACGTACAATAAGATATTAACACGTACAAAAATGAAATGAGTTACGAACTGTTCTTCATCTCCAGACTATTTAATGTCTAAAATATAAATCAGATACGTAAGAAAGGTTTTTCGAAAGCCATGAAATTTATTATTTCTTCGATCCAAAAGAAGATGCTAGATATCATTTTCTCATTAACCCATATACCTTTACTATCATACCCATGTCCTGTTGTTACAAATCAACTAAAGCCTGCGAATACTTATGAATAGTAATGTACATGCAACTCCAAATACGTATTCCGAAATCGACCAATTTTCGTAGTTCATGAATTCCTAAAACCCCGTTCTATTTCCGTGAACAAAAACGACTGCACTTTGAGAATGTCCTAGAGTTTCAGGCTGTTAATACGCGTATCGATGATCGGGTAATTTCTTATGCAAGGTCTACCCCAAGGAAGTCTACCCCAAGCTCGGTTCATTAATTTTGCAGGAAGTTGAGAAAGTAAAGAGCCAAAGACTCGAGAAAGGACTAACTTCAATATATAATTCAATTTTCAAGTATCTTCGTTTCGCTCACTTCTCTCAAAAAATGTCATCCCATTGATTTTCACTGAGATCACACGTTTCAATCGTCGTTTGAACTTTTCTCCTCCTTTCCTGAATTACGCTCACGCATGTAACGATATTCGATGTATCGAGACCTTAAATCAGCGGGGCAAAAAGCTTTGAACGTTTAGAACGTGACAAGCAAAGGTTCCTCGGCAGTGTCTCGTTCAGGCGTGTGACACAATTAAAATAATGGTCATATGTCACGCTCATCGACCAGTATTCTCTGGCTCACGCGCAATTTAACATAAAAATAATGAAAAATAACGTGGAACGATTCAAAGGATAAACGTGACCGAGCATAGAGACATCCAATTTCTGCCAAGAGTAATCGGATAGGTTCTCTTTGACTCTTTTATTTCGCTATTTCACTACCGCTATTTTTTTTTCTTTTTATACCTTTCAAATATCGTGGCTTTTACGTTCCGAATGTTAAAAGACACGTTAAATATTTCGAAAAAAGTAAGTTAAAAAGCTGGTACGCTCCAAGGAAGCGATATAGTAAAGTTTTAAGGTGAAACGTTAAGTAGAGTCAGCAATTAGCGGACTGAAAACCATGGCTGTGTAGGTTAAGATTTTGAGAACGTATTTCAATCTTGATGTTTGTATCATCCCTCTATTTCCATAATTAATTAGATTATAATTTTTCGCTCTGCTGCAATAGCAGTTTTATGATTTGATAAAACACGTCGAATTTCTTTCCTCGTAGTAGATACTCTTAACAAGAACGTATTATTTAAAAACAAATTTCTTCTTTTTTGATATAGTTAATGACTGATTATATGACAAAATTGAACGGCTGAAATTGATAAAATTTGAAATGGATCTGAAAATGTATATAGAAATTGTAAGATAATTATACTTTTATATAATTTTTATATAATTTCAATGGAAAATTACTATACAGCATGAATAGTAGTCTTAATCATACAGTTAAAGATGGTCTCACTATATTGTGTCCTATTGATATAGTAAATAATTGTCTGTTCAAATACCTCGATGATCTTTGCAGAGTATGTGATTCCAATAAATATCTTCTAACTAATAAACAGTTTCAAACTTGACTTTTATAATCACGGTAGCCGTGTCTCATTGCAGTGCTAACGAAATTTCAAAAAATGTCGTGTTATGCAAATAATATATTCATGAGCAAATTCCGTGGTAAGTTTTCGACTACCTTGGTGATTCGTCGTAAACCGTTTCCTTCAAGTACACTCAAGGTAAAAAGTACCGAGTAGAAATTGAACAACAGGAATCAACAAGACGAATACGTTACGAGCTCGCTGGAAAATCATCCGCACTGTCGAAGTTTATTAGACCGTGACGCCAATCACTCCGCGTCCTCGATAAATTCGTTTCGTTGCAACCCGTAATTGCATTTGTGTTGCAACAACGACATTGTTCCCTCGGTCCATGCTTTCCCTCTCATTTTACCTTTTTCTTATTTTTTAGCCGGATGCTAACAATGAAATTATCTTTCATTCGAAGAAGCACAGAGCCACCCCTGTACCGCGTGGAAAATCGAATCGAACGCACACCACTTTGCCCTCAAGGGAGATCCACCGTCGCTGTAACGGTGTCCATGTAACGGTAACCAATTGTCTTCTGGTTACAATCGTTTTTCCTCTAAAAAAGCGATCGCAAACCGCTGCGCAACTTCCACGAAAATTATGGACGTACGGGAAAGGAGCTACACCAGCAGCCTCTCGCGCGAAATTAGATTTATATCCGCGCAAAACATTTCGCTATTGTTCGGGGAACCCGACAAAAAGCGATCACGTAATTACACGGCAAATTAAAAGTCACCGGTCGTACGGACGCGCGTACAATACGTTTCGTCGGAAAGGTTTCTTGCCAACTTTTCGACAATGTTTAGAACGAATCGATATTTTCATGCGACAAAAGTGTCACTGCGTTGCAGGAACCGCGTTATTCAGACTCGAAAGTCACTGTTCCGGCCAAATAAATTTAAATCGAAGACTATTTGACAATTAGTTTTCACCGTATTAAAGTGTTTTTGGATAGAAATTGACTAGAAAATGCGTATTTTTCAGTGAATTACTAAGATTCCTAATATGATAATCAATATCGGTATCTGATATGAAAATCAGTAAATGAATTTAAATCGAACATCGAATTAAGGTCATATGTAATAGGAATCTCGTCTTTTTTTTTTTTTTTTTAATCATTTGAAGCGATATTGAAACGTTTATCGATAGAAATTTATTCTAAAATACACTGCAACGAATCACTAAATTTCTTAATGTAATGTTCAAGAGTAGTAAAACAGTTAGTCAGACGATGTTGGAATTTCGTGAAAAGGAAATCGACACGATCGAAACGAACGCGATGGAACACGAAAAAATACTTGGAGTCGATTCATCCCCCCGGGTTCCTAAATCATCCACTGAAGCGGAACCGTGTCGTCGTCGTCGACATTGTCGTTGCGTGACCGAAGAAAAGTCAATACGATCTGAACGGAACATCCCATGTAATTGAATTTCCGGCATTACTCGCGAGTTTAACATTTACTTCACGTTTGCGTGAAATAGTGTTCCCTCCTTTCGAGACATTCGCCGAGACACATACGCAAAATGATAGTTATATGGGGAGATCAGACTCTGTTACGCTCGATTTCACGTTCGACACCTACGTATCCGACAATATCCGACGGAACAGTCAGTTTGATATCAAGACTGAGCGAAGATCTCGTTGAGACGTCGATTGTTCTTTTTCGCTCGATCGGATCTTACCCCCTGTTTCCCACTATCTTTTTCTCAGACGATCTCTCGATATCGAGAAAAGGATTCCCCAGTCACCGTCCCGAAATTAAATTCCCATTTCTGACTTTTCATTCGCGCAAAATACCAGCTTGTCGCAAAAGTTTCGCGACTCCAACTTCATTTTCCGCGTCTTGGGCTCGGTTATCGGAGCTGCAAATCGAATTGAATCGAATCGCTATCAATCGTTAAACTCAATTACCAATCGGAATTCGTACAGCTAGACGAAATGAATTGCAAATGGCACGGTCAATGGGACTTTCCCTGTTAATTTGCTTGCATTCTTCACGCGTTACCCCGGATGGATAAAATCAAGAGGCAAATCCAAGCGGTAAACGTTAAAGTTCCGCGCGACCACGCCTGTTTACAGATTCTCGCTACATAGTTGCGAGTTCGGATTGTATTTGCACTCAGGAAAATGTTTGCATTCGGTGCAACAAAAATCACTAGCTGTTTCGTACAAAAAACAGACTGATTCCGTACAGGTGAAAAATATACTTCGGCTAATATTTACAGGTGTAATATTTACTTTACGATAAATTCTCCTCAGCTATTGCCAATAGGACCGATCTTCACTCACCGTATCTTACGCTATATTCGATATGATGAATCGAATCCAAAGGAAAATTCAATTCCTTTCTTCTATATTTTTCTAACGTACATATAACAAAATTCGTTCTTGTTATCTTCTATACACTTTGATATTTGCATTAATGTTATTTGTAATTTTTCTGTAACTGCTAACTGTAATTTTCTTCCTTATCTGATTCTAGAACAGATTATAGTTAAAGCAAAAGCGACGTCAGCTTTTACGTCTGATGGAGGAAAGCTGAGCTCCTCTTAATGAAAACACCTCCTATTTCAGTTGGAATTTGATTCTACCTTAGAAATCGAAAATGTAAAACAATGGGGAACCTGATATACGTATTTATTGTTAATCTATTAAGGATCAAACGATATACGTATATGGTTTATCATAATGTTATAAACGCTTCAACTTTTTGTTTCACAACACTTTTCGTAAAATGGCAGAACCTAGGTGGAAGAAATAATAACGAAAATACTACGAAGTATGTACATGTATATAACAATGGTACTATTTCTATAATAGTAATAATAATACCTAATTATATAATGAGACTGCATTGCGATCTTAATTGGTTGAACAAAATTGCAAATAAAACGTTACGTTAACGCGACGTTAGCTCTTAACGGGTTACAAATGCAACGAGTAGGTAATAATCGTATGCATTTGAAACTTTACAGCTTAACTACAATTTCATCTGCACTGCCTTAATAACGCCGTTAACGTTTCATATCTCGGAAATGATATCCTACAAGGATCACGATTAATCAGTGGCGAGATTCGAGCGGAGTCGTAAGAATGGTTGTTACCAGAACCGTGATCCGAGCAAGGAAAGCTCGATTAGCGTGTCAGCGACAACGCTAATGCAGCTGGAATTGAAAGTTGCTCGCCTGGCTGTTTGTTCTCGTGCTATCACGTTACTCTAGCATTTTCAATTCTGGCACTTACTCATTTTGCTTGAGCTCCTCGTGGAAGAACGCGTTCGAGTTAGTTCAAACAGAATCAAAGGAAAAAAAAAGAGAAGAACGTTCTAATGGATCGGAAGCGACGTCAGCGTTTACGTCTAGTGGAGGAGAGCCAAGCTCCCTTAACGAAAGCGCCTTCTATTCCAGCTACAAGGCTAATCGATCACGCTTATCCTTTAAATCTATAAAGGCGATAAAAGATTGCGTTTATCGTGAAACGTCAGACCTGCACCTTCGCTATAATTTCACCGGTTAAACAGGTTTCTGGGTTGATAAATTACGATCGTGCTACGGACGTAGTTCCTCCATCTCGAATCGAAAGAAGATGAAACTGATGGAAAGAGCCGGAAGATAACGGTTTCTAATTTGTCCCAGTCGAAACACATCTCTGTCTCCATGCTCTTGTCGTCGTCCCTCTTTCTTTCACGTCAAACCGATTCCCATTCGTTCAACGATTGGTAAAAATTGACTGATGCCTGATCGAGCTTCCATTTATCACGACTAAACGATAAATTCGAATCAGTCAGGCCAAACACCACGGACGACTCGAACGTTAATGGCTTCATGGACAACAACAGGGTGCGATATCGTCGCGAACCATGCACTCTGTCCACACGCATCCAGGATAATGGGATATCTTTGACATTCGAACAAAGCCATCGCTGCCCTCTGCCAAGCATCGGGAATATCCTTTGCAAAAGACAAGGCCGAATTCCCAAACACGGGACACTGTCCGACCGACTGTCATAGAATTGCGACGAAATAACGCATTCCTTTCGCGCGCCATCGCTTTGTTCTCTGAGACGACACCGCGTTGACTCTAACCTCTCACCTCCCGGACAGGATATCGTTCGCAAACCTAGACGCGCCAGCAACTCGAAACCGAAGTTATCTTCCAGAGTAGAACTGTTTTGATTGCAATGTCACGCCATGAGAATTACTCCGACGTCGTATGTTTTGAGAGAAATGTTTCGCGATTGTTGCAACGCTGATCGATAGATCCAAATTGCTTACGGAACGACGAACAAATTTCCCTGGCATTCTAATCGCTATTTAATTAGTTAGCTCCGCCGACGATAGGAATTTCGCAGCGACGCGTGCATCGATCGATTTAAATTCTCCGCGAATTTGCTTGATACGTGCGGCGCGAATTGAATAAAGGAGGGTGAAGTTTCTCCCGCGACTGCTATGCGCTCTTCCCCAAAATATGCGCTTTTGAAACTTTTAAATATACGAAGGAAAATTTGGTTAAAATACCGAAGTACGTACAGTCAATAATTACTTTTATTTTAACCCAATTACTTGTCGTCCTATTTGTCTTTCTATAATAAATCTTCTTATTAAAGCGCATAAAGACAAGACCCTTGAAATCAAAATCATAGAACTACCGAATATCGTAAAACGATCTCATCGATAAATAAGATAAAGTACTGCTAAACATAGCATCGAAACACTCTTCAATTAACCTATATTTCAAACCTAACGATCTATTTCCCTGCAACGTCATCTGACCCTGAATACAGTTCTCTGAATAGGTACCCGAAACACATAAGACGTTAAATATTGCAATTTTATCGGGATTATTGAACAGTTGGCGAAGAGTTAAACGGACAAAACTGAGAACAGACAAGAACAGTAACTGCGGAAGATCTGATCGATTCATAGTGCAGTACTGGAACAAGCCGCGAGGCATCTATTCAAGCACACACTCGGTCGATTTAATACCCTAATCTCGTAGACGCCAATGGTAGGCAAAGTTCCGCCAAGTACTCTCCAAGTAGTCCGATTCGGGGCATACACGTGTCAGAAATCATAAGCTCGATCGTATTTCCTTCAAACTCAAACTGTATCCAACAAATCTTCGTGTAAAATCAGTACGTCTACTCACGATGAAGTCAAAGTGCTAGGTTTAGCTCCGTGGTCCGCGGTTTCGTCCGCGCATGAAATAAGTAAAATGATTATAGATATCAATAGTAACGAAACTAAAACTTTAACGAGTCTACAAACAATTTGGTGGAAACGATATTTTGTACTCGCGTAGTAAAGATTAAAAATGCCCGTCATCGGTGGACCATAGTGGTCAACCTCAACGTTCCTATGACTTCTGCTGCATCTAACTTCATCGCCATACGGACATTTCATGTACTATTGAAGTATTATGTTCGCGGTAACTCTTCTATCTTTGTTTAAGAAACTAGCTAAAGACTACTCCAAAGACTAAACCATACAAGTCCATATCATTCTCTCAAGACGTTAAGGTTAACTGTACATACTATGCGACATAAAACTTACGCTTTCGTGTAAAGAGCAGTACTACAGTAAAAAATGAAGTACGTAATAAAGACACGAAGAAATGGCATTTACACGATAAAGAAATTACATATCTGCTAATATGCGAGCAATACTTTTATCGGAGTATGCGTGTAATTTACAATTCATATTCTACACCACATACAAAAATTCCATTGAAAAGAAAAAGTGTGTTAAAACTTTTCAGTAAGAGTCTACGTGATTGACTAATCTCTGTTCGTATCTTTTGACGTGTCGCATAATTACTTTTCCGGTCAGTTCGATTCGTGCTCTTTTTTAAGATCTTTCTTGGCTACGAAAATGTTAACATTCGTTTACTCTTGTATCACCCTGTATGTGAAAATTCAAGGGCTTCGAAAATTAAGCGACTAATTTGACAAAGTGGTATTCGGCTAGCCCTGGGAACGTTGAAAGTCAAGAATAAACGAGGTCGGTTCGTTTTCGGTGTAAACGGGCAGAGCTCGGCCGGTGTTCGATACGCGACGACGTTGCAAGGTTTATCGGCCCTGACACGTGTTACGACTACGGATTCGACGGCTACGATGACGTAGGAAGGGTGTGAACGAGACAAAATCCGAGGCTCCGGACCGGAGGCCACGCTACATCCCAGCGTCGATCGTTGGACGATCGAAACCCCTTTGATCAAGTAGCGGTAAACATTCTCCCAGGTCACGGATGAAAGCTCGGCCCTGTTTCCAGCCTCCGGTCTGGCCACGAAATCACAAACCTCTCTGTTCGCCACCTGCTCACTCCCTCTTTCTCTCTCTTTCGCATGCCTCTTTATGACACTTTTCCCCTAACTAAATATAGAGCCGGGATACTGCACGTCGGCGAAAAATTGCTAAATCGTTCGTAGAACGAAACGTTCTTGTGAACACCGCCGCAAAATGATCGACAATTACGCAGACCGCACTTGTGTATTTAGAGCCTGAAGGAAATACGAATTGGCAAAATAAAAGTCGAAACATAAGATGATTTTTCCTTTCGCTAGTTGACACAAACAGAGTTATTATTATTATTAATTAATCGTACGACGGATTACTTTCGCTTTCGTTTTACATGTACAACGAATTACGGAAATATTTTCAGTATTGTTGCTGTTGACTTCAGTATTCATGTTATAACAAGAATTTCATAATTTATATGTAGAATATCTATGCCAATTGGAAGCCTGATTGCTCCGATATACATTCTCTTTAATAAGAATTGTGGAACTTGTTCTGAAACTTGTATTTCAACAGTTATTTTTCTCGATGCAGTTTATATCAATTAATAGCTTAAATACTCTCATTGAGCTTCATTGAGCCTCATTGAGTCTCTTGAGTCGTTAAAGTTGTACAATAATCGTAAAATCGTATAATCCCTGTATTTGCCATTAATTATCATCATAATATTCAATAAAGCATTGGTTAATTACCATACTTAACCTGCTTTCTGCACACACATATTCGTACCTGTTCTAACACGATTTCGATATCAACTTCTCTAATGAGCAAACGCATATACTCGTACTACTCATACGATATACAATATCAATGTTGCAGAATTTTCTTTGATTCAACTAGCGAGAAAATCGTAAAATATACGTAGAAGCGAAGGAAAGTGCTGGAGCATTTGCTTCACGACGCAATTGTAATAAAAACCGACAGCTTTCCGATGATACCGGAGAAACGCAGCTTTATGTCTTCAGTCTCTTACGTACTAACCAACCACGAGCTTTCTTACCAATCTTCCTTCGCCTGTTTCAGATCCTCTGAAAGATGCGACGACTCGTTAAAGCCGTCTAGTCGAAGCGACGAAACCTTCCACGTCGCAATCGTTCGAATCCCAACAACTACAATCGTATTCCCGAAACGAACTAAGGAAACACAGATAATCAACGCAAAGAAACTCGCGAAGAAGACAGTTGAAGGAGGATAGACATCGTAAAAATCCGTGTATACATCAACGGATCTCTTGTTAGATTTAAAAAATGAGAGATAAGACGAAAATCGGGAGGAGGAAACGCGGCGTCGACGGATCGACGACCTGATAGGACCGGGTCTCTGATTGAAAGAGCGCGCGAAGCTGGCTGCGCGTGCCACGAAAAATGAACGAAAGCGCGGTCTACCTGCTCGGATCGGAAGAAGAGGCAAACGTATCGAGTAACCAATTGAATCGAAGTTTTTACAACGCGAGTTTTCCGCCCCAGAACCGTACCTACGAAGATCTCTGGAACCTTGCCACCGATAGGGCCGGTCTAGCGATACTCCTGTTCCTGTTCTCGGTCGCCACCGTGTTCGGTAACACACTGGTTATTCTGGCGGTGGTGAGAGAGAGGTATCTCCACACGGCGACCAATTATTTCGTCACGTCATTGGCGTTTGCGGACTGTTTGGTCGGACTAGTGGTGATGCCGTTCAGCGCGATTTACGAGGTGCTGGAGAACCGTTGGCTGTTCACCACGGACTGGTGCGACGTCTGGCGTTCGCTGGACGTCCTTTTCTCGACCGCGTCGATCTTAAATCTCTGCGTTATCAGCTTGGATCGTTACTGGGCGATCACTGATCCGTTCACCTATCCGAGCAAAATGAGCAGGAAACGTGCCGCCATCCTGATAGCCATCGTGTGGATCTGCTCGAGCGCGATCTCCTTTCCAGCCATCGCGTGGTGGAGGGCTGTCCGCACGGAGGAAGTGCCAGAGGACAAGTGTCCGTTCACCGAGCACCTGGGTTATCTGATCTTCTCGTCGACCATCAGTTTCTACTTACCCCTGTTCGTGATGGTGTTCACCTATTACAAGATCTACCGGGCTGCCGTGTTCCAGACCAAGAGCCTCAAGCTCGGCACCAAACAAGTTATAATGGCCTCCGGTGAATTGGAGCTCACTCTGAGGATACATCGAGGAGGCGGGACAAATACCGACGCTAGGCACCTGTTTCGCACCGCTTCGAGCACGCCCGAAGATCTTCAGGATCTCGAAGAGCCTCTGACAACCATGCACAACAACTGTTTAACCAGAGTCCCCTCGACAAGGATCAATAAGCAGCATCGGGGAAACAATTTCTCCTTGTCGCGCAAGCTGGCCAAGTTCGCCAAGGAGAAAAAGGCAGCCAAGACTTTGGGCATCGTGATGGGTGTCTTCATCATCTGTTGGTTGCCGTTCTTCGTCGTGAATCTCTGGTCAGGCTTTTGCTCGCAGTGCATATGGCAAGAGAAAATCGTATTCGCTGCGGTCACATGGTTGGGTTGGATCAACAGTGGTATGAATCCGGTGATATACGCTTGCTGGAGCAGAGACTTTCGAAGGTAAGCTTCTTGTTGTCCAAGATTTGTTCTATCCACTGAAGATCTTGCATGAAATCTCATTTCCGTAGAAATATGAGGAATCATTGATTCTGATTTTGGAAGCTCTCGAAATAGAGTAAGTTTACTTATCAGTAAAGTGGTATCCCACTGCTAACTGGTTGGTGAGACATCGGTAAACGCATCTCGATGCCACAACCAACGTTAATGGGCTTGTAACTACGCCAGACAGTTACGGATCGCGACGGTGAATTAATGAGTAAAGAGAGACGAACCGCTAAGGCGCAAATAGGACGTAAATGCGTTTCGTTTGGCCAACGTGCCAACAAGTCGTGTTGTTCAACACGAGTTGACACGCAGATAGCACGTTTACTCGAAATCCGGTACTGAGTGGAAGAATGGTCGTGTCCTATTCTCTTTTAAGTAAATTACGCGATGTGTACTATATTTCCAAAATTCGAGCTTTACGAATAAAAGTCTGCATAAATATAGACTGCGAGCGAATCGGAAAACCTATTTAAAATACAATAATGATGAAATATGTCTCAGAATGTGACGGTTTAGTCGGAAAAATATCCTAAACGCACGCGAGGGAGTTGGAATCGCCCGGTGGCTAATAATTGTCGGAACGGAGGCCACTTGGGTCCTATTAAATTCATCTCGGCTGAAATACAGCAACCTTAGAACGACATGAGTTGAACACGAGCCCGTATCGATAATCAATTTTACCGAAGCAGCCGTAAGATACAAATTTTCGTACGAAGGGTATAGATCCTTTTAAAAATTATTCCAAGTATAATACAGTGGATTCAATTCGACCATTGGCGTTGACAAATCGGTTCTCGATAATGCTGTTTCTGTACGATCGAACAGCAAATACTTTTCTATTTTTCTAACCGGATGAAAATGGCACATGGGCCAATCCCGCCAACAGAGTTGTTAGCGAACGGGAAAACGTACATTTTGTTTGAACGCATCTAAACTGCACGGTGACAAATCACCGAGCGTAACTTCCGCTATATCAGTCGTTCCTGAGTTCGCAAATGAATACGCTGAATAATTGGCGACAAAGTTTCAGGAGAAAACGGAAGGTATGCAAATAACGCGATTTAATTACGCGTTGCCGCACGCGTTCGCGAGGTGGAGCAGGGGTTTAAAATGGAACGTGGAAACTCTGACAGGAATGAATCGCGCGAACACGAAAGAATCTACACCATTCTAACGGCTACCGTTGTCCCTTTAATTAAATCCTACTTACAGGTGGCGTATCGTTAAAGCGGAATGTTCGCTTTTCATCCCCCTCTCCACCCCCCCCTCGGGAAACTAAACATACACCGGCGTATCGTGAGATCGATCTATCCCCCGTAGTTCGGTCCCATCAATCTCTTTCCGGTTTCGAGCGCGGAAACGAGACATCCTCCAACTGATTTTTCAAAAAGTCGTTCTGCCCGAAAATACGAACGAATAGCAAGGGTAGGTAACGCGCTGGTATAATATGGTCGGTGAAAAATGATGACAACGTTCGCAGGATAAATAACGGTGATACCTGCGTGACGGGAAAAACGGAGAGTATAAGTGAAACAGAGGGGTGAAAAAGGTGAGATGAAAGCAACTGGAAACGGAGCGAGAAGAAAAGTAGCAAAGGGTGGCGTGGAAAGAACATTAACTCGATGGAGCGTACGGGCCTGTATTTGTCTCAATCTCGAGCTTCTTCTTGCTTCTTTTTGCTATTTTCGCGAAAAAAACACTATACGTACGGCGTGATTTTCTTCTCTATCCGAGTTGTCGAATAATTTTCTAGGCAATTTTCAGCTTTGCGCGTGTAAAAGTTAAGGAAATTACTTTCGATGCTCGTAGAGTGATGATCGAGGTAAAGGCCGCCGTATATGTAACACTAAAATGCATGAGCGACATATACGAGTCTCTCACAAACCAAACTAACGAACTCCACTCTTATATTAATTTATTAATCATATAAATAGATGATTAATATTCGATTTCTTAAAAACAAATGATTTACTTCCAGAAGTTCGTTCATCATAAGAAGTTGACGAAATAAATAAATATAAATTTCTATACTTTTCAGTTTATGAAGTTAATCTATGAAATTCCTGAACATCTCAAATTAACTCTATATATGAACTATATCCCAAGACGAGTAATATCACCACCTATTTCATTTAATGAAATTATTGTACGTAACAAGATACATTTTACAATCCAAAAACTGTTTTAACCATTTTCTGAATAACAATGAATATACGTAAACGATATTTGATTATAGATCCTCGAAACCCAGTTCGTCGCTAAATAGTTCGAGTTATTAACAATTCTCTGCTTCGAACGTTCTGAAAAATTTACTTTCCTCGTTGTATCGTTCTGACAACAAGCTGATGATACCAATTTTAATAGAATATACCGTCTCGGCAACTGCATAAATGATTTACCAATCAAGCTACGGTCGTATTCCACTGACACGTTATTCCTACATTGACAACGAGATTTATTGTTGGAGACGCGACAGTAATAAAATATAGACAACGAAAAATTAGTAAAATTTGTCGAAAATATTAATGGAATTTTTATGCGTCATGAATTAAAATCATGGTACATCTATTTTTCGGTATATTTGAGCATTAGAAACCGATAATTCTTAATCAAGTCAAGTTTCTTTCGCATTAAAGCCTCAAAAGACGTTATTTTTGCATATTTTATCATATTCATGAGTAAATTACACGTGCTAAGACGTAGATAGAAGAAATAACAAGTTGATAGAATCAAAATAACGAATGAAAATGGACCGCCTCTTAGTCAGGGAAATTGAAATATTCGCCTGTAGCTAAAAGTTTAATTATCTACACGTATAGTTGCGGATATACATATGGATAAAAGAAACTTTAACATCGATGCGCTATAAATTTTAGTAACTTTTGTACTAAAAACTTTTTTACAATATTGGTAGCGTAAATATTGATCGTCCCTATTTTATGTTATATGTATATTACATTTATTCGTTACTCTTGTTAAGTATAACTCTGTTTCATAAAATTATGGTATCTCCTTATACTTCTTATTTTATAAACTCTCTTTTGTTCGCCATTATATAACATACAGAATTTATCCTTTTAATATTCAAGTGGTCAGCAAATAACATTGATGCACCACTGAACGTTATTGTGTCGCTCTTTTGTTGAATAGATAGGTAGTTATGAATGTGCCAATATTTGTCTGATGATGTTCATACGTTGTATTGGCGGGTGGGCAACAACCTCAATGCATATTTGGCCGATTTATCGTAAAATACGAAGCGATAACGATACTTTGTCGGCCATTAGTCGACGGTGCAATCGACGATTTAGAAGGCTGGTGCAAAACTCCTGGTATCCACTGACAAATCAATCGCGATTTACCGTGGTTCGTGCTCCTGGTGGCGCGTAATAACGAAAACATAGCACTGTTTCTACCGGTCTAACTTACGAGGTCTGCCATTATATCTAAACACACTGTTATCGCCGCAGTCTGTCTGTTCTCTGCGTTCTTGCGAGTGTATTCCAGGTGCATAACGCGTATTCACTGTCAGCCGGTTCATTGACATACGAACGAGTCTGTCCACTGTCATCCTGACATTTTCCTCACGGAGACATAATTTTCGTTTCACTGAACAAACTTCCGGAATCAACCCCTTTCTCATGCGACTCGAACTGCTTGCTATTCCGTACAAACCATCGTGAATATCTATTCAGAATGAAGGTAGTAAAAAAGATTTATATCGGAGGAAAACCGCCAAGACGGAAGTGGCGAATACGAAGAGACGCAAAGTCACGATCCAAGTGTCATCCGGCATAAAACAAAGAATTTATCTTCGATGAGATGCGCGACTAAGTTTCCGGGGGACAAAAACGAATATACAGGGTGGTTTGTTTGTGGATTTCTTAATATTGGTCAGCTTTACCGATGCAGGAGTTGTGCTAGGATAAAGTTAACTGATCCAGAGTGACGGGCAGTATGATTCCTGATTTTTTTCAGGTCATTTCCATGAGTTTTCAATCTCATCAACATTCTTTTAAGTAAAATTCCGTATCTTTTTATACACCACTCGATATATGTTTTTATCCGGCATAAAAATGTATTAAGGAACGCTAAGAGACAAGCGATACAAGGCAGTGTTCTTGTGTTTATGCCTCATGAATGAAAACTAACTTTGACATAACTCATGACACAATTTTTTATATCGTCAAAAGTATAGCTAACCATAAAATATTCGCGAATCTAAGGTAAGTGAAACGGTCTATATAACAGAACAAAATTACTTGCACATCGGGACAAAACTGTACGAAATAACAGCACGATAAAAGATTTCTTAGCATCTTTTTATTGAGAAATATATAATTAAAACTGTAAAGTAATGAAATCCTAAAAAAGGTTAGATATCTGACTTGCAACGAGAAAACAAGTTACGATAATTGGTTGTTTGTATGTACGTTACCAAATTATTGGTATATTTGATCAAAGTTATCATTCTGCTCATCTCATAATTTCCCTCCATATGTGGAACATGAAATACAAGAACATAATTAACGGCTTTACTCTTTTATATATGTTTTCCCTCATTTTCTATTATATCTGACTTTCATTCTGGTAATTTTTAAATGCGGGATTTCATGAAAGTACCTTTGTTTTGTAGTAAAGAAGTCTTTTTAGAATACTTCTGATGTTGTTCACGTAGACCATTATTATTTAAATAATTCTGTAGCCTCTTCTAAACAGGTGGTAGTAATTAGTTGTGAAAATATGGAAAAGATTATCATAAATTCTGGATTTTTCCTAATTGTAAATCATAATTCTTCAAATTTCTTTTATTCTGTATAATTACGTATTTCTAAATGAAATTATTTCAAAAGTGTCTTTTACATTTTCCACTGTATTTTGGGACTCGGTATAAATGTGAAAAATTTTTTACTTAATTGGCATTATTCACAATAAAAATGTCGTAAAAAATTGAGATAAAACTCTTCATGATACAATTACTTAAATTTACTTAAAATAAAAATTTCAAAGACCTCTACTATACGTATATTCATAATGCTGCAAAATGAAACAGATGTATTCTTTAAATCGTAAATGATAGAAGAAAAATAACCATAAACCACTTCATGATACAATTAGTAAAATTTACGAGGGAATATTTCCCCACTTGTACGCTGGCCGTAGATCGTGTACCCAGATGTTATAGCCACCAGAAGCAGCAATGTAAAGTCTTAGGGGTGATTTATGCGAAATATCAATTCCGTTGCGGTGGAACGAGATGACGTAGCCGGTGGTATCAGGCGACATCACGAAGCTCGTTTAATTGCTCGTCAAGCATATCACAATTCTTTTCGTTACATCGAGAGACACTAGGGAAACAAAAACTCGATAGCGTCTACCATGAAAACGCGAGATGTCCTTCCGAGGGAAGATAAACGGAAAAAAGGAAATGCGTGAGAAGTTCCATGCAAATATCGGTCGCCGGTGAAATTAACTTGGCGTCAAATTCCAAAGGTTCGAATGTAATAAGAGTTGATTCGTTTAAGAATTCTTTTTCATCCTTTGCCAAGTTTATTTGCAATCTATCTGCTAATTACAGGAAATTAGAAGCAAATGTGACGCTTTACAGGCTTCTGCCAATGTTTCTCTATACTTTTTAACTTCAAATACACAATGCCATCTACAGACATTAATACGCCTACCGGTTACATTCATCCGGGAACTCCAACAAATTATATTATATTACAAGACACATGTGCTGCGAATAAAATAACTCATTTATAATAAAATAAATACAAGATAAAAGTAGTGAATAAAATATATTAAATATCAATTAATTAATTAATACTTGTAATCGACAACATATGTTCAAACTTTAGATGTTTTTAGTTGTTTTCAATATCGATGAAACAGATTTAGCACATGGTGTCTCTCGTATCTTTGAATTTGCAGGCTATTTTGCAAAAAAGCATCAGGGAATAAAAAAGAGGGAAAGCATTGAACAGGTTTGTTAACGTAAATTGATGACTTGTTTAAAAACGAATTACACAGAGACGATACACGTTTGACTGTTATTGTTGATTAATGAGTACAGCTGGCAGACAATTAAGAGCACTCGGAGCGCCGCGCCGCTTCGAGATGAATTAGCGCTCTTCTCTAGTAAAACGAACGACAAAAGATAAAACGATGTTAAAAATATAGTGATATTAACCATTCGAAAATTATGTTTCCCTCTCAATGAGAAATTTAACGTGACGTAAAGCGTCGCTCGTAACGCCTGGGTCCCGGCAAGCCCGTAAAGATGTATTTAATTCGAAATGAAATTTCGTGGGTCACCGCGGGATTAATACAATTTCCTGAGAGAATTTTAGGGGCAACCCGGTCTTGGTCTCGCGCGAATCTCGTGGTACTTGTTTCTAAAATTACTCAAATCCAATAAACGACAATCAAGCGTCGGATAGACAATCGTAGAAATGGCAGGTTTGCACCGTGGAAAGGCAGCAAGACCAACTGGAAACGAAGCAACGAGACGTTTCTCCCGGGTGTTCCTTTGTACGGCGCCAGCACTCGTGTCCTTGCCAGCTTGAAAAAAGCTCTCCTATTAAAATCGCCCAAAGAACCGCACACGCTTCAAGTTGAAGAATAGACGAGCTTAAGGCTCTGGAGCGCGTGTTACGGGAAAACAAAAAACTTTACGAGATACCAGGAAGGAAACACACGATGGGATCGTCTGGGAAGCACAGGAATCTATCGTGGATTAGAGATTGCAAAAGAGTCGATCATAGTTTAGAAACCGACCATCCGTTTAACACGTTTCGGTAATCCTCGATAGCGAAGCAATACTGTCGAGGCAGAAACTATCGGGCCAACACTACTTATCTAGGATGAGACGGCGAACGATGCAACCATCCCTTAAATTACGTCCGTAAACACGTGCGTTTACGTGAGAATTTCCATCCGTGCAATTGATATTGCCTGGCCTCGGATCAGGTGATATGAACTTCCAATGCGGCGAGTATCGATTTCACGGAGTTTATGCCTCGTTCTTTCCCCGCAATCTTCCACGGGCACATCGTTCCGCTTACTTTCCTCCTCTTCCGCAACACAGGCCGGAATTCTTTGCTCGTACCCCGGCGGAATAACGCCTCTAATTGTAGGCAAGCGTAATAAATTCAGTCACGCGAACAAGTCCGCATTAAGTCAAGGTTTCGACATCCAGCGGCCGTCGAGCCGAGGATAGCTAATTTTCCTCGTCGCTGCATCTTTCACGGAATCCACGGTGATATGTGGGTAGTTTGCAACGTTGAAAAATATCGATGAACAATATATGCGTGTTATTCGAGGATGAACAAGCCGATTCAACGAAACACGGCTCATAACTTGGCAGGGACAAACGGTTGAAACAGCAGGATCCTTTGCGAGCAAAAGAAAACACCTGCATTTCCATCTATTTTGCATGTCTGCGCATATTATATATCGTGCCTGGACCGTGTAAATCACTGTTCTAGGAAAAATACAGCGGAGCCTGAACATCGCGCCAAAGAAAAGCCGAAATAGAAAATTAAATTACTTTTCTCGCACCATGGTTTAAGGATACAGCTGTCGTGCGGAGTAACGCCGTCTCCCTTTTTCGTCTCTTTCTCTGGAGGAACAGAATCATTTTTCCACGGCGAATTACGTTTACGATTTCATCTACTCGCTCTGTTTTCACGAAGAACGTGAGACACGAAACATCCGCGGTAACTATATATGTTTTCTCCTTTAACGACAAACGACGACGACGACGATTTTCCTCGGATAACACGTTTCCACGTGGACGTTTCAAAGGGCTGAGAACAAAAGTTCAAATAACTGTACCGACAGTGCGTTGTTCGCGTAAAACGCAATGAACGCGAAAACTTTCACTACGGATCGTCGGTTTCCTTGCTTCCGTCCATTGCTTTCAAACGAATAGATATCCTGGTGACTGATTCCAATTTCGCAAAAAGAAAAATACCTTGAAAGCAGCCAAGTCTTTACGAGAGTTAGATACGAATCGGAAAGTTGCTCAATGGAGGGTGACCGCAGCCGTATAAATTTTTTTAACTCGCCCGAAACTTTCCACTGTTCCCCACGAATGACTCTCGTTAAATTTCATATAGCAAAAACGGTCGGTATAACTAGTTATCGCAAACTCGAATACCATTTGATATTCTACGAAACGGTACTCGCGAAACGCAGTTAGCATTAATCGCGTATTAATTAAGCAAAGCACGTTAAAGCATCTTGATACGCATTGAATATTCTATTATATTTTGGGCCGTAACAAATAGGAAATGTTGATAGATACATCGAAAAATATGAAATAATCAAAAGGTGTAAAACAAATTAGTGACAAAATGTAAATCGACCAACCAAAAAATGTAAATCGATCAATTAAAGAACGTAAATCGATCAACCAGAAAACGTAAACGAATAAATCAAAAAACTCTGAATAAACGAATGAGAAATATATGAACAAATAGTAAAATGTAAATAATTGTGCCGAAAATAAGTTGGATGTATTGTCTGAATATCATAATTAAATTGTATTTTAACTGTATTTGCCTTACTGCGATCTAGCAAAAAATATAAAACCAATGAATAAAGAAGCTAATGAATCGAAAACTGCGATTAAACGAAACGAAAATACATAAACAAAAGATTAATTAATTTTATATTTAAATTAGCCATGTTTGCCGTGGCAAATAAATAAATGAACCGAAGAATATACACAAACAAATAATAACAAAACATTTCCAATTAAAAGAAACTCGAATCTTTATATTAAACTTCAGCAAACAAAATGACCTTTAATATTTTAACAAAATCTCTATACGTGAAACTGAAACGAGAAATCATATAGATCAATAACGATCTTTTTATACCGTCACAAAATTAAAAGATTTTTTAGCGATGAAAAACTACGATTGAATTGAAAATGATTTCAAAAATGTAACACATAAATAAACGAATCAAACAATGTAAACCAACGAACCAATAAATGTAAACCAACGAACCAATAAATGTAAATCAACTAACCAAACGTAAATCAACGAATCAAAAAGATGTGAATAAACAAACAATAAAAATGAGAATAAAGGAAAATGTATTAGATTGTCCTAAAAGTTTCTTTCGTTTTATAAGGAAATAATGTATACACAACATTTTTTGTTTTTTATTATTTTATTGAATTGCGTATGACCCGTTTTCAAGTAATAGAACAAAATTTATAGCAGTAGAATAAAATGGATCATAAATAATTCAATAAAATAATATAAAACAGCAAACGTTTTGTATCCGTTATTTTCATATAAAAACGGAAGAAACTTTTGGAACAACCTAATATACAATCAAATGAAAATAAGTTGGACCAACTAATGTTACGCTTCAATTAGCCTAATTTTATTCGCTGCAACAGTACGTTATAATTCGATGCCACCCTGGAGAATAGGATCAAAGAGCTCGACATAATGGAGGATGTCGGTGATTTCACGGAAAACGAGTCGTCGCCACGTGCAAAGAACTTGTTAAACTTTTAATAACGCGTTCGCGGAGACAAAAGCACTGTCGGAAAGATATTTCATGAGAGGATCCGAGAATAACCAGAGTAAGAACGTACCTCTGTACGGCCTGCGTACGGACAAGAAAGCGAGAAGAATAAAACTAATAACAAAGGAATCTATTCAGTGATATTTCACTGACAAGGATTAAAGCGCGTTTCGAAGAGAACGTCACTGTTCGAAGAACTCTGCAACTTCCGTCATTCCTTTGAAAAGCTTCTTAATGGAGAAGAAAGCGCGTGCCGGTTTGAAATTTTATCGAAGAGAAGAGCCGTTATTGATTTCATCGGTGCCAGGAAAACTGATACATTGCCTATAGTTCGCCAAGTCATCCCCAACCCCCGTTGTAATACGCTCGTATATTCGCGAGGTAAATTATTCCTGAAGTTAGACACATACAAGGTATCCTATGTCTGAAAAGCGATAAACATCCCCAGCGTATTTAATAGACCATTCGAAAACAAATACACTACCATAATGTAGAACCTATATCTCGTACCTTCGATATGTAGGTAGATGAACGAAACGGTTCACAGTTGTGCCTTCTCTTACAGTAACCGACAAATATACATACACAAATGGATAGGTAGTGAAAATAGGCATCGACAAAGTTTCATTATATATGTCGTATTTACACAAAAATGTAGATACTAATTTCAATTATTTATTGAATAATCTATCTACTATACTACCTATATACATACTTCTCCTACTTCTAGTTACTTTTGGCCACTACTATAGTTTACCGTATGCCTCTTCGATAAATGTACCGTGCACAAGCCGAAATGATTCCTCCGCTTCTTCAAATTTTAGCGGCAGAGTGCTTGATTGAATCTTTTGTTCAGTGGAGTTGGATCGATTTGGTAAATAAGCGGCTGGAACAGACTACCACGTTCTCTCCCTCTGCATGATTATTCAAATGTAAGAAGCGCGTCAAAGTTACCCTAGAACGCGCCATTTTGAATAACGAAATTCATCAGAGCAGCAGAAATAACTCGAGCGGCGAAAATTTACGAGATTCCCTGGTAATTAAGGTAACTTCGTCGTAAGCGGTTTATCTCTGGTAACTACATACCGGACTTTTTTAATTGCAGCATTCGTAATACGCAAGTTCCGAGAATCCTGTAACAAGGGTAGCAGCTTATTATCTTTTTCTCGAAGGTGCAACTACAGCTTCTTCTCTTTTCCTTAGTTCCTCTTGCAGAGGCCCAATTAACGGACTCGTCGTTACGCGTAACGACGTGTCTTCATCGAGCATCGCCTTTCAAACAGTTTACATTTTCACATCGACCAGCGATAATCCGTCTATTCGTTATGAGTTCGTCCGAAATAACGTATGGGGTGTCTCCGAGATTGAACGACATGATCAGAGAGGATCTTCCTTTGTAACTTTTGGAATTAATCGAAGCTATCAGAACTGTCGATGAACCTCCATGAAAATTCGTTGGTGAATAGAAAAAGTGAAAAATAATTGAGTTCATTTATCTGTAGCGCTTCGAAATAGCTCGAGGGAATGAAAAACGTAGGGGTGCGTGTAACTTTGCCCTCTCATGGAGTAAATGAGATCATACGAGGTAGAAATAATCAAGGGGGAAAGTAATATCGACCATAAATATATCAACACCGCTCGATTTGTATTAATACGTGGCTTTTAGTGACAGCTACGAATTAATGGAAAACTCACGAAAAAAGAAATAATTGCTGTCTAATAATTCGATTCTTTACCTTCTTGTGGAATTAAGAAA
Source organism: Bombus soroeensis (assembly GCA_014737365.1). Lineage (NCBI taxonomy): Eukaryota > Metazoa > Arthropoda > Insecta > Hymenoptera > Apidae > Bombus > Bombus soroeensis. The sequence goes on from JACXIL010005362.1 coordinate 507,250, forward strand.
CATATGTCATACGAAATATAGTTTATTTATTTACAAATTTACCTCTGATATGTTAAAATTATTATCTTGTATGAAATTAGTTTTATCAAATTCATTAATATTATATTCGTTATATTAATTAATTTTAACTGCGCATAAACTTTTTCAAATCTCATATATTCGATCAATTTAACTTCCACGCGATTCGATGGCTAAATTAGTTTCAAACTGTTTCTGTTAGTTTGAGTTATTAGTTTTAATTTAGGCAGACTTCAAGAAGTCCGTTTATCTGAGCTTCATTTATAGGAATAGAAGTTTAATGCTTTTTAATGGATTATAATTATTAATTTATAATCCATTTGAATTATTTGCACTTGAACTTCTATCGTACAAATGAAAAATATAAGATACGTAATACAGAAACTTGATAAATTTCTATTAAATAAACTGCTTCCACAATAAGTTCAGGTAAATGAACTTCTACTGTATACCATACTTTCAAGCAATAGTGTACGTCTCTCAGTGCAAAGGTAATCCCCAAGGAACGAACTGTTTTTTTATCACTAAATCTTATTACCAATGATAATATAATCATAGTAAAAATATGCTTCCACTACGTTAATTAAACAAAACCACAAATTTCTTAAAGCCCTGTCTCGACTCGATTAATTTTTCTAGCATTAAACAAACTCGACAAGAACGTTTAGCTTCACGCTGCTATCGATCTCTCTCGTTTACCGTATCAAAGGTCGCACTTTACGATCAACTGGAACGACTCTTGTACGAAGGGTTCGCGTTCTTTTCGTATCCAAAGTGAATGGGGACGTCCGAGGAAGAATTTCAATTGGCGGATACGAAATCAGTGGGTGGTAGAGGACGAGACCACGGCGAGGGCATAATTTCTTGAACAGATAAAGAGAGAGGGAAGGAAAAAGATACCTATCGAGCTTGTGGTTCGACTTTAAAAAGGGGGATTCAGAATTCTTCGAGAATTCTTTTCTCTGGGAAACAGATACGAAGATAAGCACTTCTGAATGTTACGCGAGTGTTTCTCTGCTCGTACACACGTATTGGCTGTTTCCCTAATCGCGGTGAAACAAGGGATGATTTCTCATGAAAAAATAAGCCGAGCATTTAAAATAAAACGTTCTTGCGTGTGAGGTTTCGTTTTTAAAGAAAATGATGTTGCATATCTGCTCAGTATACTAGATGTAAGTTTCCAATTATGGACTTTTGTTCCTGACGTTTTAAATAAATTATCAGTGTATCTTAACGAAATACGTAGCGTAGTTCGCGTGAAATTAGGTGGCAATTAAGTCGTCATTCTGCTACTTTTCAATTTCTTTCAAATTTTCCAATTTTTGCACTTGGTAATTTACAAATCAAGTAATTGCTACATGTACTGCCGACCATAAGTATTAAAACATTTACTGATATTTAAACAAATCAATAAATAGGCGAATAAATTGAATGCTATTCGCTGCTGTTTTTTAGCTATTTTATTCTAAATCATTATGTCATTCGCAACATATGTGCCTTACAATTTCAAATATTAAGCAAAATAAAATTTTGTTAGAGTTTTCTAATAAACGTAATCGGTATTTGTTCCAATATTTATAGCCGACAACCAAGGACTTCTTGCCATTTATCTCACATAGTACGTGTGTATGTTACACACTGTAGCCGGAAAAATGAAATTGTGGACTTAATTCAATGGTCACGGGCTGTAAATATCATGATTGCGGAAGCACCCCGTATACAGGACGACTCATAAATGGTGTTTTTACAGGATAGGCACAGAAGGGGAGAGAACCGTGGGCTCCAAGGTTGCAGATGGATAGAACCGAGGCTCTTTAGCAAATTACTTTTATTCATTCCCGTGAAATGAGTCCAGGCGACTTCGAAGCCGTATAGAGAGCTCTTCCGGTAACTCCTTTGCCCTCGATGAAGATTCTCGGAGACCTAAAAAAAATGTCGTCGTCTTGAACGCGTTGCTGACTTAATAGCAACTTTGTAAACCCGGGATTTCCCAGAGTGATATCTCCTTTCGTGTCAGACACCAATAAATTGAGCCACGATTCGATAAATAATAATAATCCGGACCGAATTAACATCCATTAATCTCGACTACTCGTAATTTCAAGCTCCGCTATCGGGAACAAATTCTTTTGTAGAAAACAGAGAAAAGGTCGGGACTGATTTAATCTTCGTTCTCTCTCTCTCTGCTCGAATTAGATTAAACATATCAGAGTCTCTGGCACACAGAGTTGAACGAAATTTCATCCAAGTTGATTTCCCTAATCTCCCGATCCAAGAGAAAAGGAACTATTTAACTTGACTGACAATGAACGAGAAGCAACTAACTCGACTGAAAATGAGCGAGTTCGTCGTACGCATATCGTCAGAGATATTTACTTGGAAATATCAACATAAGGATTCCATTGCCTTTTTTTATCGTGATCGTTCTTTAAATTCCTTCAGTTTTCTCTGCTCCGATTACATTAACCGAGAAATTCTTCGCGTTATGTTTTAACACTTTCACGATGAGTGTCAGGTATGCTGTGATTTCGATTTTGTTTATAACAGGATACACGTTGTACGGAAATTATTGCGAAGTAAATCAGACGGAACATTGAGAAAATACAAAGATGTGCGAAAATGTTCCAAAAGTATAAATTTAAAAGACACACAGCAGAATTCCGCAGAAAGAATAAGGAGCTTTTACGCAAAAGATCGTATGTCTGGCAATAATGAAATATACAGCTTAAAACCATGTTAACGAAAATTTGAACTAAAAATAAATAGATACATAGCGGGATTAGTCGGCCTTCATGTTTCAGAATTATCTGCAAACAAGTTCTGACAATGAGTGCATGATATCTCTGAATTGTGAGTTTAAAACAGCGACGGAGGAAAAATGAGCAACTAGGAAATACATACTATATGAGCTTCAGAAAAGAAATACAACGATAATAACAGCAAATATCGTATGTTTACGGAAAAGACTGTAAATCATCTCATACGTGTAGAAAATAGTTTGGTCATTTTCAAGGAGGAAATATTTGACGTGGATGATGAAAAGTGTTCTGCTCCCCCTCAGATGAGAAGAAAATACTTTGCTACAGAGAACACGAAATGTATCAATTTCAAAGATGCATAAAATCAACAATTCATAATCATTTAAAAAATGGGGATGTACGAGTACCGTATGAATTTCGCTTTCCGTGTCGCTTTCATTTTTATATCCACTTTTAGCGTCCGTACGTTACTTAAATTATTGTTTTAATGAAAATCTTTACCCTATGAATAATATCTATCCTACTCCTTTTTTCTTTTCTTGAGCCTAGAGCTACGAAAGTGATCAAGACGATCAACTCATAATTCTTCGTAGAAACTGTACAGATTTACAACAGTGTATTTTTAAGGGTTTACATGGTTTTTCGTAGAATATGTGAATCGAAGCCTACACTTGTTACTGCATTATAAACTTTGTCTTATTCCTTGCACTATAACTTTCTTGATAAAAGTTTCAAACTTTAGCCGTTGGTAGTTCCACTGTTAATAGATTTAACTAAGTGATGCATTCTCATATTAGGCTTTCTCTAATTATTTTGAACAGGGTATTTTATGACTGAATACGGAAAACAAATATTGCACCGTCTGATTACCATTATCTTTAGAAACGCAAGACTAAAACCACTTAATACTCGCAATTTCTCCGCGCCAAGAACTTTCAATTAACGGAATAACCCTAGTGTATTTTCATGACACGCCACGATCGAAGAATTCACTTTTCGATAACACGTTAAGCGAAATCTCGGTGACACGTGGCTGATGGATCGCGCGTCTCTCGTTACGAATCCACTACGAGTTCTCGTACATAATGCATCCGATAGCGAGCAAGCCCGGTCGAAGGTAGATTTCAATCAAGTACGCTCATTCTATACCGAACCAGGGCGCGATATTTAACTTGTTCTCGTGATGTACGATTTTTCCACGTCAGCTCAGTCAGCGGTGAATTCGAAGCGAGCAAACTCGGGTTAATTTTAATTTCGGGGCACACATAGAGTTTGCCATGACTCATATTCGCGGGAGAAACGCGTAGAGAATTAGTGCCGTCGTTTCACGAGTAATTCGTGTTACGTAAGGGACGTTATGTAAATAGAATTAGCGATATACGTAGGTGTGTAACTTGTCCTCCCGAGTTCACTTATTACGCCTTCCCTGACAGAGTGGACGCATACATTCTCCGATGCGTGCCGCCAACGTGCATGCATTCACAAAGAGCGGCGTACTAGCCGCGGAACTAGCATAAATTGGATAGCCCTTAAGAATAACGACACCGAAATACTGTTATTGCAACAATGTATATATAAGAATGAACGATGGTTAAGCTATAAATCTGTATAATGTTATAAAGCTGTATAAAATCATACAACACGGTTAACGAGAAATGGCATCCAAGGAATTATGATGTCAATTATAATTATAAACACAATGAAAACGATTATAGCTTAACGAGAGTTAAGCTATAAGGGAAATTTCTACAAAACACGATTGATTAATGTTGATGTGAAAAATGTTAATTATAATACGAATACAAAGTTTAGAGAAAGATAACTTGGTTTAGAGACAGGGCCTAGGGACAATATAGCAACCGCTGTTTCTTTCAAATCGAAGGATATTTAAAAGCATCTTAAATGTTCATGAGAGTTGCAAACACGTTACCGATAAAGTAAAACAATGAGTTTATGTCGATAAAATGTTTCAAATTATTCGAAGACAAGTATCTTGATTAATAGGGATGAGAGCAGAGATTTGAAACTTGAATACTTCGATCCATGAAAACGATGATGTACCTGATCAATCAAACACCAACAAAAACACTTAAAAATATCGCCACGTGAAAGGACAGTGGCCGATAAAACGAAAGAAAATCGGAAACAGTTAAAATCGATGGAAATCGCTTCGTAGACGACAGATGCGCGAATAATCACTAACATAGTTTAAAGTCGGTGACAGGATAAAGCGTAAATCGTGTGCCCCGGAACAAACGTTGCAATGTTACGAAACGAAGGACGAGAGAGAGAGAGACAGAGAGAGAGAGAGGGACAGAAAGAGAATAACAATTACAGGGGCAACAGCAACGTCGGCCAATCCTACGTGTAGCAATCGCACGTGTGATTATCACGCTTCACGGCTGCTTGTCGGTAGGTAAATGCAAAATCGATAGTCTCCGAGGTTTCTCCATGGTGTGCAGGGCAAGGTGGATCGGCTTCTCGAGGTCGAAAACTGAATAGCCTCGATGTCACCAGTGGCAAATGGTTATTAATAACGAATCGATCGTGCTCGAAAGTAGTCGCGTGGCTGGATGAAAAGCCAAGCCATTTTAAAAAGGGACAGCAACTTGTTCGAGCCTTTTAATCGCGGGATAGAGAAGCTGAAAAGCTCCGAGGATACTCGAATCACGGTCGATTCGTTCCCGTAAATAAGTCCCAGGTGCCCCTTGGATTCGTATTTGTGGCTCGGTCTACGCTTATTCGCGACCATTTTCCCTCTCTTTGACCCATGTCCCGAATTGTTCGTTGTTAACCAGTTTACATAATCGTGGCAAACATCGTCGACTGAACGGTGGCATACGGTCACCAAGGCTGATCAATAGGAAAATCATGAATAGTTGGTTCCCATTCGAGTGCAAGATTTCGGGGATCGGAGATCGGTGACTGGCTGTGACTGCGATCAATGATAATTAGGCCAAACGGTTACTTCGAATCCATTAGCGGCTGCACGCAGGAATTACACGTCGGATTTAACGCGAATGTCGGGCGTACCGTTGATCCCTACAGCCCTCCCTCCCCCTCCGCCATGAAAAGGTCCTCGTAACGCTTAATGGCAGGATCAAATGCAATACATATTCAGGGACATCAGTTAAATCAATTCCACCGATATCGTTTTGTTTGACTAGTCCAGGTATCTATACAGACAGCAGCTCGTTCGCTGATCGACCGAGCGATCTCTAGGGCGGCCTGCTTCCAAATTACACGCTTCCTTTGGCGTTCAATTAAAAGTTTAACTACTGTGGGACTGCAGGATGCCTCGCTAAGAAAATACAACTACATACCTCGCAGCAATTCGGCTAGAGCTTCTAGAAGTAGGTGTTCTTCACAACGATTCCCTGTTCTTTCCCTTTTCCATTTGCCCAGACTATTCCTATTTCTTTAGGAAAACTTTACACTTGGTTTCTGCTTATGCATACCTCTTCCTCTATTCCCCAGCCTCAATCTAATTCTACCTTATTTCCACTTGACCCTTCGGTCTACCTCAGTGTACCGTAATGGAGAAAAAGAGCGAGAAATCGTTTTCTCGAGGTACTGCAGATTGATTTATGGGATCAGGTATCGCGACCATCATCCAGCTGACTCGCCTGAGGAACCCGACGACGGATAATCGAAGATCATTCAGAAGTTTCGCGAACTATCGAGAGTTTCCTAGCAGCTTCCGAGCGGTTTATTACCAGATGGTGAACTACCGTTTCCCAACTTCCGCTTATGCGAGTTAATCGCACCATTCCAGCCAATCGCGAATCAATCGTTGAGTCTTGGATCTCTGGACACCTCTTTGTTTTTTTAAGAGGAACGATCCGTGAACTTGCCAAGCGTTTATTTAAGGAGAATGACCCGCATACACTCTTCATATTTGCTGATATTAGAAATGTTGACGGTACGCTGGAGAATGGCGAGTATTTAGACGAGAATGCAGAAGGACGAGAAGGGGCCATTCGAATAAACGAAAGACGAGAACGTCTGAATGAAACGGAATTTTAAAGAAGTGTTCTGGCGTAGAACTTTCAAAACGTTGTTTTTCCTTTTATACTTTTCCTAAAACATAAATTTTCGAAACCATGTCTTTAAAAGGATTTCTTCACATTACTGAAGTTAATGAAGCTATAGAAGTTAAAGGAAACAGCCTCTTAAGAGGATATTCTCGTCCACAACTTGAAGCTATGTAACAGAATTACATAACTATACTTATACTAATTAAAAATTCTTTTGGTTTTTTCAATTTAGATAAGTAGGATGGCAAGCAAAAATCTTTTAACCCTTTGCAATTCGATTTATATTGGACATTTTACCGCAATTGGATCATGCTCCGTCGGTTAAATTAAACTAAATTAAATTCTACTTTGTTGTGTCTCAATCAAATTAAGTCTGGGTATAAAGTAATCGATTTTATATACCGAAATAAAAAGAATGGAATGAGACACGATATCTACTACAACTCAAGAAACGCCTCAAGATTCGCTTAACTGTGACTATTTTTATTCAACGAAAATGGTGAATATTCTTCAGCCATAGATAAATACATGTACAAAATCTGTTACCAAAAGCTTCTACGATCTATTTAGAAATAAATCGTAAAGTAGATCTGAAAAATGATACTTTATATTAGAATACACCCTTAATGCAAAATCCAAGAGAGAGGTCACGCTGTGAAATCAAAATTAGACCGTGGGGATGATCCGGTATATTGAATGGAGTAGCTAGATGCTGCCGGTCTGTTATAACGTTTAAAAGTTTCAAATCAATGACAGAATCAGACACGTGTAGAAACAGTTAAAAATACTTGCACTGGTCGGGTTTCTCCCAAACAGAGTGAATAATCCTTGCAATATACACGAGGATAGTTTAAATTTCACCGTGTTCCCTAGGATCTGAAAATTTACCGTAAACTTTTGTGGACGTTTCGTGACTACACGTATGTGTTGCTATATCTAATGGTAAGAAATGACCAGCGCAAAAGTTAAAGGTTACTTGCACAAAGGGAGCATTACAGAGTGATCAGAGATTAATTTTGCAGGAGTTCGGGAAGCCGGTCGAAAATCTAAGCGAGGCCGCATCCGAAAATCTGAAAATTTTTCATCCGTGTTCCGCTTTACCACTCTTCTCAAAAGCGGGATGGAGATGTAGCTTTCAAGATGAATAATTCATCAGAGATGCATCTTCCTTATGAGCGTGTTATATTGTCGTCACAAAATTTAGCGAATTCAAGAAAGTTTAATTTTTACGAAGATTAAATCGTTGCATAATGAAACAGATCAAAATTTACGTATAATGACTGTTCCTCTGGCCAAGTCCACTTGCAATTGAATTAATATTACTGACATTTTACAAGTTATCTGTACAGTACCCGAATCTCAATTATCTGAATGTTCCAATATCCGAACGTTCTAGTAGTTGAATATTCTATTATATGAACACGAGATGTCTACTGTACAAATATAATAAGATCTCGATTAACCATATTAATCAATTTTGGGTCATAGCGGATAATACAAGTTTTCCGATAATCGAACGACTAAAATATTGCTGCGTATCATATATAAAGATACATAATTTACTATCATCAATTTAATAATAATTCATTTCTAATCTGTCCTTCCAATCTTTCTCGATTGACAAGTTACAAATTTTTTAAAAAATTAGTAATTCCGTAGCATTATTACTTTCCTTTCATGTTTCATGCCATCTATAGGTTGTTTCTGTTGCTACAAAGTCGTATAAAAAGTGTGTATATCCTATAACTTGTAACTCAATAATTCTCTATTAGCTGATAAATTATTGCAAACGGGTCCAGGCGTCGAAAGTAAAAACAACTTAAATTGAAGAAACTTTGATTAGTTGCTCCATCGAGTAAATCTTTTAGTGAAGTGTACGCTTCCAAGAACGAGCCGGAGAGTCTTTCATAAGTTGTTTTATGCTTGTTGCTTCCTAGAAATATCTCTTGCACTAGGTCATGGTACAGTGCGTTTCAGACCGCTTGCACTTTGGGGGCAAAGTTTGATAACTTGCATCCAAGAAACATAGCAAATAACTCGTCAAACGGACACGTACCGCGTAATATGTTTCAAAGATAACGAAACAACTCGAAATAAAACTATATACTCTTTCATGGAGAATCAACTAGATAGAAACGATATCAACGAGGCGCTTCGCTTTTATACGGCCAATTCGATATTTAGTAGAGTGGCGGTTTCATTTAACGCGACCCCCTGCTCCGTTGTAGCGGTCGAGCAGCAATTTCCAGGGGAATTCAACGTATTCCGTGGTTTCTGCGTTGTTGTAAATTAAATAAATCCAACGCGTGTCCAATTCTACGCAAATTTTCACCTTTAGTACGACGAAATTCTCTTGCGCGCGTTTGTTTGTCAGAGCGACGCGCGCGTTTGTGCAATTGTCGCTTTGAAGTTACAAAGCAGTATCTCATGACGATGGACGCAATGTGAAAGCAAGCTTTTAATTTCGATATTTGACGAGAACATAATAAGACGCTATATATTACTGTTATTTTTTTTTATTGAATAACTCGTAGTCCCTGACCATTAGGATCATATACAGAAATTTCACTTCTTAAATTATGGTCTGTCGTATGTAGCTATATCGTTCGAAAGTATCCAACAAGACAAGATGCATTTTAAAACGCATATACACATAAAATTACGGATAAATCAAACTGCAATGATTTTGTCCTTTATGATCATTACACAGTGGGTAACAAAAGTATTCGTACAGCTAGTTCATTGTAGACGTAAAAAGAAAAATATTTTCCTTATTACTCAAACATATATACGTAATTGTTATATGTGTGCTGATGATTATGAAAGTAGCCTAAAAGTCAAGAATCGAAACAAAATGAGTATACCACCACATTTTTCGTTGCATTTATTTACATTGCAATAATCTGAAACCATCATTGCAAAGTAGCAGAAACTAAACCTTTCGACTGACTTGTTTGTTGCGTCGTTAAATAGAATTCAATTGCATCATACACAAAACCATAAATAACTCAAAACGAAAAATGTGTAACTTAGGCCACTTTCATAATCATCGGCACATATAATATGCAAATGTTATATGGCGTCAAAGGAACATTTTAACGATCGCTTGAGGGAAGGTTGGGAAATATACATAGAGTCGGATTACGGACAGTTAAACCTTAAAATATTTCCCAAAATAATGAGAATATAAAGGATTCTAACGCAAGTGTACGTGAAGTTTATTGAAATGAATATGAGCTACAATAAAGACAAGAGGAAAACAGGAATTATTGACGTTTTAGCAATTAACCATAGTTCAATAGAATAACAATACGCAAACAGAATTTAGGAAGTAATGAACATAAAATACATCTGCATACATGAAAATTGATCCAGTCTTCAACATTCAATTAACGTTAATAAACATTGCTCTAACAATTCGTCCACGTTTTTCAACTTCCTAAAAGAAAACAAAAAACATCGTATCCATTTATACGAAGACGTGAATTGCAACAAAATCTACTCTTCTACATATCTGGTGAAAGAAACCGTAGCCTTATGAAAGGTGTAACAAATTATCTCGGTATAAAGTTGACTGGTCGTCAAGGAAAATTCAGACGGAGAATGGAGGGCAATTTCGATCCGCGAACCATAGTTTACTCGAGTAACATGGAAGAATGGGTTAGAAACTCTTGGCCCTGGGTGAATTACGGCTCAAAGCCGTGCATTAAAGTAAATTACGATTCACCGCGTCGCAAATGATCCGAGAAAGGCAAAAGAAAGAACGGAAAAAAGATGAGCAGAGGCACGGAACGAGTGTAGTTCGGCTTTCTGTTAACGATCCCTTTGTTATCGCGCGAAAAGTCAAATTTGCATTTTGCCCTGACCGCCTCTGACACGTTATCAATATCTTCCTTTCTCGCGCGGTTATTCTGAAGGAATTTGTCTGTGGTGGATGATCCTCGGACCTTTGACCGGCATGAAAAGGATGAAATCTATCTCTGGTCCACCGAGTAACCATATTAAACATTTAATTTATCGTCGACCATGCGTGATAACCAATAAATTATCCTCGCTAGAAACGCAAACGGAGCAACATGTGTTAGTAAAGTGTTGCAAATGACTATCTGTCGAGATTCTTTGAAAGACGAGGAAAATTAACCTTACCAAATGCTGTAAAATTGGGCGTGAAGCATTTACATTAGCGTACAAAAGGAAATTTCATTTCATTTCATTTTTCAATTTAATTTCATGTTTTAATTTAATTTATTAAACGGGTTAAATACCCATTTTAGTATACAAAGTGTGGCATACAAAGTCGTAAGAAGACACAGAATAAACAAGTAACAATAAAGAGAAAAGAAAAACGATAAAATATGAATAGGGAAAAAAAGGAAAAGTTAAAGTTTGTGATGGGACAAACTAGTTTAAGAGATAAATGGTACCAAAGGATACCATAATTTTACAAAGTGGAATTATATTCGACAAGAATAATGAACGGATTACACTCTAGAATAGATTACCGTTGCCGGCATTCAATGAGTACAAAACTGAAATTTTCTTCTTTCCATCACTGTACATCCCTGCAACAGCAGCTAGTCTTCGATTTAACGATTTCACAATTACGGATATAGTTTTAGAGAGAGGAGAATAGACAGAAGGAGAACGCGTTAACTGCAATCTTGTTCCCAGCCATTCAACCCCATTGGTATTTTCATTCGTCATTGACCGTACGGAAACTAGAGCGTGGCGTAAATTCGCCGAGAAAAGACACGGTCACCGGTCGCCAAGGCCTTGCCCCGACGTCGAGACGTTTGGCGCCGGGACGTCTGCGAACCTCCAAAGACTATCAGAGAGAAAGCTCTCCGTAGACGATTCTCCACCTCGTATCCAAAGCCAGATATAAATCGAGCAAGCCACGCAACTGTTTTGCAACGAGTCCGCATCTTTTCTCTGTCGTTTCGTCGTTCAGTCTCGTTGACTCATCCGCATTCGCGTACACACTGCCTCGCGTTCACCACGTGTTGCCGTCTTTGACGTCACATACTGACGTCGTCGACCACGATGCAGTAGCTGCAACTGCGACGATGATGGATTAGAGACGTCACGTTAATCCTCGCGGTACGTTTATGCACCACGTTCTAGCTATTGGATAATTATGAATTATCAAGCGTCACCGATCAATAGAAGGAAAAAAGAAATCTATCATTTTACGTCATATATAAAAGAAAACTACAGAGATGGGAAGATCAATGGAAGAAGACGAGCTTTCTGGGCATTCTATGGAATACCGATGACGTCAAACGAAGCTTTTCTTGTCTTACGATGACGTTTTAGGATTCCAGCAATAATGGGATTTTCTTGCCCTTTCTAGATTGCTCCGACAGTTTATCAGAGGTATTAGTTGCTCCAAGCCTTTTTCCCCATTTAGTAATTTAACGTGATGTGCCTGCGAATGCGATGCTCCGAGAAAACCACCCGATGATTCTGTTTGATCACGCTTGCGGTGCACGATTTTTCGCTCGTTTCTCTATTGACTTGACGATCCATCACTTTTTACAGTATCGCCTGAATGAATCAGATATGTGACAAGAAGTGTCCTATACTAATGGACAACAGTGTATGCACGCAGTGGATTTTCACAGATTTTCTCGAGAACGAATTTTATTCCATTATTCTATGTTTCTTAGTTTTTCACGAAGAATCACCCCGTGCTTGCTTCTAAATATTATTCTGTATACCACTTCATCCAGATCAAATAATTCCCGATAATTTCTCACGATTGTAGGACTCACTATCATAATCGTATAGGTCAGTTCATGGCTACTTTTCATAAAATTCCTAGATTTATTATTATAAGAAATTCATTACCCTTTACCAAATCATGGAAAAGTTAACTACTCGACGAAATAAATGATACTTTTAAGTAGAAATACGTGTGACTAAACAGAAATTCTCAAAATCTTCACTTCCATTATGACTAAAGCCATCAATCGTCGACCACTAAGCTCGAATCATGCAGTTTCCGAAACGATATCGAAAAAGCGTACGACTTCTTTCCTGTTTGATCTGGGGCGCCGGTGGGTAACGCGATTGATCGTTTAATGCCGTTCGTTTGAACGAGTACGAGCGTCATGAGTGCATTTCCGGTCGCGTATCGGACGGTAGCAGGCCGCGATAAACTTTTTAACGTGGATCTGCCTCGGCAATTGGCGTTTCGCCGATTCCCCGCGTGCAAATTCATCCCGACGCCGCGCCGTTGTTGAACGGCCATCGATTTCCGGTTTGGCATGTCGCGCACGCTGACCCGATTGCCAAACAGAAATGCATTCGGCGCACGTTTCGCTGTCATTAGAACGTAAACTCCGATAGCTCATTTACGAGCGTCAGCCCAATCAGAGGAGAATCTTCCGCTTGTTCGTTTCGACCCTCGCTACAACCGCCCCCTCTAGCGACAACAATGACCGGAAATCACGTTCGGTTCCTGTTTCGTTAACGGACCAGACCTTTCATCCTTGATGGAACTTTACCGTCATCTTAAACGGGATTCGATCTTTCTTCACGGATGTACCATTTGTATAGTCCGAGTCAAGATATAACCAGATTGTAAAATGGGTCAGAAATGTACGTAAAATTGAATTCGTTAATTGAATATAATTAGATGTTTACAAATTTAATTAATAACAAAAACCCAACAGCATATATGCGATTTTTACTATATATTCTCTTTCTATCTTCGAAAATCCTGCTCAAAAAATGTATTTACTATGTTAGTAATTAACTAGGAACCAACCCATAAATGTATTTGTTTTCGATAGAACTGATCTGAAACTTTAGTGCATTATTTCTCCTTTACGGCACCATTTATAGGCGTCATTCGTTTATTATGCGAAGCTCTAAAAAAACAAATGCAGTGTAAAGACAGTCTTAATTACGGTAGGATTAAGTCCATGTCAATCCTTGAGAATGATTCTTTAATTTACGATCTCGCTGTCTTGACCCAAGCTATACATCATTGAGAATAATCGTGGCAATAAAGTAAAGGTATTAAAAAAATAACACGATGTCAGTGATCTTAATTCTCGTGTGCAGCGAGCTCCATAGGTATAAATAGAATGATCAAGGAGGGAGAAGTTCTCTATCTGGGATATGGACTTGCTATACTAAATTGGCAATTCGATAAAAGCGTTCTTGGTTGATTAGTGGAGGTGAAGGTCAATGGCATACTTCAACAATTGTTCGTAGAGTAGTTACGGATTACTACGAGTTGGAGCTCGTGGAAACAAATGAATACATGGACAGGGAAACAAAAAGGAATCGGAAGAGAAAGTGCAAGGGGTAACATTAATCAACAGTTCAGAGAGTGCAGAGGAAACATAGAAACTTCCCCTAAAGACGTCGTCTTCTATATAGCCCGACTTCCTGGCCAACAGCACGTAAACTCAGGCATTGATAAATCCCCTTTTACCATAGTCCCCGACCTCGCTTCGTTTTATTAATCTCCCGTTTGTTTCGCGGTAAAAACAGAGACAGATTACAAATTGCTTCTGCTTAATAATAATAATAATTTATTAATAATAATCTGGGCAGCTTTACTTCATAAAATGCACGAGAGATTTTTTGCGTAATGACGTGGAAGTACAAGCCAATAATTTCTAGCTCGTGATCGTGTCTGAAACAAAACTATTAGGTTCACTGGGGAGTTCTATCGTTCTCCTTCTTTCAAAGGAAAGGAATCAATTGAAGAAATTGATTAGAAAACAGTAAAATCAAGTTTCCGATGTAATTTTATCTCTATTATCGCAAATGTCTGAAAAGGATTTAATTATAATTGGATATATTTTAAGGTTTATCCGGATAGGTATTGCTAGGTTTACATGGAAATGTGTTGATAATACGCGAAAATTGAAATTAACTTCAGAGAAAGTTAGGAACGAATTTAGCTAAACCTACTTTGTCAAACATTTCAAAGTATCGTTTTTGGGTATGTGCTATATTTCAACTCACCGATTCAGTTGTTTTTATTCAAATTTATTTCACTACTGTTGAATTGTTCTCATACTACTACATCACTTTTTTATGATTTCTGTTCTGCTGTTTAAAGTATATTTAATTTGTGGAAATCTGCAAATAAACCGTGATATAATATTGCAAAATATAAAGCCCAGAAATCATTGATAACCAGCATGTTAAAAGTGAATAACGCATCGATTAATGTTTATTCGAAATAATGTGCAACTTTGATGAAGAATAAAGATAGATTTAATACACCGTGTCAGTTTGAAGAGACTATTATCCAACGAATAATTTACTTAAACCGTAATATAATGTCAATGTTCGTTTTCATTGGATTTGCTTTACAAACGTTCGTTCATCGTAAATGTTAAATATTTTCCCTTCTATTCCCCTTCAAATTCAAGATCTCGAATAACGATTAAAATCGTACTTGAATAATGCAAGCTGCCCCGCTAAGATCAGTTTCCGATACGTAGCAGCTCAACAGTTTATCGATTAAAATCGAATCGGAATGAATAATACAGAGAGCATTGAATTGTTTTATAAAGATTTCTCTCGTTTCGTGATTCGAAGGGAAGAAAGAAGCTGATGTTCTGAGCCCATAAATCGGAGCTGCAACTTCTTAACGATTCGTAATCAAACGATTGCGATTCGAAAAGAACTCTCCAACACAACGAGCCGGTGCAATCGTGAAAAGAGATCGAGCATTAAAGAGTTAATTAGCAAAGTTTCCAGGCCGAATTCTATTAAACCGCTGGATTTTGTAGAAGAAGAACGGAAATCCTCGAAAACTGACTTTTACATTCTAAAAGATTTCGTTTTACGATTAAATCGCGGATATTTTTACATCTTTGGGAGATTTCAAAGTGCAAACATTCGCAAAGTGGATATTGTCTATTATAGAGCGAATTTTTATTCGACTGCCAATTCCTTAATTACGTTCATAAAAATGGGAAAACATCCGCAGTCTATTTATGACGCTCACGATTTTGAAAAATTGTTCCAGAATGAATAAATAATAAATAATAAATAACGAATAAAGTTCGATTAAACTTGAGGAACTAAAGTGTAACTCTGTGTAAGAGAAATTAATAATGTTTTTCCAATGCCAAACGCTTGCAAAAATGCAGAACAAGAGAGAATGCTTTCTACGTCATCGCACAAAAATTCCTGCTCATTTTTTCTCGATAAAACCAATATGTTTCTTCTGCTTTAGTTTTTACGTCATCGCACCTGCTTTCCGCTTTTTGCAAGAATTTCTCCGTAGGTTCGAGTATCGTCGAGAACGCAAATAGAATTTAACGAGCACTCTACTTATCGTTTATAATGCGGTACAAGAATCCAATCGTTATACCTTGTGTCTACAGCCGCTTTTTCTTCTATCGAATTAACATGTTTCCCGCGTAACCCAAGTAGTTTCATAAAACATATTCACCCCCATTCATAAGTACTGCAATACTTGCGAAAATTTCAGTAAATCTAGGAAATTATTGAAACCTTCAAGAATCATCTCTTTTCCTGCGTATATTTATTGCGTCTTTTGATAACTATTCTCGTCAATTTTTACATTCATATTATAATTCATATTATTTCTCGTTGTTAGAGATTCCATATATACTATACATTAACGACTTTATAACGCAGATTCAGGCACCCTGACAATTCTGAAAATTGAAAAATTGTAATTACTTATTTCCCTGGCAATCTAGATCGATTATCACGTTTCATATGATACTGACAAATGTTCCAATATTATAATATTATAATATGAACGGAAATATAAGTATATATGTAAGTATATCCTAAAAGAAGAAAGTCTCTCATAAATGATTCCTCGTAGCTATTCTCGACGCCAATTACGCAACTATTTCTTAAAGAGTTTGCTACAATGCAAGAAACGGCACAAGTAGCAGATGCGATTTTCTCGTTCGCACAAAATCTCAAACCACGTCTAAAGTTTTCAATTTTACACGAATGATATTATGGTGGGTTGAGGTCGGTGATTCTAGCAGACGAAGCCAGGATCACGACGAACAAACCGTCCAAAGTGGGAAACGAGGGAAGACGGTGGATACTCGTGAAACTCAAGGCACGTTTCTATCCCCTTGTTCCTGCCTTCTCTGTGCTTCGTGCCTGTCAAGAGGTAAACGATTCTCGGCGAAACGCCGCGAGAACCGATTTAAAGGGTCCTTTTGAGACACGGTCTATCGTGAGTGGATATGTTTCTCGTAGGCCACATGCAACCAACGACGCGAAAATCGATGCAACGTATTGTCCTGCATTTCAATACGCTGCCGTAAAAAGAAAAGAAATATGGTATATATATGTGTATATATATACATAAAATACACATACATATATATATATATGTATATATATATATATATATATATATATATATATATATATATATATATATATAGGAAGAGAGATGACATAAGCACTCAGAGGGGAGGCTGGCAGCCAGAATATAAAGTTATCGACTGGCGCGATCCAAATTCGTCGCTCGCCCTTAACAAGATTTTCACCGACCAGATGAATTTTCATGGCCGCTTGGCAATCCCGTAATAGCGATCGCATAAAGAAGCCGCGTCTACAAATTACATTTCCTTCGAGTCTCTCGTTTACGATAATTTAATTAAGGAATAAACAAATGCTCTCTGCGCGTTTGCTGTTCGTGGGCGGTGAATCCCAATGCTCTTTGCTTCGCTTCGATGATTGTTGTTTCGCAGCATATACTTTTTCATTTATTAAGCACTTGAAACCTCATGCAAGCTCCATTTTAGCTGCACAAGCATCGATAATATTTCTACACACAAAGAGCACATGACTGGAGTAAAGCATAAATATTTGCATAAATAAGGAATACGTAACCACAGTAGTGCACGATATTTGCACAGATAAAAAGTACATAAATTTCTTACACAGACGATTCGATAAATTCTTGCTTCAATAGATATTTCGTCGAATACAAATTTTCTATCCCTTTTATCGAAAAACGACATTCCTCCTATTGACCACTGTCAAATTCCTTCCTTTGATTGATTTCCAACAGAGAACGGTATTCGTCAAATAGCAGCTCGCGAAAGTACGTAATAAATAATAAATCTACAATACAAGAAATATACTAATAGAATAAATACATTGTTAAAAACGCATCGAAATTTTCGCACACAACATTAAGTATTGATATATTATACTACCGCTTCTGAATCCCAATTTTTATGTATTGGGTTGGCAACTAAGTGATCGCGGTTTTTGTCATTACCACCTAATGACAAAATCCGCAATCTCTTAGTTGCCAACCCAATATTATACGATCGTGCTTTACAATCAATTTCCGTCATAAATAGAGAAATGAAACAAATACCTTGTACCATTTATGTTCGGCATTTGTTATGCGCATACGTAGCCGATAAATTGTCGTGCGTCGCTTTTACGACAGCATCGTTTCATTATGTGCCGCCTAGTTGCAAACAATAGGAGTCGACGTCAATCGGAAAATATCATATCCTGTTCAGACGTTCCAATCGTATAAATGCAATGCCACAGATTGAAGAAATTTACTGAATCAATATCGCGCGCCAAACATGGTTATCGATAATTATTATAAACTCGTTGTTTGGAAGCAAAAATCCAACCAAAACCGAGGATCGTTCTTTTTTCTCGCAACACGTAGCAAGTTCTCAGCAAACAACGATAACACGATAATCTAGCACCGAAATGAAGTTTCATTGCATTTCCCTCCGAGCACGAAAACAGTTTTCCTTTCGGTTATAGGCGGCTGAAGTAATGGGATCACGCGAATACATAATCTATCCCTTCGCCGCTCTAGATAAGAAATAAAAAGAGAATAAAAGGAAACCGGATCGAGTACGAAATTCTGTTCCTTGGCTCCATCGTAAATACATCGACGGATTATCTTCCGAAAGAAATTTGCGACAAAAACTCAAAACAAAAAACGTCGAACTTTGTCTTGAAGCATATCAAATTTTTTACTTTTTCTTTACTTGACGAATATTTTAGACAATGACAGATTGCCATTTATGACACAGTATCGCAGCTGGCCAGCTCTAATTTGATGGCCAGGGACTTATAAGACATAATTTGTATCTTGACTTATCGTCGAACAAAAAATAAATGAAAAATAAATTCGTGTTTCAAGAAACGAAAAATTCATCCAAAAGAAGACTTACCCATTGCACGGATTTTCGCGTAAAAAACTAACGAGATTTATTAAGCTGAACGAAATTGCGGAGGCCTAAAAAAGCGTTAAACGTTCAATGGCAGCAATTTAGGGGCTCATTAGTGCTTCCAAGTAATAAGGGTCAACAATTTCTAGTGTCTACGACAAGAAATAAGCCGATACTAACATTCATCCACGAAGGCATCAATTGCAAAAAGCTAAGACTCCCATTCTGACGGCCCACTTTTCGCCTGATTCAATTGCCTTCCCGACTTGTGTGTCTTAGAGTTTCGAGAGCTTCTTTCAATTTCAAGGAAAGAACAAATTAAGATTTAAACGTGTATCAAACGATTAGATAGCATGAACGACGATCATCCCGAAAATCCAAATGCGATGTGAAAACAGGAGAAGAAACGTCACGGATACGGCGCGATATTACGTCGACTGCATGTTTGGAATAAGCGTACGAGTCACGTAAGCGGATTTTTAGTTTCGCAAGGATGAGCTTGACGCTGCCAGACGTGACGAACAAATTCCTTCAAAAAGCTGATAATCGTGATATAAGAAGGATATGCAAATATTTGCTGCCATGCATTCGTACGGTTTATATCTACTGTGATGTTTAACGGATTTATTAAGTTTTTGTTAACACGTTCGTTACAATAACGAATTGGGGCAAAACGTCCATTAAGATCATGTTTCCTTCCTTGTATAAAGTGTGTTTATATATTCATGCACATATGCATATATATTGCTATACTAAATAAAATATATATAATAGACTGTAGAAATGGAACCTAAATAGAAATTTATTTTATTCACTGGACGTTATAAAGAGTACTATACTTTGGATACTTCATGTATTTTTGTATATTATACCCAGTTTAGTCATTTTTGCATCTTTTAATTTCCCATAATTACATAGAGATGCGTAGCCTATTAATAATATAATATATATTATTAAGTAATTTCAAAGTTGAAAATTACATATAAATTAATCTTAAAGTACTATACATTTTCGATGCTGATATCGTGTTAATTTATTCATATATTGCAGATGTTTGTTTAAATTTAGATTGTTATGAATAATCACTAAAGAAATTTCCTTCATCCTCTAAATATTATAACTTGTATTTCCTATATTCTGTCATATTATATAAATTCTGTAGGTTTTGGTTCATTTAAATTTTCAACACACGATAGAACGCGATATAAAAACAGATCGAATATTCCAATACATTTCTCAAATGAAAACAGCTTTCAATTCTAGCTTGTCACAACATTCTACTGGTAATAAGAATTCGAGAATGACATTAGCTGGAATGGAATTGATGCACAAAGTTGATGGTATAAAAATATGATGCAATATAACTTTAACTACATATTATACAATCGATAGTATAATCCAACGAAATAGCCAAACTTTATAGCCTGTAAAATTAAAACTAAGAGCTTGAAATTCCGCGTGGATCGTTGAGAATAATACGGTAATTACGTTGCCCCCTCGCGGATTTTGCCTGAAATACCACCAACTAAGAACGTAATACGTTCAATCGTCATTTGAGATCTTTATGATCCGCCTATATCCATATAGATTATAGCTAATCGATCGAAGAAATTCTCCTTACGATACGCGACAGTTCGTCTCCTGTTAGGATCGTTAACTCTCCTTTGATTCCAAAAAGAATGATTCGATCCGATCATGAATGAACCACATGACTGTACGAGGACTATTTTCGGAGTTGGATAAGGGATGAAGTTTAGTATTGACACATTCTTCCGGGAAATCTCCGACTTCCTTTGCTATTCTTCGAAAAGATCGCAAGAAAACTGAAACTTCGTGTAAGTAGGAATTAAACGGAAACTTCAAACCTTTATTATCGAAGATTATTTCGGAATACAAACATACACACAAATGTTTCAAATCAAATTGTATATTTTAACACCACAACTATCAAATCCAACAAAATAAAGCGTTCCACATTTTTTTCTGCAATTAATATTTGTGCAATTACTAGGCCACACTGTCAAACGTATAATATGGCTACACTGTAGATGTAAAATTAACCATAAAAATGCTTTTCTTAGATAGGCGAGAGAGAGGAAAAACATTAACCGCTTATGACGTCTACGTATTGCACGATTAAAACTAAGACATAAATCTTTGACGTAAATTGTCTATTTTGATAGATTCAGCAAGAGGATTATATCTAATTTGCGCGCCCATCCAGCCGCAGCCCAATATCCATCTATAATTTAAAAAGCGAAAGCCGATAATCCACGGTGGAACGATATCCACCCACTCGACACTTTTTGCGATCGATGACAATTTGACTAGTGCTCGATTTTTCGATTTCACAATTTTCCATATCGAGTATACGTCTATCGATAAATATATAATTTAATATTGAGCTTCCAAGCTGTCGAAATTTCTTTTCTCGCATCTTCCAAGATTACTGCAGAAGCTTAGAAGGATAGAGCACGACTTCGAGAATGATGAACAAGAAACCACTGGAGAACCCAATGGCGACTAATAAAAATGCTGGAACGAATTGCTGCAAGTGAAGTTCTGTTTTGTATTCTTCGTCCTGTGCAGTTTGCGATAACATAGCGCGCAAGTTCTTTTCTAAAGCAATCTGGATCAGAAAATCTAATATTCCAAAATCGATGTATTTGTTGATCTCTTCGTCGAGGTGTTCCAAATACGGTGATCCCTTCCAGGTAGCCAAAGCCAGAGGAAAACTGCATATCACATCTGTAGTTATGGTGTACGCCTGTGTCGTCTCGATAGCATCACTCCGTGAAGAATTTAACACTATGACCAGCGCAAAAGAAGAATTCGTTCCGTCCAAAAGATCATAATATTGCCTTAGGTACTCGTCTTGATCAAATATCACAAATTTTTTTCGCACACTTTTAACAATTTCATCCTGGTCAAATATTTCGAACAATCTCGCGAATGCCGCTGTCCCACCGATTTGAAACGACGATGAGATCAGGTCTTTCATCGTTTCGAGCTTCAAGTCGGACATATTGATCAGTTGATCGGCCAAAGAATCCACGTAAAGTTGCGTGAGAAATAAACCGAAGATGCACCACGCGAGGTAGTGAATTTTAGTTGAAAGTCTGGTGGGCTGACGCGCAGTGGAGACTCCAATTATCAGAGCAAATATATCTAAAAAGGAGAGATCACGAAATAAGAAGATTTTGACGACGCAACCCAATAATATAGATCCTCCTACTGCTGCCCAGACGTATTGCTGAAATGGTTGAACCAGTCCTTTCAGTGACACGTTAGGAACCTTTGGGACTAGCCACACCACTTTCGACGTGTCATACGAGATCGAGTAATCTATATCCTCGTAAGACTGCTGCAGAATACGACCAATAACGAAGTCGGCGTTAATATCGTTATAGATGTACATTTGCACCTGTTCCGCATAGCTAGTATTATCGTTCCACACGACTTTTTCTCGCTCGATTTTCTGACCTCTTAACGCTTCCTCTGTCAATGCTCCCTCGAACCCTGATAAACGCTTTGAATCATTTTCAACTATCACATATGGAGACTGTTCGAAGTAGGCTACCTTCAAAATACAACCGTTCGTTTTCGGCGCACTGATGTTTTCCAATTTATTCCAAGATTCTTCTTCACATTTGTCCAAGATAACCGGGGGAGATACGGTGCATATTTTACCAGGTTGAAAAGTGAGACTACCAGCAGCCAGAACAGAATCACCAACTTTTGCTAGGACGACGACAGTAGAGATTCTTCGGGACCACATCGATTGCATTACAACGTCAGCGTGCACGAGGAAGCTTTCTTCGTCTTGAAACGAGCTTATTAATATCGTAATAAAAGGACAAGCGCGATCGCAAGGCTCGAGTATATAATGACTGTCCTCGAGACTGGTAGCGTTCTGCATCAAGAGGATCGTGCTCAAGGCAGATTCGTGCGTCTCGAAGTCCAGGTCCACAGTGTGCTTGAAGAATGCAGAATAATTGCGAAGACTTCTCACAAACGAGTGAACTATGTTCTGGATACTTTCTTCGTTATCTATTGCTACGAAAGAAATCCTATCTGGTCTGTGTACGTACTTTTCCAAGAAACTTTTGATGCAAGGTATCGACGTTAAAAATTCTTCTCGTTGATTCTCTTCGTTTAACAGATTTTCAATGATCAATCCTCGATGACCTGATTCAGTTTTCTTTTCGTACATGTCGGAATAGATTTGAGGTACGACGATGGCCCGCGTAAGATGTAAGAAAGTAAAAACGAAGAGAAGCACGGTAAAACGGCGAAGGCACGACCGAGAGAGCGACATTCCTGTGAAGTTTCCACGAGGACAAAGGCTGTACTGCTCTTTGTGAGTGGTTCACTCGTGAGCAAGCAAGATAATCAAGGACTCGATGTTCTCTGTCAGATACCAATCGCCAAAGCGACCGTGAACTTATTACATAATACACCGTGAAACGATAACGAACTTTGATCAAAATACACGATGAAGACTCATTTTGTCCACGAAACAAAATTTATGTCTCATCGATGTAGATGTAACGAGTCGGAGGACCGGTGCCTGGAGCAAGACTATTTTCCGAGTCGAAAATGAAATTCCTCTGTTTGCGTAGCAGTCGCATGTCGCGTCCACGATGCAATAGAGCCTATGCAAATACTTGCAGCGCGCTAGCGATATTCGAAACAACATTTCAGTCATGCAATCATAACGTTAAAAACGCGTACCATGACGTGATCAACTTTCGAGGTCGTATTATTGGACGTGTATTTCCTTGGATCAACAAGGATGCCTACTTTGAACTTCTCGGCCATTACATTTCAAGATAATCTAATGTTTTCTAGTCTATCTTCTCTGAGACTATTCTATATCGAAGTTTGAAATCGAAATCAAACACATATGGCTCTATTTGAAAAATGATTCGGCTTTGAAATTTCCACGCCATCACTCGACTTGTAAAAAAATAATTCGCACCATATGATGTCCCTCTTTACATCAAACAACTTTTCAAGAAAACACCTTTTTGATAAATTCAATCCCGCACGAGATAATCCAGCATAGCGAGATAAAGAAAACATCTTGTACACTATCCTCCTTTCCAGTAATTTGTAAGTATTTAAATACTTACAAAGGATATCGCGGTGGATTAAAAATGAGGAAGACAAAACTGTAACGTTCAAAATAATGACTATCTGACTCAGCCACATACTTCTTTTCTTTTGCAGAGCATTCGTGAGGATCCTGTGTGCCTGCTGCCCGGGGCGAGTAAGGCGGCGATATCAGCCGGCATTCAGATGTAAACCAAGTCAAGTGAGTATGAAATATTCATACCTCTCGTACAAATTGCGCCACGTGTACGATTTGCGCGTACAAAATATGTGCCCGTTCGGTCAGTTCGTTGTTCCCGTTTTCTGCCGGTCCGAAAAACCCATCTACGGAAAACAACCCTGTTGGAGGATACCATAAATTGTGACCGAGTCACGTTCCTCGGTTTTATCTCGGAAAATGCAATGACCGGTCAGTTGTATTCGTATTCGACTCAGCGAAAGCGCTCTCCCCCTTGACATGAGCAGAAAAAGAGGAAGTCAGTTATTTCAAAGCCAGCTATTACATGGCCACGATTACTCTCTCACTTATTAAGGAGAACATTGTTCAAAGTTCCACCGAGCCTGCAAACATTTTGTACATACAATCTAGATAGCCATTCGCTCTGTTGTTTTCACCTGTAATTTGTACGAAGCCACAGAATGTTGGAACGATTAGATTTCTTCTCAAAGTCGATACATAACGCTCGACTAAGATAGTCTGTCCCTTCCACGAGCAAAATCTCGTTATCATTCCATCTGCTATTCCGGAACCATGACAAAAACATCCAGCTCTCTCATCTGCACGATCCATTAAGCTAGGTGGACAGACTTCGAAGATAGAGATCGTCGAGTAATACGAGTTTCCTTCTCGCTGATCGATATCAATGAATTTTCTATGAATGCTTAATTTCAGACCTCCTAAACTATGTCACGATATCACAGCATATCGTGATGAATCATTCATCTCTGTAAAGACACGGCGACCGTGATTTTGCCAAGGATGGAAACAACCTCTATAAGTTTGCTTCGAGTTCCAGAAGAAATTAGGCTTGCTTTTGTACCATTTTCCCAGCACGTTCTGGCTCGAGGGAGCAACAGGCGAAGACAAATGTCGAACCCTTCGAGACTGTGTTGCAAACCAATTCGCAGGATTTATTAGGACAATAAGCAACCCCAAGGCGAGAGAATGGTTTCAAGCCAAGTATAAAGCGGTCAAGGGAATGCGGTAAAGGGCTGTATCGAGTTATATAATCGCATAACGCGGTTTTGAAAGCTCGCCAAGAGGAAGAAATTTATTATTTCGATTGCTAAAGTTTTCATCTCGAGAAGATTCCTGGTCTTCTCTGATAACGCCGTCGGCTTAACCTACGAACAATTTTAAGAACGTCTACGTTCTACTTTGAATAAACGGTTCTTTTTGTATTGGATCGTCCAGTAAGTGCGCGCTTTTCATTTCTTCATTACCTGAAAACTTCTAAATTCGATACCATTCTCATTTTAATATTATTTATTTATTTGTTTATTAACGGTTATAAATCCTTTGGATATAGATAACAAATTGACAATGTTTTGTAAGAAGCAAACAATATTACGTTCAATTGTTGTTAGTTCGACTTAATTAATATTAAATCTACGTACATAATAATACGTTAGTAATGTACTCCAAATATATTAAGGTGACGCAACACGTATTTAATTCCAAAATCAAATGTGAAAATAATTTTGACGTGGAATTGATTGGCAGCGTTATCGAATTTCAATATTAGCTTTCTATAAAAAATGGAAAATGAGACTCATCGCGTTTCTAAATCTTTGAAATGCTTATTCACTAGTCTTTATATTGGTCATCTTGGTCGTTTATCGTTCTGTATTCATAAGAATTATTATAGCACGAACTTATCGAAGCACGAACTTATTGAATGAACTAGCTAAAGCCACCTCTTCGTTTCGAAAATCATGCGAGCTATTTCGTGGATTTTCCATATGAACGACAGACCTCACTTTTGAAATGGAATTCAGGTGAATATCTCTGTAAACGTATCTATCAACACCGAATATAAATGCGTTTCGAACTGTCAAGGGAAATATCGAAGGCTCGCTGGCCGAATCCGATGCGTAGGAAAAAATGCGAATACAAGATGAAAAAGATGAAGTTGTTCGATGCTATCGTCGAAACATATTGGTTCTCTTTGCTTCACGAAACTTCATCCATTCCCACGACGCATCATGTTCACAGTTTGTGGGCGAAACTTTTCTTGTTTATTAAGTGGAGAAAGTTGCAAGTAGTCAGACGGCGCAGAAAGGAAAGGAAAAATGCCGAAGCTCGTTCACGTAACACGTAAACGTAATTTGCACCAGTTAGATTTACTGTTTGCGTTCGATTTCCATATAATATCATGCCGCATTTCGTGTGGCGCTTCTGCTGGTACGGTTGAACAAATATGTAGTTTGCGCGAGTTCAGGTCGTGATATCAGGTCGAAAACTTGCAAGCTTCGAAGCCACCTCGATTAGGTATACGCAACAATGTTCTATTCCTGATATAATTCCTTGACTAGTTACTTCGTGTACACCCGTTTCCTGAATAGTGGTTTCCTCGAAAGGCGTTCTTGAAAACTTTATCTACGTCGTCTACCTTAATATCGCGTTAGACGAATCTCAAATTCACGAAAAACCTATTGATCGTGCTTTTTTGTTACGTAAATATGCACGGATTATTCGAAACAAAGGGTCTGCGCATATTGAGTTACAACAACCTAGGATTTTAGATCGAATATAACTTCGTCGACTCTGATATTCGATCAATTAACCCTGTTCAATGTATAGCGCAGAACGAGTATGCTACTGAGGCAAGGATAAGGCTGCAAGATGAAAGGGTACGGATGGACATCGAATCGAGTGTATTAATGTTTTTTCAGAGATTCGCATCGGGAAGATACTACTCCGCTTATTCGCTCCACCACGTGCGAAGCAGCCGAGAGAGTTCGTGCGAGCAAACCTACATTTAACGATGGGATATCGCCGCGGTGTGGATTGTCGTCAATTGTTGGATACCTCCTCGAAACCTTTCTAGCTTCCTCCTTGTCCTTCCATTCGTTACCATCGAAGCATCGTCCTCCCTGAGACAAATCCTAACCCAGTAATCGCCCGGAGACACTTGGTACAGAGATTATCGACGAAGGACTCTGTCACCATCCTATATAACATAGTCTCGGTATGTTGATTAGTGAATGGATTTATCGATCACTGACACACACGCACACACATACATCAAATCTGCTACACGTATACAAGCACTTGCACCAGTAGCACCGTATGCGACGACAGTGCACGTGTTTGGTATGCTTAGGTACACGTAGCACCTCCAACCTATGTACGTTTCGAGACATCTGTGCACCCCCGATTACGATTATCCCGAGTAGAAAGACATCACAAAGTGTTAACCCTTTTCCTCGGAAGATTCATGCCATACATTTGAAAAATTTTTGGCAAGAGAGTCGAAAAGAGCAACTGGCACGAGCACATTGATAAAAAATACAGGAATATTATTTAGAGATTTTGAGCTTCGAGCGGAAATTGTGATAGGATGAAAAAATAAAAACGCAAAAAAAAAAGATGCGGAGAAAAAATAGAAGAAATATCACATTGCTCGCAAGGGAATAACATCTGGCTAGTGAACAATGATGGAGTGACGTTCTCCACAATCGACGCAATGAATGTTGCGCAACTTCTCTGCCACAAAAATACGCGTACATAAATTTTCTATGCGCC
The DNA here is from genome assembly GCA_014737365.1 of Bombus soroeensis. Lineage (NCBI taxonomy): Eukaryota > Metazoa > Arthropoda > Insecta > Hymenoptera > Apidae > Bombus > Bombus soroeensis. The sequence goes on from JACXIL010005362.1 coordinate 535,115, forward strand.
TAACATGCTTGGCCGCGGACGAAAGAAAGTCCAAATGGCCGATAATTAATGCGACCTTCTAAAAGGACTGGCGTACCCTTCGTGCATGACGCGATTCATTTAATTTATCATCCAATTTGCAGCAAGCGTATTACTGTTCGCTGGCAGACAACGCGTAACAATTCGAAATCAATCACCTAATTCGCTTCAAGTCTCGCGATCGCAGCCGTTCATTTATCAATGCAACTAAATTAAATTACCCGCACGATGTAATGTAATCGATCTGCCCCAAGTAATAGAGTAAGGACCGTCTCCTCCTGGCTTGGAATTTGCCGTAGGATCGAAAGTTTTTTCCATGATGGATCGAAAAAAAAATTCCGAGCTCGATGCGACGCACACGTTCGATTAACGTGCAATTGCGTTACAGCGTGTAATCGGATCAAATGAAATGCTCGTATCATACTACACCGAGAAATAAATAGTAATAACAGGGATTAGAATTGCCATTTTCGAATAAATCCAGTGATTTTAGTAATTCACCGATATATGCTGAAACCTGGATTCAATGAAAATATATAAATAAACGTAATAGAATATAAACAAAATAAGCCAGGAAAGCAAACAAATGAAAATATGTATAAATAAACGATAAAACTGCGGCAGCTTGCACGATCGATGGTATCCTCGATTTGAATAAGAAGCGTACGGAATATTAAAAAAAATCGCCTTTATATTTTTTAATGAATTTTACCTCGCGCCAGCTACTATAATGAAAACGATCAGTTCCTTCAAGCTGAGCCAATACATTACACTTGCAAACCACTTTGAAACTCGAACGCATCTATTCGCCGCATTAATCCTGTTTTCTGGGTGCAATCACGATCGCGTTTACGATTCATCTCCGCTACTTCATTTTGCGAGCGAACGTTCCCAGAGCTTCAAGCCACCCTTGTGAAATTCGCCCTTATCTTATTTCGTTAGACGCGGAGCACCAGCTTGCATACACCCATTCTCTCTCGAGATTTTACATACCTCCATAAAACGTCGACGAAACGCGGCACCGCGTGTTCCTGCGACTCGTCGAACTTTCCAGTTGGGAAACTTACAGCTGCAGGTTGACCCTGTATTAGCTGCTGAGAACAAAAGTCGGAAGTCGAGTTTCACTTCTTTCTGTTGTATTAGAATCGATAATCACCCAAAGCATACATACACGCAACAGCTTTCTAACATCTCTCAACTGTTTTACGTCCTCTTTAATCGCTCTGATCACTTCGTTATAAACATAATAGAGAGAGCTAAAAAGGTGACTAGCCAAAGAAACGCGAATCTGATTGGTTATTTCTGGTAGATTCGACACAATCGCAAAGATAATTATGATTATCGGCCGAAAATATCACGCGTACGAATAAAACAATATGTACAACAACGCGTGACGATAAGCAATAGAGACCAGTGAGTATCCTAGTCATCTTTCCAGCTTTGTCTCCATTAGTTTATCACTTCTTGCGCAATATCTCAATTTAAACAATTATTATTACTCCAATCACTTTAAAATACGTATTACGATTACTGTCGATAGTAAGTGATAGCACACGACGGACAAGCGACGTGCTGAAGAGGTTAAACTACTTTCAGAGAGGAACACGATCTAAACGAACGAATTAATCCTGCTGACTAGTTTCCGAAAACATCGAAACCGATAGCCATCTAGTTCGGTTTAACCGCGAGATTGGCGCATCTCGGGTCAGTGAATTAGCCCAATTCCCTGGGAAACTTTACAATATGTCAGGCAAACGTGACATGGCTGTGCCGTTTCTCATGAACGAGGGTTCAAGGAATGTATAACGGGTACGAACTGCAAATGTCGGCATGAAAGTCCCGAAAAGCAAGGGGACATGAATTACGAGCAGTGTCTGTCGCCGGAAGAGATATAAATGTCGGAAACGGGCGGAGCTGTCCATCCCTTGCCGGCCCACTCCATAACCCTCGAGATCGCCATTTTCCGAATAACAATTTAGAAAAAGAATAATAAATCACCGAGGCGACCTACGGATCCTCATCAATCGCTCGACGCCCGATTGCCCTGGACATCTTGTTCAACGTCGACTTTACGGCCTGCCGTATTTTCGCGTTGATATCTTTCCTTTCGCGATTTTTATTGCGATCCCGGAGAGAAAAAAAGGAAACGAGGCGTCGCTACTGGGATTATCGCCGTCGGCCAGCAAAGTTCGCTCGGAGGAACTTGCGACACAGAACATGGCAATTTAACGGAAACGAAAAATAGAATAACGCTTTGCTCGATTTTCAGATAGAAAAGGGATGATTTATTCCGATAGCAAAAGGAGGTTTATCGTGTTGAACGTTGGTCAGTCACGGTGTCTATGCTGTGATACAATATAAATATATATATATATATATATATTTCTAGCGGAATTCACGATTGTAAATCGCTCGCGCGTATGTCCGGTTACGGTTATACACATACATATGTATATTATATATAGTAACATTAGTATTTGAACACTTTACCCTAGGAAACTCTCTCTTATGTCCATATTGTGATATAGGAAATGTAAAATTACATTATCACTGTGATGTGGCACGAGTGTCACGATCATATTGGTCTTTGAAATTAATTTGAAAATTAGTCAAAGTTGTACCGTATATTAGTCAAAGTATGTATGTCTATCATAATACAAATTCAACGATGGTTAGGAAGCCACGACTTGAAATTATTTCACGTGAACTCAATAGAAATAGAAAATCGAGAAAAGTTTAAATCTCCAGGTTCTCTCATCCGGAATTAGACGATACTAGCCTGGCTACTCGTAACTACTCCAACTACTACTGCTACTCTAATTTAACGTGTCACGAAATTCTTCGACATCGATGTATTTGTCTTTCTCCTTTTCCCATCGATTGAACCTCGACGAATGGAAGTCACGCGCAAAAGTCACGGTCTAGATCGGAACATTTCGCACAAAGATCATATTTTAGTCATGTTGCTTCGATTGGCTAATTAAAACACATCTTTCCCGCATTTTAATTACGTTTCCCCATTATTCACGATGAATTTTTCCTGTAACGCGTGTCATAACGGGCGTCGGAATACGAGTAGAATTACCGAGGCCAGGACGTTTGACTTTAATTAAATTCCTTTATTGTACCGGTTTAAATATCGACTTGCATACTTTTTCGAAAACTCTTGGTCACACGTTTCGTGCTTCGACGGTCTCGTGTTTGAATCATCGATCCGTCTGCCGTTAATTAACTAATTTCCCTGAGACCGACACGATAGAGAAATAAAGACAAGATACGTACATTGACGAGATAGAACTCGGAGAGCTCCTCGCGAGCTGATGTAGGCACGAAACGCGCTTTTAATCGAATTGCATTGTCCGGAAATAAGCACGAAGTCAACGACGACAACTTGGCTCGGTCGAGATTCGACGCGGCATTGTAATCACGAAAATGAACCGTCGAGAGGCGGCGAAAATTCGTGACGTTGCATTTTGTACGATTTAACACCTACAGGCCAGGTTTTTGATTGTCTCCCTCTCGCTTTCGGCTATAAATTCAATCACGCGAAATCTCGATTTCTATTCGTGTGCGCGAAAGGGAAATGGACAGGAACATGTAACACCGTTAGCACTCCATTTGAAATAGCTTTTTTTACACATTCCCAGCTCGTGTTCATATTTGTAAATTTTTCTCCTTTTTCTCCGTGTTACTATCCCTTCAAAATGAAAGAACAATTACAACAAACCCTGAGATTCGATATTCGTTAACTAAACGATTTAATAAACCAATCGCAATCCATACGCCTTCCTCAAATTCAGTAACGCGATCGATCGTGACCAACGTAAAAAAAAGCACAAAAACGTCGAGCTTTACTGCTAGTTACACCGATAAAGTACCTTAGCAGAGGAAAGTATCGTGAAAAAACACAGAAACGATCCTGCGACCGATTGTAACCAGATCTGGGTGGAAGTTGACCTAGATACTTTTAGTTTCGTTAAACCGCCAGGGGATGAAGGACGGAACTATAAAACCCAGAGAAAAAGCTAAGAAGAAACAGGAAACCGATCCGGTCAGTCCTCCGGAGATTTCAAGGTTTGATAAGATAAACGAGGAAACTTTTGCGTTGACACGCTAGTCACCCCTCGAGATCAAACGAATGAAACATCATTGCGAAGATGAATTTCTTATGTCGCGCTGAGATTCCAATTATCCTCTCTTCGGTAGACAACTGCCAGTTCGACAGTTCTCAACAAGCAGAATCTAAAAGCAACAGTGCACCTCGTAAAATGAGTATCAAAGAAACTATTAACAAGTCATGAGGATCTTCAAATTCATATAAATCTTCCTCAAGATCTTCAAATTGACACAAATTTTTCTCAAGATTCATAAATTCACACAAATTTCCCTCAAAATCTTCAAGATCAAGATACTATAACTAGAGAACACAATATTATGTTGAACATGTGAAGATAACAGAATGAAAACGTAATATGTACATCTTTGTTGATTTTTATTAAGATTTTAATGGTTGACATTTTTGAAGAGGATGGAAAAATATATGGTTGCTTCTAAACCCAGAAAAGACAATTTTGATAACGTAGGATTGATTGAGAGCATAATGGATTTTAAAACTCGCTTTATAAATAGTAGAAAAGACAACAGAAAACGTGACTTATCGTGTTTTTCACACAATAAACTCAAGCGAATAACAAATTAGAATTAAAGACAAGTATGAACGTTATGAGTATTTGTACATCAGGTACAATTCAATCAAACAGTTGATATTTTTATTATATTTTCAATTCTACGAGAGAAGAACGTTTCTTTTTTCGCTGTCAAATTCTTAGTCCCTGTTATAACTGGGACGATCAAATGTGTTAAATTTAGACTGAAACAAGGAATTTTTTTTATTTACAAGAAGATTAAATAACTCACTTGTTGAATTATTCCAAAACTTGTGTTCTTTTATCAAAAGATTCCAATATGTGTATTTTTACATTTTTTACATTATGCAATGACTAGTCGTAAAAACATCCTACAAATATTGGAATAATAAATATATTCCGATATTATTAATACAACAAATATTCCAATAATCTGAAATACATTTCGGAAATCCGATATTTCTGCTGTATCATGAATAAAATCTGTTTTATAGCAGCGAACACTCATAACGTTCGTTTTTCATTGTTCTTACTAAATGACGCAATTACAAACAATTCATTATATTTGTCCTATGTTGTTCATTGCGACTAGCGCGTGCAACATTTTTATGATATTCATCAAAAGGAAATATCGAGAGGCGAACGAATTTATTACACGGCCATGAATTTAGCCAAGAATTTAATACCCATGGACAATAGTGTATATAAGCGAGGCGTAAAAGCTAACTGAATTTGTGGAAAATTGAGCGATTAATTCACTTAAAGACACCCCTATTGGGACAAAACCAGCGGTAAATTCAGCGCAATGTTTCATCCGCGAAATCTGCCTGCTAGTCGATACGGTATTTGCGGTGACAATTTTTCCACGGCCCACCGCTTCGGCTCGGGTATTGAGTTATTTGGTTTATGGGCACCAGAGCCATCGAAAATCGTTTCATTGTCATGTGCTGCTCTATCGAACCGCCTATTCGCGATTCATCCGGACTCTCTCCTCTCCGGATTCGACGCAAAGGCGCGACTACATTGAGCGTGAGCGTGAACCGGAAACCTTTCTCCGTTGATCCGTTGTGACCTTTAAAAAAGAAACGAAGGCTGCTACATCCTCCATGGAAATCTATCGATTCGACGACAATCGCGAGTTTCCCTTCCAGATTAAAACAAAACTCTGTCCTGAAGTATCCAGCGAGAAAAGAATAATCTGTTTTAAGAAGGACGATTCTTTTCGAATATCAAAGAGGAACTTGGCAGTGATAAATACGTTCTGTAGATAACGTTTCGTTCTTACGAGAATTGGATGCATTCCAAGAGGAAAAGTGAAGAGGAAAACGATCGATGCGTAAAAGCTGAGAAAGGTGGAAGTTCGAGTTTCATAAAAATACCGGATAAAGTTGTTCTCAACGCTCTTTTGAACAAACAACGAGAAGAAAATTCGATCTGCCCTTTCTCCAGCATAGGAAACGAACACTTTTCTAATTCCAACGTAAAGGAAAGGCCATCTATGATACGAAGCATATATAAAAACCGATGAAGAGATAGAGCGTATAACTGGCCGATAAAACAAACACAACGGATTACGGAAAGCAGGCAATGCGGGCTTGTATGCATCAATAGCGTTCGCGAGTTACACGAACGATGCAAGATAATTCGTCCTAATGCACGAGAAGCATTAACCGGCACATTCGTTGCGCCATTGTTCGATTTCATTTTTTACTCTCTTCTAGAGTCCATTTTCCCCTATTTCCTCCAACTGAAACATCCAAGCGACGGAAACGTGCATCCGAAACCGATTGACCTACATCCTCCTTTCCTAAACCATCTAATTTACAAGCTCTGTGTGGTATAAACAATATTCTCCATGATTTCTATGTAAGTCTCGTAGGTACTCTCAACCACTACAACAAACATACTTTACGGGCTAGCGTATTATAAAGATCGGATTTAAAGGGAGAGGAACTGGATATTTCCCAGGCTTTAGAGGGCAGAGAAAATACGGCACCTTTTCTAATTTAACACCGGATTAAGGCTAACTCGATCACGATCCAATTCTACCTTTCAATTGTACATACGCGCACCGAGCACACGGTGAACGTATCTCTCAGCAACGACATATATTTTTTGAGAATATAATTATTCTGATTACAGTACGTTTCCGGAGCGAATACCAGCGGCGAGGCGAGCCGCGTCAGCTACAGTAGCGTTAGTCAAAGCAGCGATGGTGGTGCTGGAACTATACTACCCAGCGGCGGGATGTGACGACACACGGGGGCCCGGTCTGGGCCTCGACGAGAACGCGCCATCCGTTTCCGGGACACGTGATTATAGGTTCGCTTATGGATAGATGTTTTCATCATTTTGTCTCGGAAGTACTCGTTTCAGAAGTATTAGAATCGAGCCAAGAGACGAGGAAAACCAAGACGACCGTTCACCGGCCCCCGTGTGTGCTTCCGATAGGACAGACCGTGGATCTCGTCGTGGATAAGGATATAAGGATAAACGACGTGTTTCCGTTCCTCCTTATCGTCGAGCTTTATCGGTGACGAAAAGTGGACCATGAAGAAGCGTGACGCGCAACCCGCAACAATTTCCTGTATAGAAAAAGCAACAGTAGTCTCGCGTTTTGTACCTCCGGCGAAAGATCTGGTGAAAATTGAATTGCGGGGAAGGACAGTACCGTATATCGAGTCAGATGGCTCGTTACCGTTTTTACGTTCGGATACCTTCGATACTTTGTAGCCTTTTAACGAACCTCCGTACACGGGATCGTAAATCGAGCAACGGCGATGCGCTATTGGTTACATGGCGAGTTTAGCGTATCTTTCCTCGATTCCTCGATTCCTCCATCTCAATGCACCAAGCAAATCGTATACCGTTTCTTTTCGATACAATTAAATCCGTTGCCGTTCCCTGGAGACCATGAGTCGAATTTCGAAAAAGAAAATACACGATAATACACTTTGTTCCTGTGTGCGTTGCGCGTTTAGAAGACTGACGATTGAACGTTTGGAAACGTTTAACGTAAAATGGGATTGATATACTTTGAATTTCCAGGGACCGGCGATCTCTCGTGTCGGTGCATTGACAGGCGACTGTATGAACAAAAAGTATGCACAAAGTTAAAAAAAACGAGGAACGAACATTACCGCTCGAAGCTGCCTGTCGATCAACAAAGAGAAAACAAAGGGAACACGTGAAAAAAACAGAATACTTGCGAAAAATTAACTGCGTTCCCTTGGAAAAAATTGTATTTTCCTGCGAGAATTCAGTATGCGCGTACCTACTGTACCGCTGTTGCAGTCACGTTGATCGCTAAATACATATACTCGAATGGATTCGATGTAGTAACCACTGTCTAGATTGAACAAAAGTTAATTTAAAGTTTCCTCGACCGACACAAGACTGGCAAAATCGAAAAGTATTTTCCTCGAATTGACGAACAAGATTCTGCGAAACTAAACTAATACCAAGGCCAATGTAACTTAATCGATGAATAAAATAACAAAGTTATAGTCTGGTTAATGTTTTAAAAAAGCACGATTTCAAATTCACAAACGTTGATTGCCAATTTCAAGAAGTAAAAATAAATCTGGTAAATAGTTTGATTCAGTTGGAGATTAATTGATCGAATTAAGCTCTGTATACATATTGTTAATTTAAATACTGCGAAGTCGTTTCCTCCATTCATAAAACCTATTCAACGTATTACATCGTATCGACAATCTTTATTCGATAGACAGATACCTCTACTTTCACTGGCGGATATTTTTGCAGAGCGATTATTTATTTTACAAAGATAATCTTAACATAGGCATTCGTTGTTGTACATAAAACGATTATCGTGCAATTGTAAATATTAGAACATTGTGAAATCAACTTATGTGAAACGTATATAATGTATGAGAAACTGTAACAATGCGTGTATCGGTAGGAATATATACAAACGTTTTCTCGGGTAAAAAGTATATTTAATATTAATTCAATAATCCTATCTCACTCAAGAAAAAAAAAAAAAACTACGAAGAAAATCAGATCGAACATTCGCTATTCGTGAAAAGTTATGTCATCTGCTTGTTTTAGCTGTGACATATTAACTATTTGCATGTAAAACTAAAAATCTGAATATTGTACGATACAATAGAAAAAAGAAAAGATTAAAAAAGTGTTAATGTTAAAATAAACAAATGTTTTACCTCGGATATCAAACCAACGAAAACTAGTCTAGTCTTGTACCATCCAATAGTGATTATGCTGTTTTCTTGTAAATCCATTAAGTTTCGTTTTTGAAGCAATATTTTATATTATACTTATTTTCATGTATAAACTTTCAAAATCACGGTATAAGAACATCTGCTAACATAATCGCTTTCATTTTAGAAAATTCGTTCGCACGAAGAAAAATAGCGCGTAATTGGTTGGCGTCTTAACAAGTCTAGTCATTGTACATACTGTACTGTAAGTTCGTTGAAGCTTGAAAATTTAATAAAAAAAAAAAAAAGATGGAACGAATAATCAGAAAGGAAAATCGTAAATCGCGCTCTAAAAGTGTTTTTCACAGCCTTGAATAGAGGGCGCTTTGTATATATTAGAAATTTGAGCGTCAAATTCAAACGCTGTTCGTAACTTTCTACTTGTAAAACTCACATCATTGATTCAAGCATATACATATTCTTGCTGTGTTAAAAGTGCATGAAATAATAGCAAATTCTTAATTAATCCGTAATACTTTCATTGGAAAACACTGTTTTCATAAAGTATTTCTATATGTACACGCAACTTTTGTTATTCAGAAACTGGATGCTACGTTTAATAGTACACTATAAAAACTTGCATTTCACAAACTGTTACCAAATCGTCATACATATACGCATGAGCGAAAAGACAGAACGAATGTAAATGCGTATGCGTTACGCATTATATTGTATAAACTAAGAATTCCCTGGCCTGTACACATAATATAGAGAATGTGATGAATCGTCGTCATATTTTTAATTTTTAAGAGATAGATAACGTGCATACTCGAAAAGTATCAGTTCATATACAAGAGTCACATTATCAAGACCACTTAAGTACCTTCGAAAACATGTGTCTATCAATATGCTGTCCTTTATAATAAAATGGAAATGAAAAAGATGTTATTCTCTTTTTACCTACCCTTTATCATGAATTAATAAAATAAATGATGAACAACAGGATACATGTCCAACTTACATGTACAATTCAATGTAGCTAACAAATTTATTTATTTCATATATTTCATTTTATGTTATAGAAACATACTCTTTTTATATTTTATCACAACAATATGCCTGATACTTACTAAACTAAAAAAATTCATACTTTGTATGATTCATGAAAAAAAACATAATATAAAATGCATTCCTATTCTTTCGAAGATATTGGGAAGCTCTGGATGATATATAAACACTAGGAAAGATATTGCAAATACGATTAACACGTAATTATATTCCCGTTAAAATTTATAATTACTTTTATTATTTAAAATAAACATTTCGTCATATTTTCATCATACCTATTAACCATGATTGCAATTACATTGAATTAAAATGTACTATTATGAATATAATTTATAAATCACTAAGATCATCATTAATGATCTCGTTTTTTTCTCTTTGGTGCGTATCTCAGTTGCTTCTGCTTAAAATACAACAGAATTTGTTGAAAAATGCATGACAAGAAAACAACTATTACAAGTTTTAGAAAATAAAATCACCATCTAATGTAACCTTTGTACTCTTCAATTATGCTGAATCTTTTAATAGTTTCATATCCTAGAATTATTGAAAAACTAAAACAAGCAGACTGTACAAGGCGCGCGGAAAGTCCCTTTGTGAACATTTGCAATCTTTCTTCCACCCATAAAACTTTGAATGTATTAAACATACTATCTAATCTTTGTACTTGTAACCTTGCCCGTACAATATCTAAAGGATTTGTAATAATTGTTGTGGTAAATCCTCCTAATGTACCAGCGAGAGCTTGAATAAACAAGTGAGAGACCCACTCTGGGAACAATCTTATAAGCTCATCTATTGACAAAAATGAAAAAAGTTATTATCTAAATTCAATTTATTTTTCATGCTAACATTTTAAAGCAATTACCCTGGTATGATGTATATAATCCCCACCAAAGAGCACTATTGGGAACATAAGCGCACAATGATGCAACATATCCTCTATAAAAACCTCTATAGCCATCTCTCTGATAAATTAACCTGATAATATCTGCCGAAATTTGAGTCCGAGATTTTCCTGGCTCAAGAATTAAACCCAATGGATTTATACCCATCTGTAAATGACATGTGAAAGATAAAAAATAAAATAAATGAATATTAACATTTTTATCCTCACATTTACCTGATCTATATATCTTCCATGTTTATTATAATTGATCCCCAGAACCATTAAGTGCTGACTTAGAACATCAAAGGGAACTACTATTGTCTGTCCTACCAAACTAGCAGCTCCACCAGCAATTAATGCTTTTACTCGTGAGTCTATATTACCAATAACGTCATTCTGTCCAAGTATATGACGCATTCCTTCGTAAGTAGATACATAAAATACACCAGATACAGTTTGTATAGAACTTATCCAAAATCCTCTATACAGACCACCTATACCTTCTACCTTATAAATCTTTCTGCAAGCATCTAGCATTCCTGGAATATGTTGATATTTAATACTTTAACATTTTAATTAAATTTTATTTAAAAATTTACCATTGTACATGTTGTTATGTTTCTGAACTTGTAATCGGGTTTTAATTACTGTTAAGGGATATAGACAGCAGCGCACAGAAAATGATGATAGCATGCTCAATGGGAAAAATTTGGTCTTATCCATCATATCCCATTCGATGGTACGTATGAAATGTGGCGTTTCTACTGCAGACATCTTGTAATTTTATGACACTATTAAATCCTCTATAATTATAACAGTTATGCAGTAAGAATTGTGGGTGCCTCTGTTTAATTTCATGCTGCATATCTCATTGATATTTTTTGGGAATTAATACCCAAATCATTTACAAAACTGATAAGAGGAAAATATTTATGTAAGTATATTTTTTCTACTTTATGCTTTTAAAATTATTTAGCAATAAAAAAAAATAACCTCCCAGGAAACTTTGTCACACGAGGTAGTAATAGAACAAACGCACTTCAAATTTGTCAGAACTGTTTCATATACTATCATATATTTATCATATATCCAACTTGTCATACTATATAGAGAACAGAGATAATTCATTTAAATAAAGTCTCTAGTTAATTTTAGAATGAACTACAACCACAAAGCAACAATAACATTATGAATATATTTGAATAAATACTTCACTACCATAGTCACAAGTCAAAAGTCATTGCCAACAAAAATAAGTATAAAAATTATCAATCGACAAAGGTTTAGAAGATCATACACTGTTATAACTTACAGAGATGCAATACTTAATATAATAATAGAACTCTTCCACTGATCATAACATCATTAATAGCCATATTACAATAGAAATAACAATCTTCTACAGTATCATGAATTTATCCTAACCAAATGCATTCTTATATTACGCAATGCGTAGAACCATTTTAGTTCCAATCAGTAACTTATAATCATTGGTATAAGTAAAAAGTTAAACGCACGAGATAAAGAAGAGTTTATGAAAATCTGATAGTCTGATCTAAATTTTCTTATGATTCATGATTCTGCGCATGTATAAAAATATTCGGATAGCAAGTAGCGGAATCCATGAGTGAACTTGTGAACCATTACAGTACCAAGACCAAAAAACACCGGGAGATGCCGCTCGTGGTATCTTTAAATTACAGCATTGACTAAAATACATATGTAGAGGTTTATTAAAGCAAAAGATAGATTCGACATTATACATATATATGTACTACATACTATGTAGACTTCGCATCTCACTTTCTGAGATGTGTACCTGAATTTGCTACAACAAACATAAAAATCATATTCAACTCAAGCATCGAACGCAATGAAACCAGCAACTATCAAACATAGACTTCTATGAAAACGTATAAGCTCAAGAGAGATAATAATATCTATTAATCTATGCACTCAGAATTAAATGTTCGCAACACTAATAACAGTCCAGCGTAGCACTATAAGTGGCTACTGGTGAAACTGCATCTGATGATCCAGGAGCAGGAACGTGCTTCCACAGTCCAGTGGAAGATTGGGCATAATATAAGCGCAACACTACTTTAAAAAACGCGATCATTCATCGACGCAACTCTAACTAGTAAACTAATTAAAACAATCGCGATGGAAAGTCGCAACACTAATTCTTAAAACAAAAATAAAACTAATATCCATATATGAAGAAAAATCTAGTTCAAATATTATACTATACTAGTACAAAATGCAATATTATAAAATTAATGAAACGTTAATACTTTTAAATCTAATTTTAAATGAAGGAATCATTTTAAAGGAAACAAGAAAAGTCTAAAATTACTCTCATAAAAATTCTGAAAATTCATAATCAAAATTGAGAAAAAAAATCGCGATATCATAATTTGCAACTCTAAAGCAAATACGATTATCATTTTATCGCAAATCTAATTCAAACCGTAATCATTCTCTCGCGACACTAATAAAAATCGCGATTTGCCCGATGTAGTGGAAGGCTGACATATCCAGTGCAACCATTTAAGAGGTTGCTGATGAATGATCACACTTGTACAGCTCTTGCAGCTGTATCGTGTGATCCAGGAACAGTGTCCGACAGATGCAGTCGGAGGGTTTGGGCATTTTGTAAACGCAACTCTACTTAACAAAACGCGATCATTCATTATCGCAACGCTAAAAGGAAAAATAATTAGAAATCGCGATGGAATAATATCGCAACGCTAACTCTTAAAGTGAATTCAAGGAAAATTACTAAATATTTACTATATGAAAAAGCTACTTCAAATATTCTGATATTGCAAATTAAAAATGAATTAAGAACTAATATTTTTACAATGTAATTTTAAACAATAGTATAATTCTCTAAGAAGTTCTAAAAGTTCATAATAAAAAATTGCAAAAGACAATCGCGATATCGTAATTCGCAACTCTAAAGCAAACACGATTATCATTTTATCGCAAATCTAATTCAAACCGTAATCATTCTCTCGCGACACTAATAAAAAACCGCGATATTGTTTCGTAACTCTAATTCAACCCGTAATTAATCTCTCGCGACACTAATAAGAAAAACCGCAATTTGCCCAATGTGATGATGGGCCGATATATACATCGGCCAAAAAAAAGAGCTACTACAAATACTACAAATACTAAAAGCGAGCATAGTGACAAAGTAGTAACAAGAATGACTTTCCATGCTATGGATGACCCAGAGGATGGAGAGCCATTAGTAGTTGCCCTCTTGAACGGCAGTTTGCCGGGCCTCTTCGGCTCATAGCCTCTTCTTTCTTCGGGCGCAATGCCCGCTGAAACTTAAACCTAGGCTCGAGTCTTTCTAATCGCAAAATAAAGAATAACTTATAAAG